>JBBDHI010000006.1:12372316-12391120 GCA_037177115.1 Craterocephalus stercusmuscarum | reverse complement strand
AAGGATTGCAGTTTTACTTCATATAAACCATAAATTAATGATTTATTTGTGAAAAGGAAGGATTTAAAAGCATGATACGATACCTTTAAACAAAGTGACCCACATCACGTACATATAAATGTTTCATTGTAAAACATTAAAACCATAACAGTTATTGTTGTGAAATTATTATATACCAATAGAAACACAGTTGATATATTAAATGTTTCTCTTTGATCTTGTTAAATGCTGCATATTTAAGCCCTAATGTCAACCTTTCTATGGTACGCAGCGTTTCTATGTTCTCCAGCAGCTACATGGGTTTCCTTCCACAGCGCAGAGATATCAGTGTAAGATTAATTGTTCATTTTAAATTGACTGAAGATGTAAATGTGTGTTACTAATTATCCAAGACCAACTACACCTAATGCTCAAAGTCAGCTGTGTCAGAATTTGACACTTTTTGAACAGGGTAATTCAATATCAGCATCTATATGATCAATGCACTTCTGCATGAGCTTTCCTTTAGAAACCAAGAGCTACACTACAGTATCTTTTATGTGGCACCACAACAGGTTGTGCATTTAACTACGAAATACGTCACAGTGTTTCATTTTATTATTGTCTTATATCTTAGAAGAACGTAAATCAAAAGCAACCTACAACACAGAGAGAAGAACGTCTCAGAAAATAAACCTGTCATTATAGCTACAAATTGTACAGTGTTATATTTAGAGACAAACCACAAAGAATGTTTCACCAAAGCTAAATGGAAAGACAGTGTTTAGTTAGCCAGCCAAATCTATTACATGTTTAAGAAAGAGAAGGATCAGCCACCAACGGTGACTGACAAGCATACCAGGCCATCTGGATGGCGTACGCAGTGCGCGTCTCTCGTCCCTCCTGTCGGCTGATATTCTTGGCAGCCTCCACGACCTCCTGTGTGGTCTGGTAGTCTTTCAGAGACCACTCATGGACAGCTACCTCGCCATACTGCAGAATGCCAACCTGAATACAGATACAAAAACAAGCATTTCAACAATGCCACATGTTCATGATTACACTTGCAAATAATTATGGGAAGCAACATCTGAGATTTGTGTTTCCAGGATGAACTATTCCTTAAAGCACCAATCCTGTTCTCAAAGCAAACAGTACACTTGGGGGAATTTTTGAATTCATTCAAAAACCAGAGGTATTTCCTTTTCACCTCACATCGCCTGCTACCCCCCACCCTCCCTTTTCATAACTCAAAACCCGTCTCACTCCCCATGTTGTGTAGCTCGGATTAATGCCCCTACCAACATTCCCTCAAACTTCCATTCCTCCTTAACCACCAGGACTCATGTCCCTTCACTTTATTTTGGCATTTCATTCTGGGCATATTTGACAAATCTCCTATTAAAACGTCTCTCTCTTAAAGTCTTCACTCTAGCTTGTTTCCCTGTGCTGGGCTACCAAAAAGGCATTCTACGTATTTTAGTGAGACTTACTCAAATTCAAACCCACAAGTTTCCATTACTAATGTAAATAATATTTACAGGCAGCGCTGACACATATCCACTTGGAGTTGTACCTGCATCTGGTCCGAGCTTATGTGGAATTTGCTGAGGATGTTGCTGAGGAAGTTCTGGACCTCGTACCAGGGGTAGATACTGTTGGAGCCGTCAAGCACGATCACGATGTCCATGTATGTGGAGCACCCTGCCACATGTGGGAGTTTACAAATATTCCACTCGGTTAGATCAGGTCCCTGCAGCACGACTCGGTCTCAGTGTGTGTGTGTAAGTGCGCAAATGTGCGGTTACTTTGCACAGTTGGAGCGATGGTCTCTCTCGGTTCTAGATCATCGCTGACAGAAGCACAGATGCCAGTGCTGAACATAGATGTACCGCACTCCTGTGACCAAAGTGGGGCGCATGCCTGCCAAACAGAAGCACACACACACACACACACATATACACGGCATCTGTTTTACAGGTGAAGCAATTTCAGGAGTATCCACAGTTAATTCGAGTAAATTATATTTCAAAGTATTTGTTCTGCATGCAAGATGGGGTGTTTTGGTTGTTATCACAGAGTTTAAACGCACACAGATGTGGCTGAGTGTCCCATACACTCACACATACACACACACACACAATAACAGTAGAAGGGAACAAAAAGGAAAACAAGTCATAAGAGGGAATAAGTCATGGAAAAACTACAACAGTGTGGTTTTGAGGACAGAAAAAGAGGGAGACAGAGAGAGGGAGACTATTGTTGACATGCTGGCAGTCACCGTTGTCAAGAGCGGTTTAACAGAGCTGGAACACAAAACCAGCGAAGCAATTTGAATCTGATTGTGCTAAATGTAGGGTGGGTGAGTAGGGGGGTTGTCGGGGCATCCTATAAAAATATTTCTGCCTTCAAAGCATGCTGTATATTTGGTTTTGATACTTAGAGGAAAGAATGAGGAGCGAATGTGAAGGAAGGAGATAAAAGAGAAATTAAGCCATGAAAAGACAAAAGAGGGAGCCTGGAAGTGGGGTGAAATGAGGGTAGAATGACAGAAAGAGAAACATCCTGGTTTTTCTCGCCCTGTTATTATGGATGGGTTTCTCCTCTGGCGCACAGACAGGCAGTGAAGACGAGATGGAGAGAGAGATGAGAAGAAACCACGGAAGGAGAAGATGGAGAAAAGCGAAAGAGGTGCTATGGCTTTTGGTTAGTCTGTCATTAACAAAAGGCTGGAGACGCATTCCGATCCTGTTATAGACCTGACCACTGGGGTTAACATAAACACTCTCGAACACACGCACACACACACACACACACACACACACATTTAGGCATATTCACATTAAAGTGGCCTGAGCTGGCAAGGGTTTGTAAAGTGTACACGATTCCACACCCGAAGTAGCACTAAAAACCAGGCAGAAACCAAAACACACAAGCGCACTTGCTCAACACATACTCACACACTGCTGCCTCCTGGCTAAGGCAGCAGTGTGTTTGCCTGCAAACCAGAAGCAACATGATTGGATAAATTAATACTACAGGGAAAAAATAAATGATTTTCAGAAACGTGAACTTGAAACTTCAACTGGAAATGGACTGGTGTCATAAAACTGTGTTTTCTAGACTCAAGTGGTTTGACTGACTTCCCAGATACCCAAACATGAACCCTATCTAGGCACAAAAATCAAATTAAGATCACCGAGTCTAGATGTACAGTACTGATACGTGGCCTCCAGGATTTGACCAAACACATGAGTGAAACCTTCAGCTGAAATGTTAAAGTTGTAAGATGGAATAAAAAGAGTTATCAGCAAAAAAAAATGGTAGACGATGAAATGTTTTAATCAACATCCTGAATAACAAAAATTCTCTGGTTCCAGCTGATAAAAAATTAATTTCAGAGCAATAACAGAGTAATTCGGGTAAAAGTCTACCAAATGGGTAATCCAAAGACACGTTGAACCATGAGGAATTTATTTATTTATTTATTTTATTTTTTATAGATTTTTTTGGCACTAGAGGCCTTTATTGAAAGTATCAGACAGGAAAGGGGGTGAGAGAATTGGGGAGTGACATTTGGCAAATGCACCAGGACCGGGACTCGAACCCTGGGCGGCCGCGGGCGCTGTGGCCTAGGTACATGGGGCGGCTGCTCTACCCACTACGCCATCCACCGCCCCGAGGAATTTATTTATTTGACTCATTTTACCAGGCAAAACATTTAGAAGTGATTTGTGTTGGACTGGAAAACATAAATTGTCTCTAGGATTTTAAACTATTGCCAAATATTATGAAGATTCATTTTCATTCAGAAAAGAATTAAGAAATATGAATAGATCAACCAATAATATGAAAAGTAAAACCGATGGGGTACCACATACCACATGAGCAAAATGAAAATATTTTTAAAAAGTCAAGACATCCATCCATTTTTCAAATCGGCTTCATCCAATTCTGAGTTATAGAAAAAGTCAAACAACAGATGACGTAAGTTATGGAAGCCAATCATATTTAGGTCAGTAGTGTCGGTGTACCTGCTTACAGCAGACGAGCCATAAAGCCCATTTTGGACTGAACTGCGGTAGATTTGCATGATTGCCTGAGGCAGCTCTTTTTGTCCTTTCACTTTTTTTTATTACAGCATTAAAAAATGAAAGACAAATTTAAATGAAATAAAACTGTAATCGTCTTCATTAAGATTACATAATTTGATCCTTTTGAATAATCTTGTAAACAGATCTGCTCCATGGATACATAAAGGAATTTGCTTTCTGTGAAAAAAGTCATTACTTTCTTCTGTGGTGCTTTAAAATAGTGTATATAAATCTAAAAAAGGAGGAGAAAATAGTGGAAGACGTGTGAACCACAAGTGGTCGAATCCTAAGTTAAATAGAAATACACCAAGAGACCTAATGTCAAACAAACAGAGCTGGTCTACCCACTTCCCTTCGGGCTGCCATACACCAGCACTGTGCCTACGCAGCAAAATCAAAATCCCTATTTTCAGTTGCTGAAACTACTTACCAGAAAGCCATCAGGTGAGTTCGGTGTTAGGGTCATTCCCAGATGAGAATTTCGCAGATTTTTAGAAACATTCTGGAGAGCAGTTTCACCTGAGACAGACAAAGAAGCTCATAACTGGGGTTAATCGTAGATAAAGTTTACAGATGTAAACTTTATTTGTTTTAATTCTTGATAAATTAATTTAGTTTTGGATATTCTGTGTCTATTACCTAGGTTGACTTTGGTGCAGTCAGAGTTCCGCACATCTCCTACAACACATTTGTATACATCTCCTCTTCTGTTGTTGGGTGGGCCATCCCACGGAGCGCCGACCAGCATCCTTCAACAGAGTGGATGCAGATATCATTCAGACATAACCTCAATTTCTTTTACATAATGACTGTTTAATGACCAATGCTATATTCCTTTCATTTAATTCTTATTCCCCTCATATGCACTTACGATTTTTCTCCATCTGCATCATGCTGTAAGACAGAGAAGCCAAACAAGGCATCCTCTGGGCCGGTGAAGATGCGTGGATGCTTTACATCAATATTGAAACACAGACACAACTCTGGAAGAACAAAATGTTAAAGATTACACAGGTTACTCATAACAAGTTTTCAAGTTGAAGTCAAGTATTGATGTGTTCCACAGGATGGTGTGTGACTTTGAGTAAAGATACCAAATATGTTAAATCTTTTTCAAGACACCTTGAGCACTTACATTTGACATGATGTAGTCATGAAAGAATGTCTTGCTCATGTGAAATCACCTAACTCATGGGAAACTGCAGAGCTGAGAGGAAAGATGGATGGTGCTCATTTCAAGGAAATTCTTGAAGAAAACCTGTTTTACTCCTCCAGATTTGACACTGGGATGAAGGTTGAATTTCACAGCAGGACAATGCTGACCCTGGTCATTCTGCTAAAGTAATACTTAAGTGGTCTAAGTCTAAACATTTAAATGTGTTGCAATGACCAATTCACAGCTCAGGGGTCAATTCAGCTGAGAATCTGTGGTAAGATTTCTACACATTACCAGATCTAAACTACATAAAGTAGATGGAGAAATTTAGCTTTTAAGGAAAGATAAAAACAGATAACAGTACCCAGATGTCCCAGGTTCATAGAGACAAACACGTCCGGGTTTTTGCGAGCCACCATAAGACTGTAAGTGTTGTTCTTCCAAACTTTTTAAGAGTAGGTTTATACTTAGTTTTTCTGCAGTTAAGAAGAAAACCTGCTCGGATTGAAATTAATGGGTCTTGTGAAAAAGTTTACCAGAAGCTGTTGGATAAAATTGATTTGTATCAGGTGTGTTGGAGCAAGAAAACAACAAAAATCTGCAGGAAAGCAGCCTTTGAGGACTGGAGTTTGACTTCCCTACAAGAGTAAGCAAGTAGAAAAGAGTAAAGAAAAATCAGCAACAATTAAAATGAGTGAAATACTGGCCAAAATATCAGGCTGGAAACTTCAAAACTGCGGTTCTTTCTAGCGCTGAGTTGGATTATTATTTTACGAGAGGGAGTTTGGAGAAAGAGAGGGGGTCAAATAGAAGGATAAACAAAGTGACCAAAGACAACCTCTGAAGAAGAAGGGAGTTCAGTCTGAGGGGAAAAGGGAGAGGGGAGAAAGGAGAAGAAGCAAAGCAAGGAAGGGTGTTGGTTAGAAAAACTCAAAAGTATAGTAAGTCCCCTGTTATGACACACAAACATGCCCTTCATATGCTCTGGGAGAGGTGAGGGAGACACAGAAAAGACTGAAAGCAACAAGATGGAAGGCAGATTGCTGACATTATACTAAAGCAAAATGTTGGCATACATTTATTTATAGTTTGTTTTTCATGATCAGAGTAAAACAAAAAAGGGATTAGAGGCTAGTCTCTTAAACTGTACATAATGGACTGATTACTTGCAACAACACAGACATTGATTTGAGTAAATTTGTTTTTGTGTTTTGGAAAATATACAATTCCTCATTCCTATTTCAAGATTACCTCATTGTTTCATCGCTGCTTTGCCATAACTCACCATGATGGACAGTTTTAAAATGGGAACAGTTAAAACAAACATCCTGCTGATTTTTATGCCATACATAGTCCTCTTCAGTACCTGGAGCATAAATTACCCACAATGCAACTGGCCCACAGGCTGTTTGAGATTGGCCTGCGCTAGCTGTGATTGATTGTTGTGGTTAGGGAAAGTATGGTCTGTCACCACAGTCGATACAATCCAGGACCAGTCCTCGAGATTTGAATGTGTTTTGTTTTGTCAGTAACAGCTAATGTAGCTTTTAGCCGCCAGCCACAATCTCAGACATGTTATTGGCCGAGGAGGTCCAGTAAACCCAACAAACTCCACATTTACTGATTCTATTTTGATTTCAAAACTGTAATCTTCATTCCCAACACTGGTCCATCTGATGCCACTTATGTTACCCCAGACAAGAAAATAGACATAAATGTGTAAAATTAGTTTTCTTTTAAGGCAGTCTGGCCTGGATTAAGATTTCAGAGCTGCTCTGCAACTTTTGACCCTCTTCTCTAACATAACCATAAGGCTTTTACAAAAACAAAGCAATAAATGGTCATCTGAAAGTGATGAATCTTAAGGGACATATGTTGCTCCTGAGATTCCCAAAGAGCGCTCTGCTTTTTCCATTTGATGGTCACTTCATTCTGGAAAGTGCTTTTGAACATTTTAAGCTGTGTTAAGAGTGTAATGGTGAGCAACCTGTTCTAAATCTCACTGGGGTCTGTACTTCACTGGGTGTTCAACATGTGGGAATATTTTAGTATTAAGGGGCTTGCATGTGCTTTGGTAATGTACAAAGCAGACCACTTGAAAGACCATTTGAATGAAAGAGTTAATCAAATATGATAAAAATGAAAGTAATCATGCAAGTCAGTGGTTGCAAGTGCTATAGTCACAATCAGCTAGGAGCAATTAGGAGTTTGTAGATTTTTCCTCTATAGCTTTTAAACTATAGGATTGAACTAAAGATTATGCCTTATTAGTGAAAACTTAATACACAAAAATGAACATGCTTGATTATCCAATTAGAAAGTGCTTCTTTCTCTCTTATTCCAGCTGTTGGCTAGTGACAGAAGAACATGCCTGTTCTAAACTGTTGCAAATATCCAAATAGTTAGTCTGCCAGTCTGTCTTGTCTGTTGAATGTTTTCTGGGTCACAGAGAGTCTCTCTCACCCAGTCCATTAACAGTGGTGCATTTAAGAGTCACTCTGCCCAGGGGTTTTGGATGAATCTCCAGAGGAATGTGGGTATCTGCCACTATATCGCTTTTTACCATCTTGCCTCTTGGGAACCATAGATCAAGGCCTGTCACTGGGCAGGCAGTGATGGTTACAGGACACACCCATGCAGTCTGAACCACACTACCCATCAGATGACCGTGCCTCCCAGCACTTCCAGCCATAAACATTCATTCCTGCATGCTCGGGAGACTCCGCCTTGGGATAACTATGGAAAACAGAGGGCTCCATCCAGTGACCACTCGCCTTGGACAACCCATTGGTACCCAAAGCCTGCCTCTTGGTTTCTGGATCCACTTGTGTACAAGGCCTGTCTGACCTCAATTTTGCCACTCACACCAACTCACAAAAGTCCGTTTGGTCCATTTGTGACTGACCTTATGCCATAATTAATAATCCAGGCAGGATTGCGAAAAAAAAAAGCTTTTAAAGCACACACATACAGCTTGAACAGCAAACAAATAGGAGGCTGAGGAGTAAAAGAATAAAGGGACGGACTTGGCAAGATAATTACTGTTATTCACACTTCTAAAATGCTTTATTGAAAGAGTAAAGAACTTAAAATGATTAAAAGCACATGTATGGAAAGATGATGACCCAAATCTTAATATCAAAACCATGTGCAAGTTCACAGAGTCCCTGTGTGCACGGATGCGACTGGCATGACTCTGCCTTTAAGCTCAGCATGATGTGATGGTCTTGTTTGAGTTATGTGCTTATGTGCTTGTTTGTCTCTGATTGGGTTCAAACGCTGATTCTACACCTTTTAAAAATGACCCAAAATCTAAGTTAAAAAACTGACATGTTTTAATTTAGTTTTGCAGATGAAACTCTCATTTAATTATTTGTCTCAACTCTTGTTTAAGACAATTATCACATCACAGTTCAGGATGTACAGCCAATTTTCCAGGACAGGATGCCCAGCTACACTCCTATTCTGGTTTCAAATTGTATGCCTAGATTAGAGGTATTGCTTTGCTCATAACTGTAGCATGTTTGCGTTATGTTACCCTTATTTATGAGCTTGCTGACTGTTGACAGGAATAGTGCATGTTCACAAGTATCCTTTGTCTTCTCCCCTACCCTTTCCCAAGAGTGTGGCATGTCCCCAGCATCCTCTCACTTTCAGGAGGGTGCGTTCTTTGAGAGAAGGCTCTAAGGTATTTACAATGGATTTGGAAATGTGGGGAGTGAGAAGCTTATCTAAGGGTACCAAGTGGCCAGCTCCCAAAAGATGATAAAAATAATGTAATTGTGCTTAACACGCTCAAAACATGGTATGGTGTCTCAAAGTTTTTTGAGCAGAGACATTTTTCTTCTTCCCTTCCCTCCAGCCAATGATAAGTTCTTTAGACGTAGGCATGAATGTTTTTTAAAAATGGTTTAAAAAGGATAATTAAATAACAATAACAAGAGCTTTGTTCATGGACACGGGCACTAATGTCCTTCCAGCAGCTTCAAGTAAAATTTCTGTCATCCATCAGTTGTTTTGCATATTTGCAAATTGGAAATGTTGTATTCACCTCCAGCAGATTTCCTGATGATAAATATGCTTGAAGTCCTCTTGAGGTCTTTCTTTTATTTATACAAATATTCGCAAAGAGTAAGTTTCCCTATTTTTTTTTTCAGGATCTTCAATACCTGGACTCATACAGTATTAATAGAGTCACCTGTAAATGGGAGAAAGACCTTGCAAATCCAGCCTAGTTATTTCAGAGTCAAATACAATCTTTACATCCCAGATAGCAAAAAATGTTTGGCCCACATGTGCACTGTTGACTTAAATGTGAGTGTGGCTTCCACATGACCGCTGCACGTGGCCCAAAAGGAAAATGCTATAAGGAAGGGTTCCCGTATTACGACCACTTCTGGCCCAAAAAATACTTGACACAATTCACGTCCATGCCAACAACTAACATCTGGACCAGATGTGGCTCACAGAGGTCCTGCCATAATCCAAACCAGGCTGACAACTGACTTCCGGTCCACTTCTTATTTGGTGTGAATATGTTTTGTCCTTTGTCTATGTTTTTTAATTTTTTTTAAAGTACCAAGATTAAGAATTAAATGAGGGGAAAGGATCATGTCATGCAAATTTCAACTTTTTCCATTTGTGTGTACACTGCTTATTATATGCTGCCCTGTAATGCAGGGTGTGTATAATGTTTTGTTTAAAAAATGGTTTCTAAATGAATTCAACCTGACCTAGAATTTAGCAGATACAGCATCTGCAGAAACTTTCTCACTGTGGCTCTGTGATTAAACTGGAGAAAAGAGGTCGATGGCAGGGAACACGACCAAATCACTGCTGCTGGGATTATGCACCAGTGCTTTCCCACAAATACACACTGAACATCGACACACAAACACAGTTAGCTCGTCCAGGCCAATCAGAGGGGGATTCCACTCGCTTTAGAGGGAAATTGGATATGTTTGCTGTTTCCTTTCCATATCTGCTCCTGCTTTTCTCACAGTCTGTATGTTCTTTTACCTGGTCTTTCACTTTTCCTTGCAGATGTTTTTCTGGTCGCCTCATCACACTTGGTCAAATTTCCCTTTTGTCTTATGCTCAGATTTACTGATGATTCATAACTACCAAGATGGGGTTTCGAATTACACAAAAAACAGTTCTAAAGATTGAGGCTTGTTTTTTAGTCCACCTTGATACCGACAGGCTTCTCAGCTGCCAGTGAGTGGATTACCCTGGGACTTTGAGGTTAACATTAGTGATTGATACGCTTACTCTTGTTGGTGACTGTAAAGCTTCATGTGCTCATTCATACTTTCCTTCAAAACAAGTTACAGTAACATAATCAGTTTTATGCAACACAAGGACATATTCAATTCTAACAAACATATCTGTCAAAATTCATGCTCTGCACAACTAATTGTGTACAGTGCACTAAAGGTGTATCAGGTTGAGACAGTGTCAGAAATTATCACAATGTTAGCATGCCAATATTAGCATTTTGCCCAAGTACAGCCTCACAGAGCAGCTAGCATGGCTACTGCTCTGTCTTTTCAACTCAGGATGGAAATCATTGTAAGCTTCTGGTTCTCCTTTAATTCTACACCTAAACCTAAAAAAATAATGATAGGATTTGTGCATCTATCTGATTCTAAGCAGCAGCAAGTGTTGAATTATTGTTCTATAACAAATCTCCTTTTTCATTGTCAGACAGAATAGAAATTCGTGTTTCCAGCCTTCGTGCAATCGGTTATTCTCCACTGTTTGTGCCCACCGCCCATATTATAAATACTGTTGTAAAAAGTTTCTGTTTTCTCTTGTGGTAACATCACCCACACTCCAATTCCCAATTTCTTACCACAACAAGCCAGGCCTCTGATAACAACCCCTCCTACTGATTTGCCCTTTCATCTTTCTATTCGCTCATTCTGCCACGAACCATAAACTGCTCCTTTTATTTTTTCCCCCCACTTTTATAACACACATGCAGATCCACTCACTCCACCACAAGCCCCTGTCTTTCTTCTCAATCCCTCTGGCGTTTACCAAACAATAGCATTGTTCTCTGTTTTTCTTGTCATGTCCTTCTTCGCCTAGCTCCATTTTCACTGAGGTTTGCATTAGACACTGTGTAAGGCTCATTGCAATGACAGCTGGTGGCAAGAATTTATCATGCCAAACTAAGTCCAGATTCCCATAACCACATGGTCGTCTCTATCTGCTACTGCTGCTGGATGCAGATGGTTGTGAATGCATGGCATGTTCATGTATCTGTGTAAATGTTGAGGAAAATGAATTGTATTTATCATTATTGTTTAGTAGTGTAAAGAGACAAGACTATGTTTATTACTTCATGCACACAGTAGTGCATGTATATTGCTAAAATTAAAAAAATGTTTCAATATGAACAATTCTTTATCTCTCAGTCTTTTAAACTTGAACTCCTGACTAAGCAATGTCCTGCATTGAGATATCTTCCCCAATGTCTGTTTCTATCATTTAATAATGATTCACTATGTTTCCCACTCACTCCCCGGTACTTTTACCTCCCTCACAGGCTTTCTCTCCATTATCTCAGTCATGTTCTGTTCTCATCTCGTGGGGCATGGGGGTAGACATGTATGGGGGGGGGGGGGGGCTGAGAACCATCACTTTATGAGCAAAAAACCAAGAAGGTAGCAAGGAGAACAATAGTAAGGATTTATGAATGACTGATGAAACAGAGTTAAAAGCAAACACACACGCACACACATGTGTTTGACATCTCAGTAAAGCATAGCAGACACAGGAGGCCTGCTGTCCGCATCAGGGGAGTTCTGGTGAAACCATTAACATTACACGCATGCTCATTCACCTACATGCTCACGTATGATACAAACCCACACACCGGCAGGAACACAAACACTGAAATTATATAAGCTGCTGTGCAATTTAAAGTGAAATGTGTTAACTTTGTCATGCTTGATTTGAACTGGTAATGTAGCATAATGTTTAAAATCTAAACGCAAGCTTTGGATCTTGTACTTTTAAATAAGAAGTTCAAGTATGTGCCTGAGTACATTTGTTAGTTTTTTAATAGGTATTAAAAAGAGCAGAATGGATAATTACTTGACAATTTGGCACAAATACCAACTTCAGAGACCATTTGTCATCTGGTGCATTAAGAAAGTTAACATACCCATAACATACAGCCCAATCTGTCAGGCTGTTGGTATCATTCTGCTTCATGGCTGCATGCTATAACACAGCAGCTCTCCCATTGCTTATCTGTCTCTCTATCAAATTGTTTTGGTAGACAACAATAGTCTTTTTATTCATTTTCTTTCTGGCTAGAAGGAATGGCTCAGTGAGATGTTTTGAGACTGGTCTGCCACCGTGAACAAGAGCATGGGCGGGCAGCTGATCTTCATGCTCCATAGCAAAAGCACACATGGCACAAGACCCTTATTACAGGAACTTTAGAGTTCCAGTCGAAGCGATGGAAAGGGCTGATATGATCGTCGAGGTCCTGTTTCACAGCTGCCAAGGTCAGTCAGCTGTAAGAAGAGATGAACTAGTAACCTTTTGGAAGTGGATACATTCAACCCCGTTTCCAAAAATGTTGGGAAAGTATGTAAACTGTAAATACAAATACTCTGCTGTGCTTGTATTTATATATACATACATAGATATAGATAAATATATATAAATTTAGAAATTGTTTCTATAACAGATTTGAAAGCAGATCCTTTTCAACAGCTTGGATCTTCTACACTTTAATTTTTGTTTCATAAAATAAATACTTAAGAACAATTTCTTTTGTTACAGTGCTCTCTCTGCTGTTGAAAAACAGACAAAATGTTGTTTGGCATTGTCTTGCTGAACCAACAAAGGCCCTCAGTGAAAATATCTTTAAGTCAGTATATGTGATTCTTAACATTTGTATTCTTTGTGTCATAAAGATGTCTTTATTAACCTCTAACTGGGTCTTGCGTTTTTTTAATTTGTACTTTTCTTCAGGTTTTTCAACTTTAACTTTGCGATTTTTGTGTTCTATATCATTTCACTTGACCTCAAGTGTAATTGACTTCTATTCTATGTTAATTTCATTTTGTTATTGCGAGTTAGTTTCCCATTCTGTTCTTGCTTCATTACAAGTTTTACTTACTGACCACCACTCACCTGTTTTTGTTACATTACAAACCGTCATGACCGCCAGATCGATTTGGTCTCTCCAAGTTTATTTTCTGTCCATTTATGTCAGATTGATTTACTACATCTTTTCTTTGAACCCATCATCTGAATTTATATTTGGATCTGCCAGACATATACCTGAGTCTGCAACACCTGAGCCTCACCTGTCTGCTTAAAGTATGTCACCCTCCACCACATGTGGTGCACATGTCAAGTTTCAGTGTAGTATGCTAAATATCTTTGCTACTAAGCTTTGTTAACTTTGTCATCCTTTTTACTTTATTTATTACTGCGGATTTCAAAATGCATATTTGCATGCATGCATACAATTTTCCCAAAACAATTCTAAGTTTCAGCATTTATTATTATTTACATTTTACATAGCATCCAAAACCTTTTGGAAATGGTAATCTATCTCTTCCAAACATCTTTTGATACCTTAAAGTCTCCAGCAAAATGAAATTTATCCGAAATGCTTACCTTACTGACAGATTTACAGAGGGATCAGACATTGACCCAGGAACCATTAGTTTGCTGGGCTCCATTTTCTGTATGTTTGATCTATCTGACAAGTGAAGTGTGGCCAGGTGTTTTAGTGTACATGCCTGCTTTTTTTCTCTGCACAGGCTTCTCAGGAATGTCTGGTCAGTGGTTTACTGTCACAAAATAAAACTCAGGAGGTACTCCTGAAGGCACTGTAACAACATGATTGACACATGACTGTGAAAGGGCTGGTAAAAGTTCAGCAGATTAATGACTTACTGAGACACTGCCAGGAGACAGGAGAGGAGCTGGACAATGAAGAGGCATTATCAAGCTTGAACAAGAGTCTGATTTTACACAGTGAAACTTTGGAGTTCGCTATTTAAGCTGTATTTCTACCACATTTGCTGGCTTTATTCTTAGATAAATCATTACATTTTTAAAATGAGAAAGGTACATCATAGAAATGAAAAGGTGACTTAAAACCTACCTTTAAGAAGGAGAATAAACTCCAGGCATAAGATGTATCTGTGCAGCTCCATTTAAACATCGAATGAAAGCAGTCTGTCTTTACTTTTCTTTTTTCCTTTTTTTTCTGCTTCTCTGTTTACAAAGTGGTCTCTTTAGAGTTGGGTGAAATGCAAAGCGTCTGTGTCCACCACTATTTCATCTCTCTTTCCTCTAGAGAGAAGTAAAATCCTGTTAAAAGGTCCTGCACTGGCATGTTGAATGTACGTGTATGGCTCACTTCACGACTGCTTGTATAGAAAAAAAAAAGTTTAACTTAGCCTACATAGAAGAAACACATGTTCAGGTAGTCGAGTTGATCATTTTCAAAAAAAAATTCGGCTGTTTCCCAGGCTGCAACAATTTGTTTGCATGGTTAAAGAGGTGGACACTTCAGTGATCGACGATTTCACCGTAAAAATCCATGCACCTGTGCCATACAACAAGTTCGGCAGATCAGAGTCAGTTAACTATTTAAAATGTGTAGCTCCTTAGGGAAAAACGTCAAACAGCAGGTTTTATTCCTCAGGAGTCCCGGAGCGCGTGTCTGAAGACCAAACTGTTCTGGGGAAGAAACTCCGCTCCCCTCAAGCCCAAAGTTTGAGCTGAACTGCTGTGCGCGGTTTCCCTGATAAGGTGTCATCCATGATCAGGTCCGTGTCGTTTGTTGGGTATCTTGTTCAGTAAAACGGTTTATCCCCATGCATCTCTGACGGTGTAAATATGTGCCCCTGGTAACGGATTTCTATGTAATGAAAGAGCGCTTTTATTCCCTCAACATCCCTCCCTCCCTCCATCCGTTCACCTCCATCCACCACACTGCTCAGAGGAACTGGTTCTTACTGACAAACCTCAAACCCACATCTCCCTCTCCCTCCTCACGCTTATTTAAAAAAACTTTTTCCAAAAACTCTTTACGTGACAGTTAAAACCTCATGTAGGTTTATATCCCTTCTAAGATATCTTGAAGTCTATTTCAAACTTGGCATTAATAAAATAGTCCAGAATTTTCATAAAAATGCCCATCATCATTCTTGATTTCCTGCATATTAGATTAAAGAATGTGTCACATTGTGTTTGGCTTAAAATGGTGATCTGTAAAGCAGGCTAACAGCTTTTGGTTTAAAACATATAGAAAGGGTAGATGTGAATGCTAACACCCCATTGAGTTGTCACCCTGACCTAAATGCAATCCTGTGCTGCATCATTCTGGATCTGTGCCATAATTAATCTTACCTGAGATTTTTTTTCAGCCACAAGTTAAATTGTATTTTGTCAAAAAGGCCAAAATATCAGAACCATAGCCTACGAGAAAATTTGGAAAACTAATTCAAACGTACAATGCTGACAGATTTATACAGAAACAGCTTACACCAAAAAAATGTTTTAGTAAGATGAAAGTTGGTGCTCATTCGCATCCAAAAGAACTAAAGAATATTCATTTCAAAGTTGCATGGATTTCGTCCTAATGGTGTGTGTTTTATTTTCATTCCTTAATGCATGGATATATGATGAAGTAGTCTGCAACTTTTTAATTTCTGATGGATTTCTCTGTTCAGTATCAGAGTGGCTCCATCTACAGGTAAACAAAAGTCATTGCTGGGTCTAGAAATAAGGGAACCACGTGTTTACTGTACATTTTGGCCTGAAAAATCAGCCACCCCCAAACACCAAATTAGAAGATAGATGGATGTTTGTAAGTGTGGAGCTGTCAACCAAAGGGAAAAAAACAAACAAACTGGACTTATTAATGGGTCATCAACAGCCTTGTGCAGAAACAGACAAGCTTTTTAAGAGACAACATGTAAAACCTGCAGGAGAGTGACCATCAGCACTGGACATCCCTGTGGTATGTGCTGCCTACTGAAAACTAATAGAAAAATTATAGAGCAAAGTTTTTAATGAATTAATTTGCCTGGAAATCAGCTGAAAATTTGATTTATTAAGAGTAGCCTGATTAATAGCCTATTGTGGAATCCTACTATTTCCCTACCCAGTGTCTATGTTCACTGACCAGCCTTGTACCAAGATGGTCACTCTGTTGATACGTTTCTTCCCTGGTGATGGGATGCATTACCACCACCAATTGTCTGTCACTGATGTCAGGTTGCATGAAAATGTTCCCAATTGACTTAACTTTGCCCTCATTTTCATGGTGCCAAAGTGGTGCCACATAAAAATAGATAATGATATGAAAGCCGAAATGAATGCCCTCAAACAGAAAATCAACACATTAAATCATCACATCACATTAATCACATTAAAAACACAAAGGAATGAAATAAAATTTTAAAAAAAGGTGAAAATTATGTTTTTCTAGTTTGTTCCAGACATGCAGAACATAGAAGCTGAATGCAGTTTGTCCATGTGTGCTTCTGGGAACTGATAAGAGACATGATCCACATTACCTGAGGGGTCTGGTGGTTTCATTCTGGGTCAAGAGGTCACTAATGTATTTTAGTTCTAAGCTGTTCAGAGCTTTACACCAGCAACAAAACTCTAAAGTCTATGTGCTGATGGACAGACAGCTAGTGTAAAGACATCAGACCTGTACTTATATGATCCACTTTCTTCATCTTAGTGAGGACTCGAGCAAGCTGCAACTGTCTAATTGATTTTTTATTAGACCTGTAAATATGTTGTTACAATAACCAAGACGACAAAAGACGAAAAGCCTAAACTAGGATTTCCAGGTCCTACTGTGACAATAGATTTTTTAACCTTTTTGATACTTGTGGCAGATGAGGTCCAGTCACTTTGCCTCCAGCTGATCATGCGCCCCGGTCTAATTGGCCATAAGGATTTCCCTGGCCGGGCCATCCTTCTTCCCTGGCACTTCTGGTGTTATCTGGACAACAATGGAGGACATCAAGCTGTTTGTTGTGTTGCTCAGAGTTAGAAACAGATTTTCAGGATTGTATCTCTTTTTGCTCTGCTTCTCTTGGTGGTAATGTTTTCTGTGGTCACCGCCTTGGGTTTGGGTTTAGCGAGGTCAGGAGTCATGTTCATGAGTCATCCTGTGATAGCAGATTCTGGCCAGTAATATGCACATCACCATTTTCAGCACGAGGTGGCTGCTTCAGAACCTTGACGAAGTGGGTGCTAAAAGTGTATCTACTCGCCCCGGGAACATGGAAGTGTGAACACTGCTGTGAAAGGGGCAATAGATGTGTAAACAGGAATCATACTCTCAAAGAAGACACAGTAATGATCAGACAGACCCACAATGATCAGACAGACCCACATCACATGCAATCACATTGGAAATATCTAAACCCTTCAAAAGCTATAAATACAACATATACAAAATGCCTTAGACCACTGTTTACCAAACCTTTTAAGCAATGACCCCCAGGATGACACATATTGGTGTTTGTTACCCTCCCTTTTGTGATGACAATTATCAATCATGTATGAGATGGGTCGTCCTGCATGATCCTCTAAATATACAGCTTGAAAATGGTCTGTCTTCATAACTAAGGAAATTTAATGTGGATTTATGCATGAATGTGTTAAATAATTCAGGAATTGAATTTAGATGTATCTCTTTGTTTATGGTTTAATGTTGACAGCCATGATACAAATTCCAAATATATTTGATAAATATAGGATATTATACATATTATACAAAATTATCTGGAGCCCCCTTAACCCCCTGAAATGAACTCATGACCCACATGTGGACCCCGACCCACAGTTTGGGAACCACTGCCTTAGAGTGTGTGGGTTCTGTTACATGTTGGATCAGTCCAAAGTTGTCCGTTCATTTCTCAGATCTTTAGTGGCTTTTATGAGTCATTAACATGAATGTTAAAATTACCAATAATGATACAGTCAAAATCAACACAGATTAGAGACAGCAGTTTACTAAAATCATTATAAAATGCTGTGCAGGATTCGGGGTGCCTGTAGATATTTAAAAACATGCATGTGTATGAGGACTTCAGCTGACAGTCATGTGTTCAAAGGAAGAAAAGCAATAAAGATAAAACATAACTGCTTAAACTGAACGATAAAATGAGCTCCTCTTCTGTTCTCTCTGACCTCCTTTATAAAGCTAGGAGGGTTTGACTTGATAACAACAATATAACTGTTTGATTGGTCTAACCAAGTTTCAGTTCAAAACCTAAAATCAAGGCTGTGCTCAGTAATAAAACCATTACATTATCCACAATACAATACAATATTGTATCGTATGGTATCGTACCATTACAGTATCCACAATACAATACAATACTGTATCGTATTGTATTGTATCGTATCGTATCGCATCGTATCGTATCGTATCGCATCGCATCACATCGCATCGTATCGCATCGCATCGTATCGTATCATATCGTATCGTATCGTATCGTATCGTATCGTATCGTATCGTATCATATCATATCATATCGTATCGTATCATATCATATCGTA
>JBBDHI010000006.1:12338815-12356262 GCA_037177115.1 Craterocephalus stercusmuscarum | reverse complement strand
TTCACTTCTTGACCTAATTTCTATCTTTAGGGATAACAGGCTCAACTTTAGGTTTGATTAACTGAATTTACTTGATTACGCTGATCTTTAGTAATCGATTTTTTTCCATTTTTGTGTTTTTGGCATTTGTTTATAAGACTGTTTACAATAATCTTATCCAAAAAATTATGGACTGAGTCACTGATGGGACCATTGAATTATTCAAGATTGTCAGCCTTTACAGTCCCTTCTAAAATCTAATGGAAAACTTTCAGTGGATGTCAATCAGTCTGCTCTTAGTTTGGATGATACAGGAAAATTCCTGCGATGGATCAGCTTGCAACATCCTGAGAAAATGTCATGACAGAGAAAATTATTGTCTGATGGGAAAATAACACGCTGTATAAATCCACATCGTGTTTACTCCAACTGTTACCCCATTGTTTGTGCTCTTTTTGGTATTGATAATTGACTCTTTGGGTGTCGCTTTTCCGTGCAGCAGTTGAAATGAGAAATCATTCAGGATTTTTACAAGCGACAGGATGAAACAACCTCTGTTAAAGTAGCCACAAACAAAACACAGTATGGTTTAACCACTCAAATATTCAATGTTGAATGGAAAAAGCACACAAATTCCTCGGCTAATGATATCAGCATAATATAATTAGTCAACTGGACATGACTGAAAGTGTAAGAGCTGCTATAATTTCTCATTTCAGTTCAGTGTTTGGAAAAAAGCATTTACTTGTGGGAGCCAAGCCTCTCAAGAAGGGGATAACACGAGACTTTGCATCATAGTTCTTTCAGTGTGCAGCCAATCCAAAACTACTTCCATGTATTACCTAAAAAAGATGGTGCTGATGCAGGTCTCTGTGCTGGGACCCAGGGGGCCTCCTTCTAGTGAAAGCAGCAGCAGTGTATGCTTTTCTCATTATGTAACATTAAAAGGCTTTCAAGAATTTCAAGATATCTTCAAAAGCAACATGGTAGACCCATAAGCCCCAGTGCCATCCTCATGGAAGACTTGTTTGAGTTCAGATACTGATAAGTCCACACTTACTGAAATTGTTTATAAATGTGGGCCCAGTTTAGACGATAGCGCTGCAAGTTAGGGGTTAGAAACAAGCTTGAGGTAAGACCCAAAAGATTAAGAATAATTGCACTGGATTGATATTTCAGTTAACAAGTTTGTTGTATGAAATCATTAGCCAACGAAGCAACACCACTCTACAACAGCTGCACAAATCCACTGCAAAAGGTTTTGTGGAGAGATCAAATTAAGGTTGGGGATGGGTTGGAACAAAGGGCTCTGCAAACCAACATCAAAACAGCACTTGCTTTCAGCCATGGGAGCATCATGACTCTGGGCCTGATTTGCTTGATAGCTTGCCATTAATGGCAGGAAAATAAATTTACAGGCTGAGGGAAAATCCGTTTCCTGTCAATGTGGCTGAGTGTTCTTCCTACCTCTTAAATAAAAAAACACACTTTGCCTTGCTGTGTTCCTCAGTCTTTAACTATATCTTCAGTCTTCTCTGCTGGCCTCTGTTTATCCTGAGTTCAGCGTTAAGAGTCTGTAATCAGATTTATTATTACATTTTCACAGCCACAAAGACTTCTTTCAGTCCACTTCTAGGATACTGTGAGGCCATTGTTCTCAATAGAGGAGATGGATGAGCAAGCTCATGGCAGACTGGTGATATTAGTTTGGACCCCCCCCCCCCCCACACACACACACACACACACACACACACACAGCCTCTCTCCACCCACAGAGCTGTGTAACCAGGTGCATACTGTAGATAAACCTTTGGGTTTTTCATTTTATAGGTGAGAGTTGTCTTTCATAATATCAGCCAAGACATTAAGGGAGAAGCATTTACATTCACTTCACTCCTTTGGTTTCTAACCTTTTCACCTTGGATTTAATTTTCTTCTGGAAGAATCTGTTGCTCAGATGTTGCAGTGAGGATATTTTCAACAGGGTGCTGGTCAGAGTGTCACATGGGCCTCCGCGGTCCAAAGTGGCAGCCCGATTCTTGGGATTTCCAGACATCTTTAAAGATCTTTACTGCATACCTTCCACACTGTCTCATGTCTTTCCTGTGGCTTATTAACCTCGCCACTCTGAATCTGATGGAAAAAAAAGAAACTTTTGGAGGTTTACGATCACATTCGATCTTAATTTTCAGCTGTAGCTTTGTGCATGCGTATGCGTGTTGGGTTTTTTGTGTCACAGAGGCCAGTGCGGTTCCAGTGACTCCTTTTTTCCCTTTCTACTTTCATCTTTAAAGCATGACTTAAAAGCAGCAGTATGTGTCGCTCGTGTGTACTGACAGATGTTTTACAACAGATCTCAGAGACTCCTTGTTGGTCTAATTGTGTTTGCCGCTGGAGATTGGTGGCTTTTACCTTTGTTAGTGTTAGATATCAGTTTGCACAGGTGTGTGTGTGGCTGTAAATCAATACGCAGAGTCAGTGTCTGCCATCAGTCACAATCATGGCTTTTCTATGGAAATTTGTGTTGATGCAACAAGGAAGATGGTGGGAGTGTGTCCATCACACACTCCTGCTCAGCCCCCTGCAGGGCGTTTTGCTCTGAGGCCTCCCACTTCTTTACAATCTAACCCAGAATCCACTTGACCCTTCTTGCACATAGCTGCTTCAGCCAGATCACAAATCACTTGTCTTGACTTTTGTGACACACACTCAAGTATGCAGACAAGTACACACACTCCTCCTCTCCTACCTGCTCATAAGTCATCTATCAAGCCTAAGTCAGCCTGTGGCCCCGGGGCACCTAAACTAACCTGCTCTCCCACAAACGTCAGACACATCAACACTGGGTTTCTGTTATAATAAAAGCAGATTGCCCATGGTTAGCTTGTCAGACATAGTAACACGGTGTCATATTTCTGATGAATTAAGGGGATTAGCAATTCATCTTGCAGATGGTTTTTATTTCATGGATGCTCATAAGGGATGTGTTTTAAATTTTTACAGGGAGTGTGATGTGGTTTTTCCTGATGTTGCAAAACTGTAGATGTTTCATCTTTCTGCAAATAATCCTGCAGTCAGGACGCCGGTGCGTTACGTTTGCTGGTCAGATCTGCTGGCGGCATAACGTCTTTGAGACATTCTCATAGGCTTTTGTTCAGCCAGCAGTTTGGCCGTTCACCTTTTGGGTGAGACGCAGCGGCGCTTTATGAGCTGCATGTACAGTGTTAGTGTTTGATGATATGTGTGAACACTTCCCAGAATGCGCCTTTTTGGTTTGGCTTGTGCATGTCTATGTTGTTTTTATGTGGGTCCAGCTCAGGCTGGGCGTTTTGAAGGGGGCCAGACAGCTGCCTTTTACTGCCCCAGGGGGTAATAAACATAGAGGGAGGGGTAGTTATTTACCCCTTTTATTAGAGCAGGAGGACTTTATTGGGGTCACACTGTAACTACACACAGCTGCAGGGCAAAAAAAGAAATAAAGAGGAGATACTTCTTAAAAGTGGCTCTATCATCACTAAATTCCTCTCTCAGGATTCCATCCTCTTCTAGTTTTTACTTGTGTGCACGCGTGTTAGCTTGATGTCATCCATCTTCCCCCCCCTCTCCGCCCCTTCTACATTTCCAGGACCCCTAACAGGCTGCTAGCTGTTAAGCACATCTGCTGTCAATAAGCTGTACCCTGTAATCTAACTGGCATTTCCTGCTGCTGCAGACGTGCCCACTGACCTCCACTCTGACCATTTGATGACTGGTCAACTGGTTTGAAGTCCCACTTGCACATTGACCTGTATTTGTCCTCTAATCCTCCTCCAAGGTTGCCATAACAACAGATGTTCCATAAATGAGGATTTTCAATGGATTAGGCTGAGGATGAAATGATCAATACCATGCTTGTGTCTGGATGGCTCCACGTACAGATGGGGGACATATTAAAGAAGGCCCCTAAACCCTTGACCATCTGAGACAGAGGTGGAGGGGCTGAGGGGAGGGAGGTAATGGCTAAGATTCACAACAAAAGGCCATAAGGCATCAATGAGCTGTTGCTTCATGAGGATGTTAATAATGTGAAATAAGTTTTGAATGAACAGCGTTTCATTCCTTAAGCAGAGTTTTAGAAATTTCTTCAAAGAATCAAAGGCAATTTGCATTGAAGCTGTTTAAAAAAACACTTGACTGTGCTTTTTCTAATTTGACCTTCTGTATTTCTGATGCACGGTAGCGACTTTAACATAGAAAGCAATAAGTATTGTAAAACAGTAAAGACAGAACCTTTTTTTGGTCGCTGAAAGAAATAAAAAAACTCATCTCCTGTAGCAAAACAGCCACTTCTTATAGTTGTTTTAGTCTTCTGAATTAAATGAAATATAACACATGTAATGGGTAATTTTGCTATCTGATTGTTTAAGGGAACTGGTTCCTTATTGTTTTCAACCTCCCCTGATGACAGCCTGCTGTTTCTAGTTAGAAATCTACCTCATATGTTAATGTTATTAATTTATTATTTAGTTTTCAACAAAAGGTGAGTTTGCCTTTTTCGTAATAAAATTATCTGTTTGTTCAAAGCAGCTTTTAAGACTATAAACATATGAGTTGTATCTACTCACTTGCAATTTGAAAGAAATGGAAATAAAAAAGAGCAAGAGCGCTGGCTTTCCAAAAGCTGACTTTGTGCGTTTCTTTGGCAGGGAAAATTGCAAGATGAGCAGATCCACATGAATTTGTCTGGAAAGGCGAGGGTGTGTTGCACAGAGACGATCGACATCAAGAGAGGGAGGGGAAGGATGGCAAGATAGAAAAACTGGGAAGGGAGCGAGAGAGCCTGAAAGGGAGGGGACGAACAAGTTATTCTAGTTGCAGACAGCTGACAGAAAGCCCAAAATAAGATGCAGCCATCTAATGTGCACACATTCTGCTGCTACACTCACAAACCATAAAACATAGGCACCGTTATAAATGCTTTTCTGCACAAGAGAGTTTTCAGAGCCAAGAGCCGACATCCAGCTGAGTTAATTACGTGGTTTATTGGTTTCCAATAGAAAGTGTTATTTTCCTATGATCATTTTGCATATAAAAGAGAAACAATGTAAAAACCAACTCTAGCGTAGTAATAAATATAAAATGACATCATCAGATAGAAAAAGTTGGGGGGCAGAGCTACAGGAGGTTAGCGAGGTCATACGGACATGTCAAAACTGACCTGATACTGGAAGAGCTCATATGGTTTCCACATCTACAAATATAGTCTCACACCTCATCTGCACAGCTCTCTCTCACACACACACACACACACACACACACACACACACACACACACACAGACAGACAACGCCAAACACTTGAGCTGTTAAAGAGCAAATCAACCCAATGGCACATCACATCGATTCATTTTTTTAAATCTAGCTGGTCAAGTTTGATGAGACAGATGGAAAACACAGGAGCTCAGACTATAGTGTAGACATGAAATGCTAGATACAATAACCACACGTATAACATGGTCAAGCTAACAGGGGAACTGGAAAAAAACTAAAAATATAACTAAGTTGTTATCTTCCAGCACTGAGAAAAAGGAGTCGTGATGGAAGTGGGGATGCAGGAGAGGAGCTGGGAGGATGAAAAGTGAGAAGTGCTTTTGTTCATTGTCGTTCGTAGACCCGGGTGCATACCACATCATCTGCTCTCATTGTCTGAAAAAAAGAAAGAAAAGGAAATTGAAAGTGAATGCTCACATGCGCAGAGCTGAAAATACTCGGTTCAGTCCTAAAAGGGCAAAGTTCCTCGTACCGATTAATGCTGATCCGACATAAACCTCTGTTTTTAAAAATGTTTGTGACTCCAGCAACATAATCTCAGCTACACCACGCTTTTATGACCAAACACTGTTTATGGGAGGTTGGAGCCCAGAAATAAGCATCTACCTCTCCCACATGCACTTTAACTACAGCTGGATTCTAGATAGCCATTGTGGGTTTGGTGCTTTACAGCCCATCAGGAGTCCAATAGCACCAAGCCTCATGCAAGCATCTCCTCGTACATACTTCTATTTTACACGTTACGCAATTAAAAAACGATGTTGTGCAAGGAGGCTGGTGGTAGATGGTGAGGTAATTACACTCACAATTACATTACACAAATTTTAAAATGCACTTCTTCTGCTTATATTAGGATTTGCGAGCATGCTTCCCATGCATCCGCCCCAGTGTTGGGACATTTTCTCTGAGAGCCATTTGTGATGTTGGTTGTTTTGTAAGTAGACAATCCGTCGGGGTCAATCGGGGGATCAGAGTTAAAACGTCACTGCAGATGTACAAACATTGGTGATTGACATTGGTTTTATCGGCATCTATTTTAATGTGATTATTTCATACTATGTCCTAAAATCCAGTAAAAGTCCTAATTATATAACTGTTATATCATTATTGTCACATTGTTTTGTACACAACATTAATGGAGCTATACCTGATATTATTTTATTCTTTCTTTAAAAAAAAAAAGGTTTCTACACGGTATATTATGGAGTTACCCCTTTTGAGTCCATAAAAATGAATGACTCATTGACTGTGCATATGTACAAGTCCAGAACATTTTAGTTAGCGATAGTGGCTATTTTTTAGCTTTGGCGTGACGCTCTTTCTCTTCCAACTTCTGTAACTTCCGGATTCCCTAGGGGAACGCTCTTACTGGCTGATCGGAATCTGGAAGTTACAGAAGTTAACCCCATTGACAGAGAAAGAGCGTCACACCAAAACTAGCCGCTTTCGCTAACTAAAATGGCCTGGACTCGTACCTATGCGCAATCAATGACTCATTCATTTTTATGGACTTACCCCTTTTACCACATAATATACTGTGTAGAACAATTTTTCTTAGAAAGACAAAATAATATCAGGTAAATCTCCTTTAAAGTGTAGGTATGGGAAAGCATTTCAAAACCGAGTGCATGGACTATAACATAACCTCACTATAATTCATAGTTTTCAACAATGAAGTGATTTTTAAACCACACTTCTGCGTTTAGCGGAAAGTCTGTTGTCTTTACCAGGATCAACTTGCTATCACTGGTGATCTCTCGGGTCCAGGATGTCTTGGGTCCCTCTCCTTTCTGCAGAGTCTGCTCACAGCTGATCTTGCTGTCTGTCTCCCAGCGTGGAGAACTCTGAGTGCATGAAGGGGAAGAAAATGGTCAAACACCTTATCCGGATGCTTGGACACATGGGGGAATGGATGCACAGACACATTAAACGTTATTTATGGGCAATTTAATTGGAATTAATGAGGGACTGTCTGATGGAGAGGGAAAGCTCCAGCTGGGTGATCACCGAGAGGTGATAACTTGTGATGCGCTCATCGTTAGTAGAGTGAAGCCCTGGCCGGTTGCATGTGTTTGCTTTGGAGACGGCCAAACAGGGGCCATCTATGGGAAAACTGGGAGAATAAGGGAGGGACGGAGGGCAAGAAAGGGCAAGAGAGGGGGAATGGAGAGTTGAAAGAGGTTGTAAAGCGTGTGAAGGAGTGTAGTGTAGCATGATATTCCTTCAGAATACGAGGGAGGGATAAAGCTGTGCTATCAGTCCAAATATGATGAAAAGCCAAATCAAACAGATTGATGTCATTTGGACAGCGTCTTTCCCACACACCCATTTCTTCTGCTGAATTATGGGTTATGAGATAAAGCAGAACATGTGCATTTGGGAAAAGGTCATGTCTATATGTCGTGTACCGTGCAGGGACGTCCATCCACTGTGGCCTCATTGAACTCCTGCCCCACAGTGAAGGTGATGTGGGTGGTGCGGACTGTGGTGGAGGTTTTGATAGACAGAGTCTCTCCATCTTGCGTGATCTCCACCAGTGGCTTGGAGGCTGCTTTAACTGCAATCTTGCGCAGCATAACGTTCACACCTGAAAATAATGCGTGACAAAATAAGTGTGAGAACAGATAGTAACCTATGAAGTGCTTCTATCAGAAAGATTAATATTAACAGGCTGATCATCTTGGGACATTTGTAGAACAGAACTTAAAAAGCTCAAAGGAACAGTGCAAATGATGCAAAAGTACAAGACTTTAGGCCTTGTGTGTGTTCTGCTCCCGGTGCTCTCCTGCATGCTCGGAGTACAGGCAGCAGACTTGCACTGCACTGCTCTGTCCACTAATGATGGCAAAGGAAACAATGAGGTCAGTAGACAAAGCATGTCTGCACATCTGCGTTCCCCCAGACTTAATCATCTTTGCACACACAAAACACACACACACACACACACATTCAGACCCAAACACATGAGCTAATGTGGGGATCCATACTTTCTGCTGTTTATGTTATTCTTATTTGTCTTTTTCTAACTTCCAGCAACCACAAAGAGAGAACAACACTCATAAATTAACAGAAAGTGAATGATGCCAGTTTTATATAAGCTTAGATAAAGGACATGCTTCTTTGATTATTGGGTATTTGGGATTTATTGATCACAAATCTTTATTAGAGCAAGCTGTAAAGATTTATCTATCCTGTTCACACGCATACTTGCAAGCAGCAATTATTTTGATTAACTTAAATATTCTCTTTTCTTCTTTTTGTCTTTTATGTATTGTTTGGTTACAAATTTCCCTGTCCTTAATCTAAACTCTGCATATAAGAGGAAAACTGAAGAGGAACGAGAAAAGCTGATGTTACGGCGTGGGAAGAGACAGGATTGAGGCGCAGACTGCTGTTGAAGGGGGGGTCAGACAGCTGAGGGGCAGTGGTCTGTGTGTGGTGTGTGAAGATCCCAGTCCAAGTGTGACGGGAAGTGTGTATGCTATGCTGAGTTAGGTTTCACACCTCTCACCTCACACATATTCCCACCTGTCACCGAGTGTAAATATATGCACAGAGAAATGCACAGTCATTGAGCATGCATCAGGATGTTCAGCCTATTCACCGCATGCATTGTCACTGCTCTGGAGATGGATATATGCCTGTTACCTTGTATGAACCCAGGTTTCCCTTTTACTGTGAAGGAAATACCTCAGTCATTTGCCAGCAGGTGATTACTGCTACTTTGCTGGAGTGGTAAAAGCTATTGTTTATTCTGTAAAGGGAAATTGTATACTTTTTGCAGGATTTTTTTTTCACAATATGTGCTTTTTCAGATTATAGCACCTCATAAATCTCTTTTTTTAATTATCAGAAGCATTTAAATAATTGTGATGAAAAAATAAATGTCCATATGAACCATAATAGTTCATACTTATGATAAAAAATTATCATGCGCACCATCCAGCTCCAGATAGTCTTGGCTTGTGAACCATTTGGAACGCATAGAGGAGCCCAAAACATCTTAGACAAACAGTTTAAGTTTACCCTCAGACTCCCCCACCCCCTAATAATAAGGCTTAAATTCACACTGTCCTGACCACTGGGGACACACACAGTCGCAGCAAGACAGACTGTCAGGGTCAGAGGTCAAAGAGCAGAGGAAGCATTTGGGACAGGGAGACAAGGAAGAGCGAGGAGAGCATGAGTGAGGAAAGGAAGAGAGGATGGATGGATGGAGAGAAGAAGGCAGTGGGTGCTGACAGGTTGTATCCAGCTGCAAAGTGCCCCCTTGAAATGAGGGATCAGGGGCCATTCCTCTCTGTAAGTCATACCAGTGCAGTGGCATGTTATTGGCAACACATGTGGGGGGGGGGAGTACAGATTCTTTCACCATTAAGGTTTATTTATGAGGACAAAAAGATTGACAGGTCCTTAACAGGTCTTAAATTTTAGGCAAGTACAACTTCACATGGAGACGAAATGTGGGAAAATCTAAACATACCCCATGTTTCAACAACTTTTTGAGTCACATTTACTTACAATATCTTGAAGTGATTAGGCATCAGGATCTTGCATTGTTAAAGAGGAATTTTGTTTGACCCTTTTTCTTTACAACATTGCTTCAGTTCATTGAGGTTTGCAGGCATTTGAGTATGCTCTGCTTCCTGTCAGCAGAGTGATCAAGTCAATGACTACAAGGTCCTGTTGGTACAAAGCAAACCTCTCAACCAGCATGATTGGCAGTTAGTATGAGGTGCTTGATGTGCTTTGTTCATATGCAAATGCAAACCTAATCTACGCTGCCAAGTTCTTCTTTTTTCTTTTTTGGAGGCTTTCTACTAGCAGCTCTCACACAAGTCATACCTTTTCACTACTTTCCTAATTGGGCTGTAATGAACCTGAACATTTATTAGTCTTACTGACACCTGTTTGTTTGTTTCAGTATCCCTACTTATTGCAATTTGGCCTGGGAGTGAACTTGCAGGGATGCCCAGTCATAAAAAGATTGACAGCTGTCTTCTGTTGTTTTCCTTTGTGAATAATCTTTGTTACTGTAGAATGATGGACTCAGATGCTTGGAAATGACCTAATAAGCTATCCTAGATTATACTAAAGCCCAGCAAACTGAAAAAAAATCCTGCTTTTATAGAAAGTGTGAGAATTTTGGTTTCCTAACCACATTCCCATTTGTTGGAGTTTAACAAAGATTCCCTGCTTGTCTTAAATTCACCTCACAAGCACATCACATAAAGACACAATCAAATCTGTAGAGACAACAAATTCATACAGTACAGAAACTCTGACCTCTCAATTCGCAGGGTGCCATCTAATCATATCGCCATCATATGCTTTTGTAGTCGCTCTCCCTCCTTCCTCAAGCACATACAGTAACAAAGAGGGATGAAGACAAAAAGACGGGATTATTGGACCGAAGTTGCACGCTTGTTTGTACATAGGGAATTCTCGCTTCCACCCTGTTGTGATGTGTCAGGATAGCAGTGCCGTCTGACAACTCTTTCATTGACCTCCATATGCTGCGAATTAATTGAGTGTGCCTGAGAGCGCGCGAGATAAAGAGCAGCCTTGTTTGGCGCAATCAAATCTTTCCCTGTGCGCAACGTAATGATATGAATTCCCGGTGCGCTCTGGAAACTCGAAAAACGAGGAACGACCATTAGTGACAGACGGCACATTATAGGTGCACGCCCGCCCACGCACGCTTGTACGCTGTGACGTCCTGCAGACTCAAGCGAACAAGTGATGGGGCGGACAAAACAGCATGAACCTCAGCAGCAGGTGTTTGCCCCTCTCCCAGACTGACATTTCAGATAATTATGCTACTGTCCTGCACTGTATTGTGTCATAACGGTCCCCTTGAAAAGCCACACACACACTCACACACACACACTCCGACGTTGTGACACAGACAGATGTGCCGCCGTTTGTCTCTATTGTGTTAGTAGGAGAGGCCAAAAGGGGAGATGAGAGAAAAAGGGTGAAGCTGGCTGGGGGCCAAGCACTGAGGTTTGGGTTCTGCAGAATGACAAAAGATCCCCTCCACCCACGGTTGCGCACGGATGTAAGGGAAGATTTGACCTACAATGTGCTGAGAAAGCTTGGGCACAGTTTGAGCTGACACATCTGATCTGTGTCACCAGGCAAGGATATCATAATCTCCATGCAACAGAAAAATCTAAGACTGAAGGCAATGATTTTTTCCCCATCACTCACCCAAAGCTTTCAAGAGTTCCTCGAAGTTTTCTGAGCTTTTCATCTCCCAGGTGCCAGAGAAATCGGGAATCTTGCGCTCCATGTTCAGCTGCAGGTAGTTTGCTGATGTAAAGCAGGTAATCTGTCAGGTCCAAGTCTGGCGGGACGGTTTTGTCTGTGAGTCAAAACTGCTTCAATTATCCTTCCAAATCTCTTATTGGGGCGCTGGATACTTTTGGTTAAACTCTGATGAGCAGTTGCTTCTTCCTGGGATGAGTGACTGACTATCTGATGTCTTATCACATCTATGCACTGGTGTGCGTTATAAGCAGCGGCGCCTCAGTAGAATGGCACGGAAATAAATGATACTTGTGTGCGCTTGAACACGCCTCTTCTTTACGGCCACGCCCCAGAGGCCAACTGAGTACAGGCAAAAGGTCCACAGGGCTCAAGTTGACCACGCCTCTGAGGGCAACATGTGCATTTCAGAGCTGCATTTGGAAACGCCTCTGATCCGCGCGCAACCTGGAGACAGCCAAATTGTCCACACCCCAACAGCCTTGTTTTCTAGCCTCAGTCAATAATAAAATCAACATGTTATATGTTTTGTTTTTTGCTACACATCGTATAATCGCGTGTTTGAATGAACGGCTTGGATTCAGTCGAGGCTTTTTTTCTTCCAAAGAAAAAGGGAGGATGTACCCGGGCCGGTCTGTTGACAGAACATGTCGTCTTGGCAGGGCGGTGCGAAGGAAGAACTAGTCAACTGCCAGACTGAGTGGATGGCAGAGCGGTTGTGTGTGTGTATGTGGGTGTGTTTGTTGAGAAAAGCGAGAGCGCGCGCGAGCCAGAGAGGCCAAGTTCACCCCAGTCTCCTGCGCGCCACGGCGCTGTGTCATAAAAATAAAAACGGTGGTAATGGGATACAGCTACTGGCTGCGACCTTTAGGCTCTCCATTTAATTGGGCCTGCGTCAGAGAAAAGAACACTCATGAGGGAAGCATGGGAGAGGCAGGGATTAAAATTTAAGGTGGGATTGGCTCAGGTCTCCGTGAAAGCTTGTTTCCCCCCTGCTGTTAGGACGGAAGAAAGGGGCTAGAGGAGGAGGAGATTTGTCAGGCGGGCCAGGGTCAGGGGCCCGAGGGGTCGGAGGTAGCCTAATAAAGAACACACTCATACACACAAACACACAATCTACGTATGCGCACACCGACACGCATGCATGCATGAGCTGATGATGGATGGAAACTGCACAAAGCCGATGTTAACTATTGACTCTTGATGGATGATCCCATCAGCTACACTGCTCGGCGCATTAGTAACCCGGGCGATTTAAGGGAGGGGGTATCATCAGGATTAGATCCCCTTCAGAATAATTTAGGTAGCATGCAAAATCCTCCGAATCAGTATCGGACTTATTACAAAAGCCTGCTGACTGGCAAATGTGAACGGCTTCAGAGTGATATCTGGTAAAACGATATGCGCTTTTACGCACAGACATGCGTTCAAGTGAATCTACCCTGGCGGCTCTACCCGATGAAACAAAGCTTTCTTACATTGTTCACAAGTCACTGCCCACACACCATCGCTACGTGTCCATACATGAAAGCCATATCACAATCTCCAATGCTCACCTTTTCTTTTTGAGCTCTTTAACTCTTTATTATGGAGACTCTTTTACAGACAAGATGGGTTCAAGTTAGTAGAAAAATGACGTTAAAGTATGACAGCAGGCTGCCACGCTGCTGCCATGGTGGTCTGTTGCAAGGCAATCCATCATGTCACCAAATTCAACCTGACTGATTCTGAGACAAATGACCCAACAGAGTGCAGAGGAATTCCTCTTTAGCTTCTTTGCAGGCTGTTAGCATATTACTATGGCATAACAAGAGCTGCATCAAAGGCCATTGAATCGATGTGGGGCAGTGACAGCCTCACCCATCTTGTGTGTGCGCAGATCAATGAGGGGGCTTGATAAAGAGCTCTGAAATGTGTGTGATGCTGCATGTCAGCACGCGATGACAAAGCAGAGCTCAGCATTCAGGTCCACTCAACCGTGCTCGGCTCCTCTCAAACTCACTCTCTCCACTCATTCCTTTCCTTCATTCCCTCTTTTCCTCTATGTCTTTTACCTCACCCAGCTTTCTCCCCCTTTTCTCCTCCCTTTCTTCCTCCATGCTCCTGCTGACGAGCTTTTGTTCTTTTGTGCAGCTCTGACACATTCCTCAAGCACGTTGAGGAGGAGAAGGGGTGAACAGAAGGATGAAAAGTATAAGAAAGAGAAGAAGGGAAGTTAGTGAGAAAGTGACTGGAGCACAGGTCATTTTTTTATCTCTTTGTTGTGGAGAAAGCGATAGGGTGTGAGTCAGCAAAGATAGGCAGAGACAGAGAGACCTAGGAGATCAAAAGCTGTGACAAGGATGGAAAAGTTGAGAAGCAATGAAAGAAGAAAGACTCCTCTGTCTATAGAGGTGTAAAAAGTATTAGTTTGCTCTTCTAGTGCCAGCTTTATTTCACTCACCTTTATTTCCTTATGTTGCCACTATTATCCCTTTGTATACTGTTCATTTCTTTTGTTTCTTGTGTTCTCTCTCACACTGACTTTATCGTCGGTAACTGATATCACCAGACGTCATGGACTGACAGGCCATGGCAGCTAGATCAGAGTTCAAGGTAGACCCACACATGCCCTTACAAGAAAAAATAAAATGCTGAAATCTTGTAGCTAATATAGCAAAATTAGCCTTATAAAAAAAGACACCTTTGGGTTTCTTTTATGAAAATCATACTTTCATTTATCTTTCCAGCAAAATTTTTAAAGTAAAAAGTAGCTTATTGTTTTATGCCATTTTACATTCTGCACATGATCTATGTCAGTGGAGAACAAATGTTTTTGATACCATGTTAAACCAAACTAGAACGAAGATACCAAAAGATGCAATATGTAACATCTAGTTTGAAATAATTTTTAAAGCGTAAGTAACTCAAAAACAGCTGAAAATAAAGTAATAGCAGTCTTTCTATCTTTTTATGATTTCCATTAAACTGAATTCTTAACCAATGGCTTGTAGTCTCATGTAATGGGTTAATCACTTGTGACATTAGCATAGTTCCATTAGCATTTATACAATCACCTGATGGCCTGCAGTTTTCATGTTAAATAGTGTCACTGCTAAACAGTCGGTGTAGCATTAGAAGGAGTTGTACAGGACAGGAAGAACATCATACATTTATACACAAATGAAACTGGACAGCAACTTGCCCACCTCCTTTATACAAAGCTTTTTTGTTTTTTAAAAAGTTGTTTCAGATTTTAAATCATTTTCAGTTCTTTAAATTGTAAACGTCATACATATCCCTAGATGAACCAGTACAACAGAAGGTACGCAGCCAGTCCAAACATTACAAAAAGGCCCAGTGAACCACAAGCGTTAAGATGAGCTGGAACAGTACAGACCAGTGGAAGAAGCTGTAGTGCAGTGTGAGGTTTCCTTTTGAGGAGTCTAACAGTTTGTCAGTGAATTAGAAAAAAACACTATTGCTGCTCTAGTACAACCTCAGTCAAGGTTTTTTTTTAGTTTGCTGAACCAACATTAAACAATAATGTGAAAGCTTGATGTTTTACATATAGTTGGTTGTTTGTCTCTCTGTGTTGGCCCTCTGTTGGCGTACTCTGTCTCTAACTAATGGGATGGGCTCCAGCTCCCCCACATCACGACACTGGTCTAAGCAGGTATTGTCGATGGATGGATGGATGGATGGATGGATTATACACCCTGATGATGTGCTGGGACTCATGTTTGGGAACTATCTGGGGCTAAGTTTTGTGTCCTCTCTATGTGTCACAGCTACTTCCTGAATGAGTCCCTCAGTGGTTCAAACCCTGTCTCACTCAGTGAAAAGCCAAGTAGAGAAGAAATTAACCATGCACTGGAAAATTATGCAATCTCACATACCATTTATAGCATGCCTTCCCCTAGCAACCAGCATCAGATGACCCAGAAGTTCGCAGGCCTGATTTTAGCAGCATTGTGAGATCATACAATTTCCCTAGCAGATTACTGTGCAAGTTGTTTGATCAATTCTCTGAAGCAGTAGTGTCTTTTGGAGTGTACTACACCGAGTTAAATCCTGTTAAAACATAAATATAAATGTATACATGATGAAAGTGTCTTCAGCATCTTGAGGCTTACAGCAACAATAGTCACCCTGTCACACCTATTCACATGAACCACTGTACCTTTTAAAGGAGAAGGCAACATTTGACCTGTTTCCTCAACAACTCATGCAGCTACAGGTCAGTTTTAGTCGAGAAATCAGTAAAGAACAACAGTTTTTCTACAGCTGGAAGTGGATTGAATGAAAGGCTGCTGGAACAAATGATACTTGATTGATTTCTGCTTTTAATCGTAAGATAGTCAGGAGCTTTAATCACAGTTAAAATATTTGCCAGATTTGTGAAATTTAAACGAGCTGCGACAAGTTGATTCTTCAGAGGAAAAAAAAGAGAGCAGGCAGAAATCTCTGTTGCTCTGTTGGTTTATGGAGCCTGTGTTTTATTCAAATCAGACTGAGCCTTGTATCAACACTCACCAGAATGACCTGTGCCATATCTCCACTCTTACTTCCTCTTAGGCTGCTTATTGTTTCCTATTTCCTCTCCACATTCAAATTACTCAGATTTGAATCATATCAGTAGAACATCCAGACTATTTATGTTCCATAGCACCCTGACCTGGATGTGGGATTAAAAACTTGCCTTCAGTAGTTATTCTTCAGTGATCAAATTATCAATTTTTTGTTGCAATCACAATTTTTCATTAGCAACATGTCTGTGCCAGATACAGTTTGTGTGTGTGCGAATGTAAAAGTGATCAACCCACAGAAAGGCCATTCTTCAGTGCCATTCTCCACTTTATTATCCAGATGACCTCCAGTAAAAAGTCTCACCCTGGTATCCTTAGTAATCCCAGATGTGAACTTGACCCTGGCCTGCTAAACCACCAACTTCTGGCTGTAAGTCATTATTTCAGGCCTTTACCTGAGAAGGAAGCTACTGAGTAAAAAGTGCTCACGTATGCACATAAAAATGTCACGAGTAGCTGTGTCTTTCTCATATTATTTATCCCTACACCAATATGAGTAAGGGACCACCACATGGGGCAGTGAGATCATTAAAAACGTGAAGACCAAACATTCACATGACACAAACTGGAGTTATTGATGCAAATGTTATTCTTTTTAGCATGACATATTTGACCAATGAACTTCCACCGTTAAACTGAGGTGCAAAAGTAATTATTATTTATTCATTCATTTTCTTTGGTTTAATGGGCCACAAGCCAATGTGTTAATCACTATTCTGTGTCATGACAAACATCAGGAGTTACACAGTCATATTCACAGCCAAAAAGTGTGCGCAGCACTGTGGGTTGCTGGTATGCTGACCCAGCACACCACGTGGGTTTGATCAGGGAAGTAAGGATGGCAACATTTAATGTGGAAATGGGAGGCAGAAACCATGGGAGGCTAAAGAGCAGAGAGGAAGCGATAAGGACTAAGATAGAGAATTGTGTCTGAAAATAAACTGCTGTGTACTATTGTGCAGTATGGGATCATACATTTTAGTAAAATCATCAGAACTCTGCACAAAAGTTACTTGTAACAAGACAAGATTAGAGTAGACTCATGTGGCTGTTGCTTATTCATAATTACTCTTATTACATGTGCTGGTTCAAATCTATTTTGCAGGAATCAAATTCACATGAAAAACATGACCTTCTGACCTACACACAGAGCGTCACACTAACTTGGAATTTTTAAGAATAAAAATTCCTGGCAGACGATGCATTTGAACCCAGATGCCTGTATTACTCACACTCTGTTCCTTTTGTCCATCAGAGCCTCCTCCTTATGGGGGGGGGGGGGGGGGGGGGGGGGGGGGGGGGGGGGGGGGGGGGGGGGGGG
>JBBDHI010000006.1:12310430-12324304 GCA_037177115.1 Craterocephalus stercusmuscarum | reverse complement strand
CAAGCAACAAGCAAAACAAGTTCAAATCTACCAAATCTAATATTATAATTAGCCTACCCGTCACTTTTTATTTATTTACTTTAAGGTTAACAAATAATGTTTCTGTCTGGTGTAGAAAAGCTTTGTCGTTTCGAGCTACGACAGAAACTGGTGAGAAATTGTAGAAATTCTTCCAACCTAAAGACAAATCATCATAAACTCAATCTTTCAGATTTAATCATTTATGTATCTTTCCAAAAGTCCTCTTGATGCAAAAAGACTTAATCTTAAATAGTTATAAAGCTCAGTCAAAAAAAGACTGATTGAAATCAAATGAAGTATCATTATAAGTTATCAGAATTTGAACAAGAAGCTTCCTGTGTGGATTAAGAACAGGATGCATCACACAACTACAGATACGGGCAGAAATGACATATGTAGCAGCATCCGCCTTACACTTTCAAGCATCCATATGAATAAGGATAACGGAACATCCTTCCACTTCACCAAATATTCCTGCCTCATGAAATCAACTCATATTCAACACAAATATTTCATTTTCAAAAGCACTGCATTTGATATGATAGAAGAGTCCTATAACACATAAACACACCCTACATTACTATACATGAGTTATTTCTATAACCACTTGTGCGATAAAGACACAGCTGTCTTGCTTGACAATTTCAACTGTGTTCCATGACAAATCATTACAGTGAGATGAGTATTCATTTAAGCCACTAGGTGGAGATCTAGCTGAGTGAAACTGAGAATACCTTCACCAGCCATACACTGCAGTAAATCATATGGGATATGATCTCTTATCAAAGCATTGCATGAAATGTAATAGTATCTATTCCTATGAGCATAAAATGTTTGACAGGTTATAAGGATAAGGTGGAGGTTTACAGCTGATGTTAATAACTGGTTATAGGCAGGGCAAGGTTACATCTATAAGAAGCCAAACAAATGTTTTTTTCTGTTTCCTAACTGGATAACAGTGTAACCCATGCTTTGAGAAGCTAGGAGTCCACACAGACCCTCTGGGTGGATGTCCATCTCTTTTTATTTAAACATGACTACCATAGATTATAATTTTTCATATAGATTATAGTCCAGCCCTAAAATTATTACTTTGATGTTTAAATACAGTCAATTGGATATCCATCTTTAAACTTTAAGGTCACCTGCCAAATACTAATTAGGTCCTTGCCCTGCAGCCAAAAAAAAAACAGACTGACCAATAGGGTGTCTTGGAGTGCGTACCTGGGAGGTTATGAATAGACCTGTGAGGTCCTGAAGTATATGGGGTGGAGCCTTTATAGCTTAGGCTTGCTACCCATAGATGTCATCACATCCTTTCTCAGGAGCTTGTGAACATCTCAGACTCTTTATGGTCTTGAGCCCATTTCTAAGCAGTGTTTGTCTGTCCATGCCTATTCTGCAGGCAAAGGCAAAAGCTTTAGGTAAGTGGCATGTGTAAAAGTAAATGCCATGAGAATGCCAGCAGGATTTTCCAGCACTGCATAACATTAGAACAAGATCAGCAGTGTTACTTGCTATAGGTTTTAATGTATACATAACTTGCTAACAAAGTGAAAAAAATTATTCTACCATACATTCTTATTCATGGGTTGGAATTCCACCATCACTGGTGATGTCACTGTTAATCCGTTGCCTTTTTCTGGCCATCAAATGACAGAATATACATAAAAAAGGTCCAGTGTCTCTTGTGATGTCAAACTTCTTGTAAAGCTAATCAGAATATGTGTATGCACAAAAACAAGAATATGACTTATATTGCTGTTAGAAATTACATTACAATACAAGGGATGAACTCAGCCTAACACCTATCAGGTGATCATCGGTTTGTTGACTGCCTCCTTTACTATCAGAATAACATCAACTGATTACATTTGATCTTTGAGGACAAAAGCAGAAAATAGCAAGCATCATGGAGAAAAATGCCACACCTCTTTTCTTTCTTTCTTTAAAAAAAGGAGGAGGGGGGGGGGCAAACTATGTGATGTGAAAATCGATTCATGCTGGGATTAACATCCTCAGCTCTCCTCAGATCCCCAAATTGAAATGCAAGGTTTCATGTCCTTTCAGTGAGAACATTCAGCTTTGTCTCTCTTGTAGGATTACATAAACTTGCATCACTCTTTGTGAGAGAACCTTCCTATGAAGGTTTTCTTTGCAGTCTGAACAATGTCACCCTGTGACGGCCTCTGTTTTTTTTATATTTTTGATCATTTTTTCTTTTGTTTTGTATTTGGAGTTTGTCTCTGTTGAAGCGTTGCATAAGTTCAAAGCACAGAACAGAACTTAAAGTGAACACTAGGAGGAACCCTCTCCATGTGACATAGGCTATTTTGAGTCGCATTCAGACAAGACCGGAAATACACCTTTAAAAAAACATTCACTGGGACGTTTTCTTTGACAGTGGAAAGATCTAGTACGATCCTGAACCTCATAGCCTACATCATGACTAATATAATCATTCTGATTTGTGTAGGCTAATCGGGTTGTAATCACATAAACTGTAACATTAAAGCGAAAACAGTCACTTGGTCCTTTCTGCTTTAGCCACGTGCATGACACACATTTCAAAGTGGGCTCGTCAATATAAGATTTATTTTTCCTTAAAATCCCAGAACGGATCTGGCAAAGTCATTTGATGTGAATTACATCACATGTTGGAGTGATAGATAAACATACCTTTAAAATATAATGGCAAAGATTACATTACGTACTATGTAATATAGTGTACATAAAATAAGAAAAAGACATTAAGCCCACTATAGACAAATAAAATGGATTAATTTTTCTCTTTGTATTTACAGGTTGTTGACATATTAGATTTAAGGGTTATCAGTAACCACAACTCTGGGCCTGACGCCACGGTTTATATGCTTTCCACCTCCTCGTCTGTCTATCCGCTCCATTTTCATCTTTCTGCACCGCGTAGGGTACCGCACCAACGTGAAGCGGTTCACACAAATTATGCAACAGCAGAAACCCAGATTGGTCTCCCATTGGCTGCTAAGCATCCCCACAATGGGCGTGGTTACAATTACGGCACGCTCAATTGGCTGCGTCTCAGTAGGGGGCGTGTTGTTTGGTTTCATTCATAAATCCAGCGCGGGGCGTCTCCGGGATGCAAAGAGCCCTGTTTCTGCTGGTGTGCACACGATGTTGCACAGAGAGACTCCTCAGCCATGGAGGAAGATGGAGCTCGACTGGACTTAAATAAAACATCAATGTTTGTTTGGCATCTTGCTTTTAGCGATCACATATTTCAAAGACATGTTGGTTTATCAACTAATACATGAATATTTAATACCCAAACGTATAACAATTAGGTCCGCCCACAGGATATTTCCTTTATTATAAGCGATTCGTTTAGTGGATAATACTTATCAGTAAAATACCTATAAAAAGAATCTATATAGCTGTTAAGTATGTCATGATAAGTGCTTTAAAGTAAAAGATGTTTTAAAATCACAAAAAATTATTAAAAATTTACATTTTCTTCTTGTGATCTAACCACTCAATACTGATGCTGTAACCAAATACAGAAACAGAAAGAAAACACTGTATGCTATACCTTGTTCCATTCTGAAAACTATAGAAAATATGTCAAATGTGTTCGTGTGTATATGCACATTTCCTGTATAGAGCTTGGAAGACATTCACAGAAAGGAGAGCAAAACAGCAGTTAGCTCTGTTTAAAGGAAACATGATATGTTGGACAGACTTTGTAATGGAGTGGGGCACACTTTACTCTTTTGTCACTCTAAAGCCTCTTTCTACCCACAGACAGATAACATTTCTGTTGTGGTTTCCTGCCCTCAACACACGTGCCTATGCATTTGACCTTCTGCATGCTTTCGCTCGCTAAGCAGGGAGCAACATTTCAAGGTAAATGGCTTACATGTAAAGTCATTAAGAAATGACAGAATATTCTCATATATGCTCCAACATTAACACATATTTTGTTCTGCACTGTAACGTCAGTAGAACACATTATTTGTCATCCATCTATGCCTAATTTTGATTTCCACCACCACTCATTTAAGGAGGGCTCTAATTTCCACACTGGAACCAGTTTTACACATTTCACTTTGATCCACATCAGTGACAAACCCATCATTCATAGTTTGCCATGACCACCCTTATTGGATTCTCAAGCATGTCAATAGAGGGAATGATAATGAGAAAAAGGACGAAGCAAGAAAAAAAAACCATGGAAACAGGTGGGGGATGGGAACCAGTGGGAAGGGAGATGTAAGGATGGAAGTGATGGGGGTTGTCTTCAACACACATGAACTCAAAGTAGGTTCAGTAGGTTCATGTGTAGCAGAGGAATGCTGTAGGGGGATGGTAAGCTTTTCAAACCTATACTATATATACAAACAAAACCCTTTCCCCTGGTTTCCTGCCTCCAAAGGTTAGCCTTCATTGTGTTTTCACAGTAAGAGGAGTTGGCTGTGCATATTTAGAATTTCACAGAAATGTATTGTTAATCATACATGGACACTGCCTACTATATATGTCAAAGAGAAGGGGTCAGTGAGTTAATGTTGTATGTATAGAGGGGGATGGGCAAGCTCCTCATCCCTCACTCCAACCTACAAGGCATTTCCCATCTAAAAATACAGTTTAAGCCAGCATAACATGTGACTTTCAATTTAAGTCTTGTGGAGAGAAAATACCAATTTATGTGATTAGAACAGATGAGGTGGTTGTTGATGTGTACGTGAGCTCTACATGGTGGTGCCTACTGCAGTGCCTGATTGAAAAGCCGGTCATTGAGTTCACCTGATGGTAAGCTATAGCCTAGTGGCTGAGTTCTTGTTGACCATAATAAACCTACAGTGATGTTTGGATGTATTCTTAGTTGATATTGACAAACAATACAACTCAGTTTCAGTTAGAATAAAAGAAATATCAAATATTTCAACTCAACACAAAAAAAGATAATTTACACATATTGAGGTAAATTGACAGAAAATGCAAAACCAATTTTTAAAATAGTAAGAAAACATGCAATGACAATAATATAATCCAATATGTGTCAGATAGAATAAGAGATACTGGAATAGGAGCAGGAATTCTGAAAGAACTACATTGTCAAGGAAACAAGGACAAAGCCTGCAATGTGTATGTGGAGGAGAGGGTGTCAGTGAGTTCATATGTATGTCGTATATATGGGGGAAGGGTGGGCTCTTATCCCTCACAGCAACATACAAGGTATTTACCATGTAGAAATGCTTTGTATGGCCAGCATAAAACCAAAACATCAATCTAAGCCTTATGTGGAAGGAAATTTCAAATGCATTTAATGCATTTGTTAAGATTATATGTGTGATTGTGTGTATGCATATGGACATGGGCTATGCATACTGGTGCCTACTGCAGTGCATGCTTAGAGGCGGTCACTGAGTTTGTTCTTTAGTAAGCTGAAGGGAAGGTGCTGTATTCTGTTTTTCCATTATGAACCTAGAAAACTGTTTATTTTACTGAATGTCAGTGTATTAGTTAAAATAAATGAAAATATTAATTTATATGCCATTTTGAATATAATAAAATGAACTGATGAATAAACTGTTGAATTTAAACTCGGATAAAGCTAAAGCAACAGAATAACAAAGTACTAAAAGTGACAATAATATAAGCCAATATACCTCCGATAGTATGAGATTACTGAAAATAGTGTTGATCTTTTCTTTGCTATCCTGTTTAAAAACAGTCATTATTCCTGCCTGCTGAATGTTACCAAAAATATCACATAGTATGGATGCATAATCCAATATAATCATACATACACCAGACGCCTATGGTGGTTTACTTTACCCTTGAGAAGCTCCATAAGTAATGTTCAAGTATGGATGGGGGTTGACTGTATACAAGCCTTGTTTGCTGTGAAAAGTGAGTCCTGGCATGAATCAAACAGAGGAACCAATTGAGATGGGTTGTTCAATGAAAACAGATGAAAATATTAACATAGTTTAAATGGTGACATATATATAAACAATAAAACAAAATTAGATCAATTTTAAATTGAATTTTCTTCAGGCAAACGATTGATTGTAAAGTTAAAGTAATCCCAGGTAACATCACAAGGAAGATAACTGTTTTGCGCCTGAATGGAGCTTACATTCCAACCATTTTGACAAGTATATTCAATCATTATTGCATATTGAAAAAAGCTCACATCAATTGGGGGAAACATTAATGTTTTGGTTATCACTTTCCATTCAACTAATTCATAAATAGATGCATTTAGTTGCAGAAGGACTCCCGTTTTCCGGGGCATAAACAATATGGTCGGGCTTCCTATGTGTGGGGGCGGAGTTATCATTTCTATGTATACTGTGCATCTCTCCGTCCGTGGAGCGTGCGTGCGCTGTGTTTACACTCCCCTCGCTGTAGTAGAGCGGCATTACCCGACACCACGCACACTGGCGACACATGAGTAGGCAGGGCCGTGAGTGTTTGGGCTGCCTTCCAATCAAAAGCTAGTAATGCAATCACTGGCTGGAAGCTTCAGCCAATGGCGTGCACCACTGCCAGGACGGTAGCCAATAGAATATGCGCAAGACGTGGCACGTGGATCTACGCACATGTTGACGCTCGTAAACTGCCGAGAGAAGAAGCTAGCTTAGGCACAGACCCATGAACGGCCGGGCGGAGAGCGTGTGTGAGAACTAAGGCTGGGAGCTCCAATGCTGTTCCAGCCACGGAGTGTGTATTGACGGAATTGTTATATTCACCCAGGAGAAAAATAGTCGTTATATATCGCTTTTGTATTTTTTATATTGGTTTAATTTTTTGGCGGCTATTATTTTAAACAACGTAAGGTGAGTGTTTAACCTTTTTTTAAATATGTAGCCAGCGTTTCCCGGAGTTGTCTGACTTGCCCAGTGGAATTTCCTGCCCCGTTACACCCTGTTAGTGCTCCGCTATTATCCGTTAATATCGATAAAGGCTTATTTGCTCATTTTGTTGTAGGAGGCTATTGGAAACCGTTTTTAGAGAAAAGAAAAGTTAACAGAGCTTTTATATTTGCGAAACATAAAGATTAGTAGTCATGCAATACTTACATATGCTTCATTGTTGTATAACCCTGGATTTGCTTTATATGCATTTAGATTATGTTAGATGTTACAAACACTCTGAACTTTGTAGTACAATGTGTGGTCTATCAGTTTCTGTTTGTGGGCATCTTGATGGGCAGATAGGCAGGCAGCCAACACCTGCCTCTACCTGAGCCCACATACACCGTCCCATCCCATCAAACGCTTATTAACACTAATAAAAATCAAATTGTCTTCCTTAAAATTTTGAATATATTAAAAAAAGAAACAGTTAAAAAAACATGACATTGGGATTTTTAGCCATCAAATGTATTAAAATACACATATATAAATCATCCTGTCTGTTATAAAATCTAAAAACTTGTCTTATAACAGATATTTTTTTTCTGTTTCCTGTGTGGGCATAAAATTGTATAATTCTCTAGTAAGTGTATGTGACTGACAATGATACAAACTGTGGTGGTGTGCTTTACCAGCTACACGGATTTCTACCCCCCGTGTAATTTTCTCATATGTGTTTGTGGGATCAGAGATCAGTAGGTACTCAAAGATTGCACAAACGAAGAGATGGGAAATACAAACAAGGGAAAGGCTCATGGCCAAATATACAGAATCCAAAATGTGAGAGGAAGACGAGGAGGAAGGCTGGTTTGGAGAGGAAGGGAAGAGAGGGGTACGAAGCTTGTGTGCATAATGAACAGGATGAGCTGTGAGCAGCTCAGAGAGAAATGAGAGGCATACAGAATGCAGCCAGAGAGGAAATAGGGTGGTTTGTGTGTCTGTGTGTGAATTCAAGGGGGGATGGAGAGCAAGCCCGAGACATAGGAGAGGAGGGGCTACAGAGAATACTGGAGATTGTGGTGGAGAGGGAGAGAACCTATTCTGGTTTCACCAGTCCACAGGCTCCCATCCCCCTCACATTTTACTCTCTTCCAGTCTCTAGCCTCCTCAATGGGAGTCAGACATGTAACCACCATTGTGTGCCTTTTGCCTACCCCCAGTCCCACTCTGCACCATGTTAAACTAGGACACTGGTATGCCCACCATTTTGAGTTGCATGTGTTGTTATTTTTGGTAGAAAGAAAGAGAAATGGAGTATTGCCAAAATAGAAGGCATGTCTATGCTATGAACTCATGTTTGTGGCCTATTTGAGCAGTGTTTAACACTTTATTGTTTATCTAAGCCACTTTGTTTGCCCTGAATTTACCCTTATAATAATCCTAGCCCTCTTTTGCAGCCCCAACAGAGATGCAATCTCAAGGAAGCACTTCCACTCCGACCTCCTTTGATTCCCTGAGCTCCAGCAACAGCTCCTTGTTCAGTGACTCGGAGCCTGCGGAGGATGACACAGACGTCTTTTTGACAGACAGCTCTCCCTCTGTCATCGGCCAGGAGAGCAGCCCCACGGCCAAAAAAGACGTTGAATCAGAGAGCCCCGGGTCCCAGTGGACCTGTGACGGCTTTACAGATAAAGAGGAAGAAGAGGAGCCATACAGGTCGGAGAACGGCGGCAAACCAGCACACATCAACCTGGTTGAGAGGAACGCTACGAGCCAGACACCTAAATCAGAGGGAGATCTGCTGTTTGCTCAGAAGGTAAGAGGGTCACACTGGGGTGTGTGGAGGTCTAAAAACAAGACCGTGATGAGAAGGGGGGTTGACATAGCACACAGGAGACTGCTTCAGAAAGCAAGAGCTGACCAAAACCGTAATCTATCTTCTCTCACTTTTCCTCTGTCAGTGTGCTGAGCTGCAGGGTTTCGTCAGGCCCCTGCTCGAGCTGCTGAATGGACTGAAGAGGGGCCGATTCGACCATGGTAAGCATCCTTACATCATTCCTTCTAACAAGCAAACATTCAGAGGTAAAGTTGTTGCTAAACTCAGGCTGTGATAGAACCACTATTTCCACTGCGCTAGTGAAGTTTCCACTGTGCAGCAGTCTGTCTGTATTGATGCTGTACAAAGTGCGGCTCGTTTTAGGCGACAGGCTCCTGGCTGACTCATTAACTCAGCTGGGTTTACCGATATCCTGAGTGAAAGTGGTGTCGGTGCATGTGTTTGAAACAGAAATTTGTCGACATATGCATTCATTCGGTATAAATGCTGACTCGGGAATTATGTTTTTGATCGACAGGTTTAAGTAGTTTCCAGCAGAGCGTTGCCATGGACCGCATCCAGAGGATTGTGGGGGTTTTGCAGAGACCTAATTGTGGGTAAGATGACATCCACATTGTCCCACCTTCCACCCTGGTGGTTTTACATCTAACACAAGCTTGCAGCTGCATCACAAATCATCACAGTTGGATTTGAGAATATACATTTTTGTTAAACTGTATGAGAGCCCAATGTGTTAGAGTAATATTTGAAGCCTCATCTGCTGTTGCATGATTAATGAACGGTCCTGGGGGTTGGTATAGTTAAAGCATTCATCAACAGTGCAGGAAAAACACAACATTTCTGTACAAATTTAGATGTAAAAGTAGATGTTTAATGTAAAAGTAGGGTCTTAAAAGTACAGCTTGCAGTAAAACTATTAGATTTCCATCTGTTCCAAGCCTAGAATTTATATCTGTGTCTCCTCTTGTAGGGAGAAATACTTGAACACTCTGCTCCAGGTTGAGGTGATGTTAAAGCTTTGGTTTCCCCAAGTCGCCACTCAGCCTGTGTCTACAGCCGCAAGAGATGCCTCATCCCCTACGAGTTACCTCCAGGATGCTTTCAACCCCACGCCCCCACACAAACACAGGGACCAGTTACATATCCCTGTCAAGGTGAGAACACATGCATCCCTGGGAGTCCAAGAATCTGCTTGCACAAATGAGACATTCTACCCCCACCGGCTACGCCTCCATCAATATAACCTGACATTCACTTGCAAATTATATTCCTGCTCATTTCCAGAAGCGCAGACTCAGCTGGACCGGTGCAGATTCCCCCACGCATTCTCCTGTACCCATCAAGTGCCCTCACAGCACAGAGGAAAGGAGGCCTGACCAGGATGAAAGGGACTGCCCTCCTTCTTCTCCATTGCTGGGTTCTGATGCAAACCAGCTTTCACCAGATGTGGTCAATAACAGCCAGCTAAAGGATGCTGTGAGGGGAAAAGACAGTGAAGGTGAAGAACCGGGTAAGCGGTCAAAGTACAATGTAGGGCAAAGCTCCGAGCCAAGCCTGACATGGGTACATGTCGCTCCCATCCTGTCCCCACGAAAAACCCACGTCTCAAACAAGGGAACAGTTGTGGTGGATAACAATGAAAACATCTTCACTGCAAACAGCAGGGGCAATCCAGCAATGCAAGACAGCTCTATCTCCTCCACCACCATCCCCAAGCACCCCAATAATCAAAAGAAGCCAATCAGGTGCCAAAGCCAGCTTGTCGTTGGACTACAGAATGAGAAAGAGACCACTGAGACATGCCAGGGTCAAAGCCAGTTTTCACTTGCCACTCTTCAGCCTTTGCCCACTGCCTCATAAACCTGAGGTACTTAACAATCAAGTTAGCAGCGAGCAGCCTTGCTTTTCCTCCACCACCGAACTTAACGCTGCTGTGACAGGACAAAGGAAAAGGTAGCCAGTCTCTGACTGAGCATGTGTTTAAAGGAAAAATAGAAGAGGGCAACAAATGAAATAGAACAAACCTGACTTCTCTCGGAGACCACAATTAAAGGGTTACTTCAAACATGATGTGTTTCAGTTAAAGAAATCTAACAAAGAGGAAGAATCAGTTTTTTAATACATCAAAACTGTGCACAAAAGTGTGGTTAAGGGGATAGAAGTTAAAACACTCGATGTAATGATCATTGGCGAGTTTGAAAGTTATTTCTCACAGCATGAAAGCAATCAGTTCATTCAGAAATGGCTGTTTTAGCGCAACTTTAAGGCCAGAAATGCACTTGCTTTTTAACATCATGCTTCTTTAAGCATCCAACACTAATATCCGCCTCACCCTCCACATATTTACCTGTTCGCCATGTTTGCTGGAAGATCACACACCAACAGATCATCTAGCGCTTCCAGATTTGCAGAATGTAAACAATGAACATGGATACGATAAAGGAGGTTAGTTGATGCAGATTACAGCAGAAAGGGGGACAGATGGTATTTATTGAGGCTCTGTATGTCGAGGGCATTGACTCTCTGGTCGGTGTTGCTTCATACTCTGCCTCTACCAGTAACTTCCATATTGCATCTCGTGGGCATGTAGTGTGGACATGCTCAACTGATGCTCCACATAAAAACGTGCTATTAAAAGCAAGTATAATTTCAGTGTAACTTGAAGGACAAATTTGAAGTCAGTATTAAAAAATGATTGCTTCCAATAATGTGATTCAGTCTAGAGTGAGTCATATAAATAGAGCTGATTCTCGTCTCATGGCAGAAAGCTTTATTTTACATTCACTAGTAGATAACACTGAGGCATCAGGTGGTGCAGTGATCACATTGAAGTACGTGAAAAGGAAAAAATGCGTAGCTTAGTGATGTGAGAATTACAAAAACACAGCAAGTATTACGTGTGGTGTGTTTGTTGTTGGAGAAAGTGGAAAAAATGATGTCGCAAACCCACGAATGTAATCCAAGAATTGTTCGGGCACTTGGCTGGTGGATCAGCGACATTGAGAGAAGTGACATCGCGCTGATCAGAAGTCACACAACTTTTCCCATCACGCTGCAGATCAGACGTGTCCAACTGCAAGCCGACCGGCAATCAGGGTCAAGACAAGAGGAAAAGAAAACTACGGACCACTCAAAGACATATGGCTCTCGAGTCGCCACAGTTAATTTATTCATGTGTTGATCTGATTCTGCAGCTATTTATTATTTGTATTTATTTATTAGGCAGCTGATTTGCCTGCTGTGCACTTGCATAGTTTGGCTCACATTTGTTTTATTGTTTGTTTGTTTTTTAACATCGGGAAGATGCTGTTAACATTTCGTTTTTCTTCTGTTTTTTTTTATCATGAGGAGAAAAACAAAACAAGAAGATGAAATGTTATGTCTGGACAATTGGACTTCTGTGCCTTTTTACACAATAGGATGTGCTCATAAAACTGTTTTGGTGCTTTCAGTGCATTCATGCTGCATTTGGATTGTTTGAATTTCACTAAACCAGTACACATTCGGTCTTGAAAGCCTATAAGTAGTCTTCATCATCTTCCTTTCAAAGATACGCAAAGTCGACAGTATCATCAACTGCTTAGAAACCAGTGTTCATCTCTAGTATCCTGGCATCTGCAGTTAACCCACACTACCCACATCTCCAGCTAATACACACACCAACACCAGTGGCTTCTATTTTGTCCTAAGTACTGAGTGTAACTTTTCTTTTGGCTCTAATCAGTGGAGGAACAGACTGAACAGCACTTGAATCTGGTGCTCTTGAAAACTTGAAAAAAAGAAAAGCAAAAGGAAAAAAAATGTTAAGGAGGAGATCTTTATGTGCACCACCCTCCACTGCTGCTACTGTTATTTTGATTTCAGCTCTAATATAGTAAATTGATGGGAACCCCTCCCTTTATTTGGAAATGATATCACAGTATTCTTACAAATTTATTCAAAGGATTTTTATTAATGTGATTGAATCTATCTATATAGCAAAATGTATTTTAAATATGAAAATAATTTTTGAATTGGTATTAGTAGTTCATCCTCTACATATGTATCTAGAGAGGATGGATAGCCACAAAGCAGAGTCCCCTAAAAAGATCTCCACGGCTGCCCCAGGCAGCCATCATGTTTCTGCCCATGTTTTTTTTTTTTTGGTTTGTTTGTTTTTTGGGAGTCAGAGATCCAGATGCTGACAGATCAGAGGTTGGGGGCGTCTTCCACCTCCTGTTTTTATACTGTACGGTTAAAGTATGACAGTGGAACCAATTGCACTTATTTTTCATCATTTCTGTCCTTTTTATTCTGTGTCTGTTTTCTACTGCAGCGACCACTGCTGATTGGTCAGAAATAACAATGTCTTGTTTATTTTAGCTGCCTTCTTCTTATTACATAGCAGAGGCTGGCTGCAAAAGCTCAACCCCCCCCCCCTCGCCTCCCCTCCCCCACTCTGCTGCACCCGTCTGCCCTTGCCCTCTCTCCTTCATTTTCCTCAATCCAGTTTAGTATCTTTTCTTTCCTATCAGGACTCAATCTTTCTTTTATCCCATCTCTATGTGATATTACTCTTCTGGTTCTGTCCTTTTCAATAATGACACAACAAGAAAAAAACAAAAAAAAAATTTAATAAATCACACGTTTTTAAAGTCGACCAGCCTCTGTGTATTTTGTGTTTGTTCTGTGAGACAGTCACCCACCTGTGTTTACATATTTTCATGCATGTTACCTTTTTTCCTTCGGTTATGACGATGCGATGATGCCAGGCAGACCCTGTTTTTTTTATATGAAAGCAGCTTACAGTAAACAGATGTGTGACTCAATGGGGTGCAGATTTAGAGATGGTACATTTTGAAGTGTGCGTGATTGTGGATGGAAGGGGTATGGAGGAAAGAAGGCGGGGCTGTGGAGTGTGAGACTACAGTCTGTAATCTGACTGGAAGTAGTGGGGGGTGCTGGCTGATCCTCTAACCAGCTGCTACTGCAGAGCCCAAACATTGCTGTAGATAGTGAGTTCATATGAGTTGGCTGAGATGTTTTAAATGTGTTCCTGATATCAGGTATTAAACATAGTAAAAATATATAATAGTATATGGTATATAATATAGATAAATTGTTTATTGTTGATTGGGATCCCCATTAGCTACCACAATAGTGGTTGCTACTCTTCCTGGGGTCCCATAAAAGAG
>JBBDHI010000006.1:12291325-12301481 GCA_037177115.1 Craterocephalus stercusmuscarum | reverse complement strand
CTAGCATAAATCATTAAAAAGTACTTACCTACTAAACAAAAATTTCTTCCAATGATTAAAAATGTGAAGTGTCTTTATGTGATCTTGGAAATTAATCAAAGGAAAAATTAAGACCAAACAAAGCTGCCCGTTTTTCTAGTGTTGAGGTACACCATCCACTAAGTATTGCACTGTAATCTATGCATAAGTGTATAGACTCAGTGGTCTGAAACCCACTTCAGAAAGTATCAAAATATACTCCTCTTATTGCAGACGTTTATGTGAGTGCAGCCAAATGTGAACAGTTGTGGTGTAAGTGAAGGCAGTCCATGGTATTATTTTACTATGACGATGATGATCAAATCATTGGTGGATATGTCTTAATTATTTCCATACTTGTTTGCCCTCAGACCAGCTGCGTCCTTTCCTCGACGACTCTGCTGGAGGTTTTGTGGAGCGCCTTTTTGAAGCTCTTGAGGAGAGCCGCAGTGCCCGTGGCATCAAAGGAGCTGGAGAAAAGAACCGCAAGCGAGAGCTTAAGGTTACAAAAGTAAAATATTCAGTCATCACTATGTAACTAAATAAAAGTATTTAAGACTCCTCTATTTGACATGAAGTTACACGAATTACATTACAATGCACGCATGCATTCTAACTTTACGTTAGAAGACTGAGAAATGGAGATCTAAGTTTCCATGTTTTGTTTTTGTTTGATAACCACATCTATCTCTCTGCCTCTGATGTAAATATTATTGTTTTGACTGGGCTAACATCAGTTTGTCCATGAAATTAAACCTTTTTGGTTGCAAATTCCTGTTTGGTCTTAGGAGGTCTTTGGAGATGAGGCTGACTCAGGACTAGTACGAGAAACCGCAGACACTGGAGATGGGACAACAGCAAAGCGTAAACGTGTTCCTCGCTTTGTGGAGGTGGAGGAGCCTGAGGTGATACCTGGGCCTCCATCTGAAAGCCCCGGCATGCTTACCAAAATGCAGGTACAGGACTGGTGGCACACCTGACTTGCAGTGTAAGATATTCATCTAGATTGACTTTGGTATATTTTCTAACCTTTTTTTTTTTTTTCACACCAACAGATCAAGCAAATGATGGAGGCAGCCACAAAGCAGATAGAAGAAAGGAAGAAACAGCTGAGTTTTACCTCCTCTGCCCCTTCTTCAACAGTAATCAAATCATTTCTTTGTTGTTTAATCAATGTCTCAGAAACTACACATGTAAATGTACAGTCAAACAGACATTTTATTGAATACTGACTTCAGTGTTTTCCTCTTTCCCACTCCAAAGTCTCAGCTGGATGGCCAATCAGCATCACGGCTTCTTGGTGCTTCTGCTGCTGGTGGTGCTTCATCCATCGCTCCCTCACAGGCTGCCAGCTTTATGAACGACGCAATTGAGAAGGCTCGTAAGGCAGCAGAGCTTCAAGCCCGCATCCAGTCTCAGTTAGCCATGAAGCCTGGCATCCTTGGAAACATGGGGACCACTGGGTCCCACAACCTAGTTGTACTTGCTAATCTGCACGCCATGGGAATTGCTCCACCGTAAGCAACATCGCAACTTTTTTTTACAATGTACATGGAGCAAGAAATAGAGGTTGATTTAGTTGCTGTCTGTTCAACTGCAGGAAAGTAGAAATTAAAGAGGTGAATAAGCCCACACCTCTTATTCTGGATGAGAAGGGAAGAACTGTAGATGCTTCTGGCAAAGAAGTTGAACTCACACATCGTATGCCCACCCTGAAAGGTATGTAGACAGCAGTATTACATCTGCAAGCATACTTGTCTTTGTGCTTTTTGCAACTAACAGCATTTCCCTCTCCTTGCGCAGCTAACATACGAGCAGTAAAGAGGGAGCAGTTCCGTCAGCAGTTGAAGGAGAAGCCTGGGGATGACCTGGAGTCCACATCCTATTTTGACCAACGTGTGCTTATTACGCCAGCTCAGCGGGCGCGAAGGAGTTTCAGATTCCATGAGCAGGGGCGTTTTGAAAAGATTGCTCAGAGAGTCAGAACTAAGGTTAGAGAAAACTCTCAGCAGCTGAACCATGTAATTGTTTGAAATGGATTATGTACTTGCTGTTAAAACTTGCCTCATGTCTTTTATTCCTCTCGCATGAATGTCTGATGTTATTAGGCCCAGCTGGAACGACTGCAGAATGAGATTGCTCAGGCAGCAAAGAAGACAGGAATCCAGGCGTCCACTAAGCTGGCCCTGATTGCACCTAAAAAAGAGATTGGAGAAGGAGAGGTGCCCAATATTGAATGGTGGGACTCTTACGTATGGCCTTCAAATCTACCTATGTAAGTTTTGCCAGACATCGGCATTATGATTACGTGGAACTCCAGCATAATCTCCATGTAATCCTTGTACAACTGACATACTTTAGTTCACCAAAACCTCTTATTTTGTCTCATGAAGAACTCCAGATTCAAAAATTGACAACATGGATTTTTTCGGCATTACCAGCCTGGTGGAGCATCCTGCCCAAATGAGACCTCCTGGTAAGTTTATGGATGGTAGGAAAAAGTCTTTTCAAAGCATAACAAAATATCAAAAAGAAGAAATTAGCTTTTAAAGAAGGCTTTTAAATATATTTTGAATTTTTTCCCCTGATTTACAAGGCACACTTTGAATTTCTTAACAGTACTTATTTCATTCCTAGTAGTTATAATTTATACCTTTTGTTAAATTTCTTTTCTTCATAGTGGACACAGATAAACCAGTAACGCTGGGCGTATACTTGACAAAGAAAGAACAGAAGAAGTTGAGAAGGCAAACACGGAGGGAGGGACAAAAAGAAGTCCAGGAAAAGGTCCGTCTAGGATTAATGCCTCCACCAGAACCCAAAGGTAAATGTGTACAAATTATACCAGAAAACATGAACTGTTGGAATAAACAGATTGCAGCTAATTCTTATTATTTTCAAAGTGCGCATCTCCAACCTCATGAGAGTTTTGGGGACGGAGGCAGTTCAGGATCCCACAAAAGTAGAGGCCCATGTGAGAGCACAAATGGCCAAAAGACAGAAGTTAGTAAAACATTTCATTTGTTTGCTTTTTTTGTCTTATTTTATGTTTGAAATTAGTTTTTAATTTTTTTCACCTGCTTGCAGAGCTCATGAGGAGGCCAATGCAGCCCGCAAGCTCACAGCAGAACAGAGAAAAGAGAAGAAGGTCAAGAAATTAAAAGAGGACCTCACTGATGGTGTTCACATTGCAGTGTATAGGTATGTATTTGTATGAGGAGAACATAATGTAGTTTAGTTAATATGCAGCAAATGTGTCATACTTTGGAAATGTGTTTGATGTAAACATCTTACCTTCTCTGTACAGGATCCGCTACTTGCAAAATCCTGCAAAGAAGTTTAAAGTGGAGGCCAATGCCAACCAGCTGTACCTGACGGGCACAGTAGTTCTGCACAAAGATGTCAATATTGTTGTTGTAGAAGGAGGTAAAGGATTTCATATCAGACCTGCCGTTTTAATGACAGGAAGTAAAGGAAGGAGCTGGTGCACTTTTTGGAGTCACTTCTTGACTTTTTCCCCCTCCATAACACCAGCATTTTTGTCAATTTTACGCATTATTTGTGCTAGAAACACATGTTTAATCCTTTTTTCAGTATGCTCTGCCTTTTTTTGTGGCCACTCCAAAATCTGCTTGAAGAAAATTGCAGCTTTTAAGAAATGTACTGGTGTCATTGTTGTTACCTGTAACTGCCCTGGTTTTGCTTAATAGTGACTGACTTCATATTTAGTTTTTAAGTTGTTTTCTCTCGGATTGTCTCCCTTTCTTTTAGGTCCTAAATCCCAGAAAAAGTTCAAGAAACTGATGATGCACAGAATCAAATGGGAGGAACACAACAGCAAACGAGATGGTAAGACAGGGTCCCAGACTAATTTTTGCATCGGTGCTCCTCTCCTTTTTTGCCCAGCCAAAAATATCCAAGGTTTTTGTTGTATTTTATTATTGTTATTATTATTAAATAAATTAAATATATGGTAGCCTCCTATATTGATAGTTTTGTCAAACACAATTTATATTTATTTTCCACAAACAGCATCCGAGTGCGGCTCAAACACATCGACCAAGTTGGGGTTGCTTTTTCGTTTTCTGGCAAGATTTTCTTGTCTGCCAGTATATTTTCGATAACGGATGCAGCAGCAGTAGTAAAAAGAAAAGATTAGTGAGGATAATGAATAACCACGTATGAACAAATTACACATTAAAAATCGATTACCGGTTCTGGAATTCTTGTCTTTGTCTTTATTTGTCATACCTGTAATCTAATCTGCAGCAGTCTTAATTTCAAACCAGCACAGTGTACTACTGTGGATCAGAGCCAGTCAGAGATGCAGACCCACCCCTTCTTTTGGCTTTTTATCATGGCATCGTCCTTCTCTGACCTTGGGTAAAGAGGGAATGAATATACAGACACTCAGAGAGATAAAGGACAACGGAACAGAAAGTTTGTTGCACTCTATAGCCCTGTGAGAGTTTGACCTGTGCTGCTATGCATGTTTGTGTATACCTGATTAAAGTATTATTAAACTCTTGCTTTCCCATTTTGTACTGAATAGACCCAGATGGTGATGATGACGCAAAGAGGAACAACAAGTGTTGGTTGATTTGGGAGGCAAGTAGTCATTTAGTCTCAACTGGATTCTCATTTTGGATTATCTTGATTGGTTTGTGATCTCATTCAACATTGATTTCTCCTGACTCTTCAGGGAACAGCAAAGGAGCGTAGTTATGGGGAGATCAAGTTTAAACAGTGCCCCACAGAAAACATGGCTCGGGAACACTTCAAGAAACACGGAACAGAACACTACTGGGACCTTGCTCTTAGCCAGAGTGTGCTGGAGGGCACAGATGACTGAAACCTTCCTGTGGAGCACCGTTTCAGCCTGATTTCTACCTGCTAGCCTGCAGTTCCACTGCCTCGCACCCAGCCGCCTGTCATTACTGTTTGCTGAGAAACAGGGGGACTCTGGCTTTTCAAAGACACTTGACCATAGAAATGGAGGAACAATAAAACTGTGTGGCTGCTTCAGTAAGAATGTGTGACAGATCAAGGTGTGTATAGAGCAGCATGTGCTTGTATGTCTGCATCAGTGTTGATTTTCTTTGGTAGGTTATTCTGTCTTATTTTTTGTAGACAGTTTGAACTGTGTGACATGTATCACTCACCCAAAGCGGATGTCATGATAAGAAAATGTTAGATTATCCTATGACTCGCGTTTTTGTGATTAAAGTCCCTATCTCCACTCAATCCTGCCTGAGTTATACAGTGAATAAACTGCACAGCTACTGTGCCACAGTTCTCAAAGACATAAATCTGGACAGTTACTGGTAATGTGGACACATTTCAGAAAATCCAAGTCCCCAACTGTATTTTTATTTACAAGAAATTTGAAAATTTTGGTTTCGGCTGTAGCTAAGATTAACTGTAATGGTACAGTCGCTGCCTTAAATAAACAAAATCTAACCTCCTGTGTATGGTTCTAAATTGTTTTACTTCAAGACTTTATTGTGGCGTTACGTTGTTTGACACAATTTTGTGAAAGACTTTGACCATTGCGTCCTCATAGGAAAGTAAGACATGGGGGGGCGTGTACCCCACCCCCGAGTCTTCATCGTTACGCCAGCTCCTTCATCCCCATCATCAGCAAACAGAACTGGAAAGATGGCGGCCGGTTCAGGGGCTGCAAGCGGCCAGGGAGCCCGAAGCGCCAGTGCTGCGCTGGAAGCGTCGTTGGATCGGCGGCTTCAAGGAGTATCTAACACTATGGAGTCAATACAAAGTCTCTCAGCTTGGTGCATTGAAAACAAGAAACACCACAGCCTTGTCGTTCGACACTGGATGAAGTGGCTCAAGAAATGTGAGTAGCTTGCTATCGAGGCTAAGCCGCTAGCTAGCATACTTCAGCTAATTCAAATTCAACTCTCCCTTTACTGCGGCCAGCTTGCAGAGCTCAACTGTAGCTTTTCGCTAAAGCTTTGCGGGATATGCAAAGTCTACCTTTGCATATCCCGAATACATATTCTTAAAAGTTTTAAATTCGTAATCGACGTATGTGAAACAAAACAGTGCGATGTTAAGACTACTTAAAATTAGTCGCTAATATTAGCTTAGCTAACACTTCGCTGTTAGCACTGTTTACAGTCGTTGGGCCTCTTGGGGTGCATGGTCTGGATTAGCCCATTCATGCGCTGCACTGTCTGTTTATAGAACATAAATAAAACTGCATCTATGTTGACTTAAGGGGTTTCTAGAAGTAATTTCATTTTGGGTTCTGATATTTAAAAGCCAAATTTCCTTAAAGAATCAATCGTTTAATATGCACGCATAATTGTGTGATGCAGTAGTTAATTTTTGTTAGTCGTACCTGACTGACGAAAAGCCAATAATTCACTTAAACGAAGGAATGCAAATTCGTATTTTGCATTATTTCTTTCCTTTCACTGTTCCTTTTGAATGTACAAGGTGCAAGGAGTGAGACGGCAAGTGAAACCATAGCTGGTGTATCATGCACGCATGTTAAAGTAAAACCCCTACATTCAGATTTTATTCTGGCCTACATTTTTTAGATTCAAAGTTTAGTTTATTAGTACTTGACTTGGCCTGACGTTTGAATCCACCCCATTCCTCCAGATGATGAAGATCGTGCAGGGTTAGACCAGTTCCTCTTAATATCAGTCATCTACCTCCATATTCACGGTGTTGTGATACTTGTTTGACCATAACAGTAATATGCACAAGTGTTGTGTCGATACAAATTGTAGCTGATGCTATTTTAATACCAGGACTGAGAGCTTGGAGATGTTTTTTTTTATCCCGTTCACCTGATTCTTTTTCTACCTAATGAGCAACTATTGTTGTACTGTGTTATGTTTTGGTTTGTGACTTACCGCGTCCTTACACCAAACATTTGAGTTTTGTTAATGGTCTTAACATAGAAATATTAGTCATTTTGTACAGAAGTAGTCATTTGAAAGGGATTTTGAAGATGGCCAGCAGGTGATATTTCCACCACAAAGAAACATAATTTCTATTACTTTGCATTCTTAATCAGTTTCAGCATTTTACCATTGGACACCTTATGCAGGGGAGGCTCACTACAGGCTGATCATCAGACCTGTATCTCCTGGCCAACTCTTCCTAGAACTAGTTCGCTGGTTCCTTCTTCAAAATGGAGCTCTGTGGTTGAAGCTTCTATGTCCCACTTCTATTCTCTATTATTTTATCAGCTGCTAAATTGAAGCAATGGACCTAGTTATTATTATTATTATTATCATTATTATTATTATAAGTAAAATGCAGATTTAAAGTGGTAACATAAATAAAAAGTAAATAAATGGATGTAAGCCATTATTTGACTTTTCATCTATTTATCAAAACATGTTTTAGCAGTTTTAATCTGCCTCCAGCCATGAATCTGAGTTTACTTTTCAAATTGTGGAAACTGGTTTCAATGTTTTGTAGAAGAAGAAAAAATATCATTGATAGACAAATTTATGAGTGGCATCAAGCCTGGTGCTTTTATGTGATAAGTGGTTGATGCCCGGTAGTTTACAGTCAGAAAATGCTTGTGACTTGATCAGTGATTTTTTTTTTATTGCAGAAATGAATGTCATGGTTGTTCCAAGTTCTTGATGAAGATTTAATTTAAGATTTGAGCTAATAATTTCTTTACTGATTATACAGACCAATCATTGGATTCTTTTTATAAATCCAAATCCTTAACTTTAGAGGGAGGTATGTTATGTTTTGAACAGGCATCCTCTCTCAGTCAGAAATGCTTTATCTTGCATCACTGCCCTCAGCATAGTAAATAATAAAAGCTAACCCTGATGAAACCGGCTGAACTGCTGTGCTCTGCTTGAGTCTTTGTATCCTGGTGTAGAGCTGTGCCAGTACAAGCTAGTTGCAATGTGTGGGTCATCATTTATTTTTTGGCTGTTGTTGGCATGACTCAGTTTTTGTTAAAATCTATGTCTGCAATGGTTAAGACTAAAGTTTGTTTTAGTTTATGTCAGACTTATGGTCTCTTTGACCAAACTGATGTGATAAAAAGTTCTTCAAATTTTTTGGGTGGCATCAAGAGATAACTTTCTCTCCCCTCCTTGCACAGCTTTGCTTTGTTACACTAGAGGGCTTGCCTATGTTTCTAGCATCATGCATGCAGTATTTAAATATCCAAATTAAAGAAAAAAAAAGTTACAATCTGAGCAAAGCGAGGCATTAAAAACGTTGTTTTTGTCCTTTTAAAGTGTAAATTACTACAATTTGGCACACGCTTCACATCCAGAAGCATGTGGAGCATTTTAATTTCTTTAAAGAGCATTTTAATTTGCTAAGAGTTCGTGTCTGATTTGGAGGATATCGTAAAATGTAGCAATGCATGTCCTTTTCAGGGCAAGGTTGTGGCCAGAAAATGACATTCATTCACTTAGTAACACAACAGCTCATGTATATTGGACAAAATAGAAATAAAACTGCGTTTGTAGAAGTTTGATTATTTTTTGATAATTATAACAAGAATTGTGTTTTATTTTCCATTGTGGATTGTTAGCTACTTAAAGCCATTTCTAGATGCGCTCACAACTAATAAACAGTACAAAGAAAAAGAAAAAACAGTAACTTTCAGATCTCCAAATACCTTTTAATAGTAACTGTAGACCATGTAGTCCAAATGTCCACGCTGCTCTCCATGCCCAATATAGATGATAATTATACTCACCACCTCAGTAAGTTTGTGCTGCAAGATGGTACAACACACAAAACGGTCTGAATTGGTGTATATAGGATGGTGGGTTATAAGTTTTTGCTTACATGTCAGTTTAATGTGTGTTTTGGATGTTTAAACGGTATCAGTAAAAACGAGAAAGTGATATATATTCCACTTTAAATGGGAGGAAATGTAGTCCGAATAAAATCCTGTCTCATGAGGATGCATAAAGCCTTACATTTAACTCCCGGTGAGATAAAAATGTCTTTTTTGGGTATATTTATCAGAGCTTTTTATCATATTTGGGGAAGTCTTGTGTGATATTATCGGCACAATATTGATATTGGTCAATATCAGCTTCAAAATGAATTAGTTTCGATTATCAGCTAAATGAGTTGGAACATATCAGATGTCAGCCAAAAATCCAACAATATGTATCCGTGGTGAGTGATTGTGCAATGGGAATATGATTTAAAACTGATCATTTATACAGGAGTTGTAATTTAAGGTCTTGAAACTTGTGTTTGGTTAATTCATGTTTATTTTTGGCTTTTATACACATGCTTACTTTTGAAGACAGGACTGGGTTCATGATTGGTTGTTGTATTTAATTAGGATAAACTGGTCTGTAAAGAAGTGTGTGATATATACCTAGACACACATACACACACATTTAGGATGTGTCTGCACTACACAGTCTCAAACATCCAATGTTGCGTCTCCTTCTTGCAGTGTTGTTCACAGGTTTGGTTGACACGTTGACTTTTACTTGCTAGCATAATCATAATCTTGTTCATTTTCTCATCTTTGCAGCTTTTTCTGAGCATGACTGTAATCTCTCATTGTGGGATCTGTGTTTACAAACAGTAACTCCTCCAGCAACATTTTGATGGCAGTCTAAGTAATAATGATCACTGAAAATGATTGTTTAAAGACATTTGTTTTTTATGAATATTTAGAATGTACTGACCATATGCCACTGATATCTATATGTATCAGGGGTCACTTTAACATGAACCAATCAAAACCGAACAGTTTAAGTTTTCCCTCTCTCTTCATCTTGCATTATGTGTTCTTATTTTCAGATTCCTGAACTTTGCAAATAGGTTAAATGTGATGTTATTTTAGAAAAAAAAATTATCTGGTGGTTCTAAGAAATTTCTGTATTTACTTCCTGACTGCAGATAAATGTTGCTTGCTTAAACCAGGGCACCAATTAGAGCTGGATGATCATAGACGAGTCATTTTTCTACTTTGAGTGCAGAATATTTTAATAATTGATACATTACTCTGAATTGTCTACAACACATTGTGCTGTGATAGTATACACTATGCCATGTTTGTAAATCAGCATTTACAACTTTTTGTTCCCCTTACCTTATCTGTATTTCATAGAGATTATTTATACAGTTTTTTTTATACAGCTTCAATAGA
>JBBDHI010000006.1:12255735-12267710 GCA_037177115.1 Craterocephalus stercusmuscarum | reverse complement strand
TTATTTGATACACCCAGTTGATGTCGTATCATACAGTACACTACAATTATTTGATACACCCAGTTGATGTCGTATCATACAGTACACTACAATTATTTGATACACCCAGTTGATGTCGTATCACAGAACCCACAGCTGTTCTGTCAGTTCTGTCTTTGTTAGGTTTGCAATATTGTAGTTTTGAAATATTTCAGTTCAACTTTAGGGACATTATAAAGCTGAAGTTATTGGTGTTACTGAAAAACATATGGGTAGTAGCATCGTATCCATCAATGAAGATAGCATAATTTGTATTGGATACATGTGTGAACTGGGAGGAAGGGTTGTTACATTGTTATTAACCATATTAGAATTATACAACCATTTCAATATGTAACACTTAAATGTGCCTTTTAGATTGATGGTAGAACAGCAATGATGACTGTGCACACTGATTAGTATTTTTGTCAAATTTATTGATCTTTTGCTCTTCTATTGACTTGTACATTACAGTTTATCATTGTTTGTATTACCCTTTGCAAACTTTGACCATGTTTTAACCTTTTTTCCTCCTCTTTATCCTGCTGCAGGTGTCTCCAGCTGTATCTGAGCGACTTCGAGTGTTTGAGTGTCTCAGGGAAAAACGAGCCAGTAAGAAGAGAGTTGAGGCCACAGAGAAAACCCTCAGTATCCATTTGGCTGATGGCAGGACAGTAAAGGGAACAGCTGGTGTCACTACGCCTTTATTTATTGCACAGAGTGTGCGGTAAATACACCATACATGTAGAAATGTTTCAGCATACATGTTGGGTTTGTTCCCCAGCTTTAACTCTGTTGTTATTCCAGGGTGAAAGGAGCTCTGGTGAGTAAGGTGAATGGAGAGCTGTGGGAGCTTGGGCGACCTCTAGAGGCAGACTGTGAACTACATCTTCTGGGGTTTGACACAATTGAGGGAAAACAGGTATTTCATCTTATATTAGTAACACGTGTTGTCTAGCCAGATGACCTACACACTGCATTTCACTGTTTTTAGATATTTTTCTCTTTCCATTTTTTTATTTGCCAAACTGTTTGTTTATCCTTAAATAACCTTGAAATGGTAGACAATAATTTTTAATGTACATATTATGTCCTAATGTAGGTCCAATTTGGAGAGAATAGGGTTTAAACTTTCTACAGAAACCGAAAATCTATTATTTACATGTTTCTGAAGTGGAAAGATATCATCGAGATCCTTTCATGGACTTGCATAAATATACATGATGTTAACAATGGTGCTACTTGATCTCCATCACTCAAACATTGCCCTCTAGATCTCTTACTAACCACTCTGCCCCATCTTCAAATCCCCAGGCAGCATGGAGGACCGGAGCATGTGTCCTTAGCAGTGTATTGGAAGGGGCATTTAATGCTCAGGTGTGCAGAGAAGGAGCGTCAGAACTCGGGCTTTTCTGTGATCATGTGTTGGACAACAGGTAAAATGGTCGTGGCTCTTTTTTTTCATAGATGGATGTAGATTCATAGTTGTATTCTTGATATTATGTCAGCCTAACTGTTTTACAGCTGAGATAATCCATACCTTTTTTCTGATTGACTTTTTCCCATTTCTATTATTCATTATCATCACAACCTTTACTATTAAGTCATACACCCTCAGTCCTTATTTACTACCACAACATTTGAACAGCTTTTGATGTTTTACCTGTGTTTGACCTCACCCACAGTACATTATCTCTGAGTGATATGGATGCAAGATGTAAGGCAGCTGCAGCACTCAAACTTCCTTTGTTCAGCCTGGAGCTGAACGCAGAAGAAGTCAGAGAACTCTTTCAGGTCAGCAGCACTTGTTACATTTAGTATAACATCCATAAATCACAACGGAGACAAATTCATACCCTGACCATTTTACATGTTACAGCAGGAAATACACAGGTGCTTTATAGTTCATCCTGCTGTTTTCATGCTTGTTCACTGTCATGGTTTACTGGAAGTAGAAAAGGAAAAAATCGGTTAAGGTTAATTTGTCCTGTTTTTGTTCAGCCACCAAGCCAAACTGACTGAAACAAAAAAAATAGAAGGGTGTGGTGGCTGTTGGCTCGCTGTGTACTAATGCAGTTCATGGAGTAATCATGAATAACAAAGTGTGTGTCATGTGCTTATTCTGCTCTTACATGTAAAACTGTGACAAACATTTTTGTTGATTGGCTACAATCAGTTTTATTAGTTGCATCTGTGTGAGATTAAATAGATTTCTTTTCCCCACAGGCAGCACAGAGATCACTGGAAACAAATGTCAGAGGAAATGTGATTAGACAATCAAATTTTATTTTCATGATTGCAAACTTAATGAAAGTTGATTAAATGTTGACTCTTTGTGTTTATTAAAATGTATTTTACATTAAGTGATTGAATCTCTGATTTGTGTGGACATATATTTATTCCAATATCTGAGTGGAGATTTCTTGCAGCATAAAACTAAAGCGCAGTTGCTTATTGCAAAGTGGTGGAAAGAGCAGCGCTGTGGAAAGTGGTACCAGTTGTAAATAGACAATTTATTTTGAGCATGTAAAATCTACAAGGCAAAAATCAGTTGCTTAATGTTAGGTGCATTCACCAAGTTGTGCTGGATGCATTCAGCAGAATGATCTTCCATAACTTATTGAAGTTCCAGCATGTGTTTTGTTGATTTTAAAGTGATTCTGTGTACCTTTTGGCCACAAGGGGGAGCTGAGCCTATAACTTCCCACAGGCCACACAGCACTGTCATAAAATTAAACAGTTTCCATCCTGGTTTGGAATCGTGCTGCAGACCACTCTGACCAGCTGATAGTGAAGTAATTTGGATTCAGGAATTTTTCAAAGGATTTTTTTTTTACCATTGAAAGATCAGGCCCTAGTTTACCTCCTGGTTGTTAAAACAGCATTATCATGTAGCTTATGGGAGATTGCAGCGTATGGAAACCATAAAACTAAACCAGCCAGATACTAATCATTCTGTTAATACTTTCATATTCACACGAATGAAAGGAAATGCATTCATTGCATGAAAACCTGCATTACTGGCGCTAAAAGGTTTAGAGTCACGTTAGCTTTGGTCTGTAGGAGATTAGCTTCAACTAGCTGCATTTAGACACAGATGAATCCCGCAACATTCTGCAGCTTATCAGGACTTAATGCTATTGTTCTAAATAAATGCAGCTGGAAGATGTGGAAAAATAAATGGTACTGGTCACGTGATCCCATGTGTGCCAGAACCGCTACCACAAAGTTACAATGTGTGGTTTCTGTAGAGGGCTGCCGCTAACACTCATCAAATGCTGTATATTGACCCCAGAAATTATCCATCATTACTCACATTAGGCTGATGTTTGGGCCCGAAGTTACACGGTATCCCTTTGAGCTAGTTGTAAAGATCTTATGTGCACTAGTTGAGCTGATTATAAGGAATTCTTTTATTAAAAGTTTAAGAAGATGAGACGACTTTTAACAAGAAATCCAGAGACGAGAGATAAGGATGTTTTGTGTATCCCATTTTATATTAATTAAACCTTGAATTATACTATATAAGGTCTCAGGTCCCTGATATTGTAGCTGCTCGTTTGATTAATCTGTTTTCTGGGTCTTGTTTTATAGGAAAATAAGCTGAGGCTGCAGCTTGTTGAAGAGCAGATGAGCGGCTCCACAGTCACAGTGTACAGGCACGTAGAATTCACACATCTAAACACACATACCCTCCACTCAAACAATGAACATATTCCTCTTCTGTATGGGTCAGGTGTGGAGACAGTCTAGCTGTGTGCAACGGGCCCCTCCTCCCACACACTGGCCTCCTCAAGGTCTTCAAGATGCTCCAGGTGTGTGGTTGTTTGTGTGACTGCTGCCTCTTCTACTCGGCTCTTTTATAGTTTTACTCACCCTTTCTGTTCTTTTGTTTCCTTGAATTGGTTTTGCACAGCTGCTTTCAGATTAACCTTGTGCTTTAGCTTGTTATGCCAATTTTAGCTCAAGGATAGATGGCGGATCCTTTGAAAGCTAAACACTGTTACATCCATTATGGCTCTGTCACTTTTCTTCAAGCTTTAAACAACATTCTGAATAATTTATGACACATACTGTAGTCAGACGCTCCAGGTTAACCTAATATTATCTGTAAAAATCTGTTTTATTTGGACCACATCGCCTTTTCTGTCCAGTGGTACAGATTCTGGAATTTTCCTCGTCTTTATTGATCCACCGAGCTTTTTCCATACTGGGCTGTCACTTAACGGACTGGAATTCCACAACAGCAAGGGGCTGGAAATCTCAGCAACAGGATATTGTGTTTGTCAGAGGCCATGTTCCTGTTCAGGGCTCCTGCTAGCACAATGGCACACATCAGATGTCTTATCACTTTCATCTGTTCGTTCTTCCTCGTTCTGGGTAGCCCTCACTTTCCTTTCCTTCTCTGCCATTATGTTTGTTCACTTATTATTTTCTCTCTTCCCATCATGTTCTCCACACTCCATCGTTGCATCATCCCAGCTGTCTTCGGTGACCCTGGCCAATCAGACAGAGTCCTCTGGTTTAACACGCTTGTTAGGTGTGGCGTTCCCAGGAGAGAAGGATAGGGAGGAGTGGGAAAGAGAGCAGGAAGAGGCGAGGAGGAGGGACCACAGGCGTATCGGGACGGTGAGATGTTTTTTTAAAGAGATGCCCAAAATGATAATGGCTAAAAAAATAAGTAAAATCAAGCCTTTCTTCTCAATAATCCTGTTTTTATGTTTTCGTACAGGACCAGGAGCTGTTTTTCTTCAACGAAGTCAGTCCAGGCAGCTGCTTCTTTCTGCCTAAAGGAGCCCACATCTACAACACCCTCACTGACTTTATAAAGGTGCACTCGAATTTTTAGATTTTAACGTACATTTTAATATAGTATGGTTCCGTTTCTTTTTCCGTGAATTAACAAAGCTTACTGACACTTATGACCTCTAACACCCCGGCCTTGTTACCACCAAACCATCATTAGTTTTGTAAAATCATTTGAAAGAAAAATGCTTTTTGTGGAGCAGTAAATAGCGGGAAGTGTAAGACCATGACATGCACGTTGATGATGCTATTTCAGGTTAGGGAAATTTTATTTTTTTTTAGAAAGAGAAAAAAAAATCCAGCCTTTAAACTATTTTTTCCAAACCATTTTTAAAATGAGGTGTTGAACTGAAGGGGAAGTAGTAGTAGTAGTAGTCATAACCTTTATTTAACCACCAATAAAAATATTTATATATTTCAAGAGTGACCTGGCCAAGACAGCAGCATAAAATCAACCACATAAAACAAAACATAATCATAGTAATTCATCTTGTTCATCACTTTATGACTAGAGCTGGCTGAAAGCCCGAGACAAATTTCCCCTAGTGGGACAATAAAATGAGTCTTTTATCTTGATAGAAAAAGCGATAAAGAAAGAAAAGGAGAATGTTAAGACGCAATAAGTGCTAAATTCTATCTAAGCGCTTTTCCATATTCAAGTTTACATGCTTGAAACATAATTTAATGACTGAACAGACCATTTGCATGTTTTCTCACTCTTGCTCCAGTATGCATATGCATTAATTGTGTTTAACAAGCAGTATTCAGTAGATTCAGCAGAAACATTCACCAAACTTTCCACCAACTTAGTGGCTACTGATGAAGAAAAGAGCAGCTATGTTTGGTTTGACAACATAAGACGTGTAGCGAATGTAAAATAACAAATCTTCTATGGGTTTATTTCTTTTTTAAGCCCACATAAATTTCAAATGGCCATTAATTGGCAAATTTTTGTCTTTTAGGATTCTTATCACATGTTCTTTAGGGTTGAATTGCTTTTTATTTATACCTTCCCTGTTAAGTTTTCTCAGTGGCAGTTCATGAATCATCCTACCAGAAACATAAACACATTCTTATTACATGAAAATAAACAAGGTTATTTTAAGTTCTGTCATGCTTTGAATCCCATGTCTTAATGACCCCGTGCTATTTTTAAAATCTTTTCAAAATACCCCTTTCCCCTGTGCTCATTCTAAAATAACACAATAAATCAGGTGAATCCACACAAATGCTGTGAGCTGCTCCCTGTGCTTAGATCCAGCGGCTCATGAAGACCCTTAATCACACGGTGGAAACTAACACAAAATGGTTGTTTTAGTGTTAAATGCAACTTCTATATAAATTAATGTATTCTACTAATAGCATTTAATTTTAAACTGAACATTAACCAGGGAATGATTGATCATCTTTTTCCTCTGTGGTGTATTCATCTAAAGTGATTGACACAACTCTAAAAAGCTCCGTCAGATCGCAGATGGTTTGAAGTGATTCCTTTCTGGTCCAGCAGACTTTTTTTCCAATTCTGTTCTTCCATCCCACCACTCGTCATCACTCCTGCCTGGTCTCTGTGCCAGTAAAGCGAAAAGGAGAACAGCGTCTCTATGTAGCAGCGGGAAACTCTCAGCTCTGCTTTTTAATGTTTGGGTGTCGTCATATTGTACACTTTAATCAGTGTGAAACTTGCCCTTAATTTCAGTCTCATCATGCTGTTCTTATCTTCAGGTGTACCCTAGTTATTAAAACTTACCTGTATTGTGAGCAGTATCTATCTCATCTGGTTGATTAGAGGCTACTGCTCCTAAACGTCGCTGGCCCGGAGGAGGCGATGACTAATCTGTACAGCATCTGTATGAATATGTATTTTACTGCACATTTTAAAAATGGATTTCTTTATTTATTCGCGTTATTGCAGTTTTTTTTCCAGAATTTTCATAACTAAATGCTGCTTATTTTGTCCAGTTCACCTGAACGCAACAACCTCCCACAGCTGCTTATGCAACTAAATCCAAAATACCACATGTGCCCTAATTTGATTATGCAAAGTCTGACCTTTTTATTTGGGTTATATAATCATGAAATGCTGCTTACCTTAATATCTCTTCATTCCTTGTTTGCTTAACAATGGATGTGCCTAATTAATATAATTCTCTCACAAACTTTTACCCACATGTGTGGTCCAGGTATTAATCCTGAGGATTTACAAGCTTGTGTCAGTCTGAGGATATTATTCTTGGTTTCATAAAGTCAGCTGTTTAGACAGCTTGACCTGCTCCTGCCCTCATTGTCACACACATCCTTCCTTCCCGACCTCTTGCAGAGTGAATACCGACGACGAGGTTTCACCGAGGTTGTGACCCCGACTCTGTACAGCACTGCATTATGGGAGCGCTCCGGTCACTGGGAGCACTACAGCGAGAACATGTTCACCGTGACATCGGAGGGCTCTCAGACCTACGCCCTGAAACCCATGAACTGCCCTGCACACTGGTGAACATACACACACACACACACACACACACACGTGAATGTTTTATGTACAGTAAAGCGCTTTGAAGTGAATAAAGAAATCCACTTGTCTTGCTTTTAGTCTCATGTTTGAGCAGCGAGTTCGCTCGTGGCGGGAGCTTCCTCTGCGGTGGGCCGACTTCGGGGCGCTGCATCGTAACGAGCTCTCCGGAGCTCTGGGAGGTCTGACCCGTGTCCGCAGGTTCTGCCAGGATGACGCTCACATCTTCTGCACACCTGAGCAGGTAAACATGCTTAAAGCAGAACTGTTTTAAGAAGTTATTAAAAAAATAAAATAAAACACAGGGTATGAACTTTGATCGTCTATAAGCAGATGGAAGCTGTAAGTGGAGCACATGTGAAGCCATATTCCAGTGATTAGATGGGCTGTACAAATAACTCCTGAGACATTCCAGGAGGCCTCGCCTGGATGAATGAAGTTCTTTGTCCTGTGCAAACATGACACCTCTGTGTGTGTCTGTCACTGTAGCTGTACAGTTCTCCTGATCTCCCACATAGAGTCCAGGAATGTTCCCATTATGCCTTTCCTCCAGGTCTACAGTTTGCACCCCAGATACTCAGAGAGCCCGGGCACATGATAATCATCGGCCTCTGAAATGCTAATTCAGTCTTAACAGCCCTTTTTCTATCTCGGTTGGAATTTAACCCTTTAAAATCCTCCGTCTGGACTCTCATCTCTGTTGGTTATTTATACCCCCATCCCCCAATCCCCCATTTTGCTCTCCCTCCCCAGCTAGAAGAAGAGATTGTGTCTTGTTTGGACTTTGTCCGGAGCGTCTATCAAGTGTTTGGGTTTTCCTTTCACTGCCTGCTCTCCACGCGTCCTACGCCGTGCCTGGGGGAGCCTGAACAGTGGGACAATGCTGAGCAGGTAACACATTCCCATATTCTTTATCATCTGCAAGGTCCAGAGCAGCTGCTCGCTTTGTGTGTACGTACTGTAAGTGACAGCCATTTAATCACAGATACTAAAGAAATCTTTATACACACTGATATGGTGCAACGATATCCACTTAAACAGTTATGTGAGTGGTACTCTCCAGTTGATAACTGCTCTGCGTTGAGCTCCTGAGTAGATGTGTATCTGTAAATCCCCGTGGATTCCTTTTTAAATAGGCACTGTGGCAATTTTAGCTGACTCAATTGAATTTAATTGAACATTATGGTTCTGAGCTCCCACAGCTCTTTAACACTGAACGCAGCAGTCGTTACGTGCATTAATGTTCTTAGATTCTCCCCTTGCCCTTCTCACTCTCCGTGCTCTGTGATGTGTGTGTGTGTGTGTGTGTGTGTGTGTGTGTGAGCAGCAGCTGGAGAGGAGTCTGCAGCAGTTTGGTGAACATTGGGAGTTGAACCCTGGAGACGGAGCGTTTTATGGACCTAAGGTCAGTGGGAGGGGTGGCATTAAGGGGAAGTTCCACGTTCAAGTTTAACTGTGTGATGCTCTGATTAGTTTTTCTAATTTAATCTTTAACATATTTGAATAAATTTATGTTTGTGAATATCTCAATGCAGATGGAGTGCATTTGGAGATTTTAGTAAGAATTTCTGATTTAGATATGTGAGGAGAAATTAGAATAAATTATAAATTTGATATAATTTGTTTGAATCAGTCAGATCTGATAAACATCAGCCAGTTGTTGAGCTAAAAACTATCCAGTTCTTGTTGGTAATTATCGGTCCATCAGTTCGATTAAATTCACTTATTTACAGTTTTATTCTGAAAATCTGGTTAAAGTTTTGTTTTATGTTTTGTAGCAGTATTTCAGGAGAACATGGGTATTTGTATTAAAGTACACCATCTTTGCTCAGCATGTAGGCCGGAAAATTGGAACCTGTTAATTTGGGTGATGTTGGTAAAGATATATGGTGGAGGGCTACCAGTAAATAATTACACATTTGTTGAGTTTTAAAAAAAAAAAAGAAAAAGCATTTTACTTTTAGTTTATTTTATTCTTTTCTGAGGTTTCTGGATTTTTGACACTCAAACAGAGACTACAACCATTACATGCTTGATTTTTTTTGGATTAAGGAAAAATATCAATCCTTCGGTTTTATTTGTGCTGGTGGGAAACAGAAAAAATAAATGTTAATTTCTAAAACTGTTAAACTATTTAAATTAGTGAATATATTAGATCTTTTTCTTGGAAGGTCGGTTTATCGGTGTAGTGTCGCAGACGGCAGCGTGATGCCAGCATCATGTTGTTTCTGGCTCAACATGGAGAAAATACTGAGCACCACATGATGTTTTTCACAACAATAAAAACTGAAATGGAACAGTTGTTGCTCTCTGAGTTTTTGTATAATATGGAAATGGCTTGACCTGAGAATGAGCTGTTTTACTGGAGGCAATTTTATGTTTAACAAGCATCAATGGGGATGTCAGCCGCAGGTAGACATGATCAGACTCATTTGGAAGCACCGAGTAGGAGGCCAGCAGACCAACACACACATTGCATCAAACATTCCTCCCAACCATGTAGCTGGGGTGTGTTAGCCACAATTAGCAAGTTCAGCTTCTCCCGGAAAACCATTTGCAACCATTTCTTTCCACAAAAATCTGACTCCAGCAGCAACTCTGAAGTCAGACTTAGACTTGTAAAACCGGATACTAACAAACGTTGACGCGTGTCATCCTAGATCGACATCCTTATCAAGGATGCTATTGGCCGACAACACCAGTGTGCCACAATCCAACTGGACTTCCAGCTGCCAATCAGATTCGACCTGCAGTACGTCGGGTGAGTCGGTTTACAAATACAGTGTCTGGATTTCAGGCTCTGAAAACATCTGGTTCAAAATGCACTCTTGCTCTGATTTGGTTAACTCCAGTGTGCATACCGTCCTGTAGCTGCTCAGGTTAGAGTGGCTCAAGTCAGACTTAACAAGCCTAATTTGATCATGAAAGATTGGCCCTTTATTGAATTTATCAGCTCAAGTGAGCATGCTCCCTATTTATGCCTCATTGATGGGCTTTCCTCAGGCTTTGCTTCTGTCAACGTGTTTCTGATCACCCAGTTAAGACACGAGTCATATGGATTTCTGTCTTGAAGTGAATTTTCTGGAAACAGAACGGGGGAGGAGAGAAATCTGAAGGATTTCAGTGTTGTTTTGTCTCTTTTGTTTCATTTTGCTGATTCCAGCAGATGGATATTGATGCTTCTAAAAATAATTAAAAACAGCTCTGTCCATGGATTTGCACCATGACCTAATCAATTTTAAACCTTTCTGTCAGACGGGACGGCCAGGTGCACAGACCAGTGATGGTCCACAGAGCAGTGCTGGGTTCACTGGAGAGAATGATCGCTATACTGGCTGAAAACTTCGGAGGGAAATGGTGAGATGATGATGATGATGATGATGATGATAAGCACATCGGTTCACAGGATGCTTGTCTACGCTCTAACACATCACCGTCTCTTTTCACCCGACCTAGGCCTCTGTGGTTGTCTCCGGCTCAGGTCATGGTTATTCCAGTGGGGGGCAACAGTGAGTCATACAGCAGACAGGTCAGTTTCAGATTGAGATCTTCCAGTTTGCTTTCTGCTTTTTCCTCTATCATAATGCGAAACATTTGATAGATAAAATCTTTAAAAAGACACTTCTCCCTCCGGTTAAGGTGGTTCAGCAGTTCCGTGAAGCTGGCTTCATGGTGGATTTGAATGATGATCACGGCGCAACCTTAAATAAGAAGATTCGCTCTGCTCAGCTGACCCAGTACAACTACATATTTGGTAAAGAAGAAAAACTTGGGCTGACTGATTCAAACAAAGCCTGATAGTTTGTTTTTTCTCATTGCTAAACCATCTCCAAACTCCCTTACTAATATCCGCGTTGACATAAGTAAACAGCTTTTTTTCTGTTTTTGTCTAGTGGTGGGGGATCAGGAACTCCATACTGGAACGGTGAATGTCAGGAGCAGAGCAGGTAAACAGCTGGGCAGGAGGCCGACAGAGGAGGTGCTGAGGTCCCTCACACAGCTAAAAGACACAAGAAGCAACCATGATGAGTTTTGATGAAGGTGTACTGGAAATGAGTCACTGATGTAATAATAAATGTTGGTTTGCATGTTCAGGCTGCTACACTACAGCTTTTCCTGCAGATGTGGCTGCTGCAAATTGTAATAAAAGCAAATAAAACATTAAAGGTTGTGGGCTTCGCTCATTGTTGATTTGTCCTTTTAATGGAATTCACTTATAAAACTCTTCCCTAAAAAGTACAAAGAAAAGATTTAAGGCTATTTAAAGATCACTATCAGTTTGACATAAGCATTACTCAGCTGCAGATGCAGTTTGTTCACTGAGAGCCATTAAATATGCAAACCTGCTTACATAAGCCTGGTATGGCAGGAGAGTAGAAAACCAGGCATACCTTTTAAAAGCTGGCCACATGGAGAGGATTTGACTAAAATAGGAAAGGGGGCAGCTGTGTCAGGGCTGTATGTTTTCATGTGTGTTTAGTGGAAACAGCTAAGCCAAGATAATGGTCAAAAGGGTTGGAAGGTTTTTCTTTTTTAATTGAGAGATGGCAGCAGGATGGAAAAGGGTCAAATCCCAACAATGGCAGACGGGCAGAGAGGTGTCTGGATCTGATGGAATGTCTGGACAAAGCATGACAACGGTGCT
>JBBDHI010000006.1:12201807-12218022 GCA_037177115.1 Craterocephalus stercusmuscarum | reverse complement strand
CCCCCCCCCCCCCCCCCCCCCCCCCCCCCCCCCCCCCCCCCCCCCCCCCCCCCCCCCCCCCCCCCCCCCCACCCCTGTTTATCTTTGTTTTCCAATGCTGGAGGGAACAAAAGGGGAGAGGAAAGAAAACATTTTATGGATATTTGAGGAATTTGAGAGAAAAGGAAGAGAGGATGGAGAGAATTATCACAAACGTGGGAGGGGAAGGGAAGAGCGAAACACAGCTGTGAGGTGATATCAGCAGTGTTTATCATTAGGCTTTTAAAGTACGCACATGAGCCTGTGTATTTACAGCATGAGCTCATTATGGACTTGGACTGTGGATGAATAGCTCAGTGGATCTGGGATAATATAGGAAAAAATGTTTGCTTATACATGTTTATGTATCTGTCTGTCTGTACGTTTGTGATTACTGTATCAGCAGGCTTAAGTTGTCACCACACACACACTCTTTGCACCGAGACCCACAAGCAGTAGATCGGTAAAACCCAGCCCACATGCAGTGACCCTGTAGGTTAGGTTGGTTGTGTTCTATCAGAAAACAACGCGCTCTTACCATGCTAGCCCAAATATACTTACAATTACATAAAACCAAATGCGGGGGTTTAATGGAGTGTCTAGGATAAACATTATTTCTTGCAGAAAACTGGAACAAAATAAACGGCCCAACTCCGGTCAATATTTTTATTCAACCAATAGATCAGATAATAGGACCCAATAAAATCCCCCTTCTGAGTGTTTCATTAACTTGTCAGCCAACTGTCTTGGTTTTCCAACTCGTAATTTTACAGCTTGGCTGCAGTCTCACGGCTCCCATCAGCCTAATTTTCATCTGCAGGAGGAAAATATTCTTATGGAAAAACAATCGCAATAAGCCCGCACTGCGCTACCTGCAGCCTATAAACATATACCCGTTTTTACAATGCAGTGAGCATGTATGTGAACATCTTTAAATGTGGATAGACCCACTTTAACACGTTTATTGACTCTTGTTGCTCAGAGGCTGAGTTGTTAAGCCTCATTCCTTTGGCATTTATTATGTATTCACTCTTAGCTCCAGCTGATAAATACTTTCCCGACTACTGTAGGGATATGTGATGCAGACTGAAGACTGACTGCACACTTTTCTATTGTAGGCAAACAACAAATATGTTCTTCTTGTCCTGTTTAAATGGAGCTCTTGTGAAGGTTCTGGATGGTAAATCTAGTTATTTCCTCAAGACATATAATTACACAGTTCTTAGGTCATTATAAGACTGATTTTCTCCGCATTTGTTAAGCTTCATTAAACTGTATAAAACCACAAAAATCATGCATGATATCAAAATGGAAAAGTTTATAGACATTAAACACTGCTGTTGCAGTGGACCTATAAAACAAGAATCCACTAGTTATCATACTTCATAAACTTTGTTTTAAACTGATGTATATTCACTCTTGTTTTGAGATGCAAGTGTCGGTCAGTGAAGTGCCAGGTGTGACAGATGTGTCACAGATGTGTGACAGGCACCTGACTGATAGGCAGACATATCATAATGAGACTCTGGAGCCAGTGGTGATCTCAAATCTCCAGAATCTCAGACCTAACACCAGCATGACAACATTATGTCCTACGGAGCCCGGATCATCAGAAAGCACCTCCAGAATTTAGCATCTAGCAGAATTGTTTTAATTGTTTTAATTGTTTTCCCATTTCAGGAAATCGTAAGTTTTGATTATAAGTCCTTTTTGCATTATTTGTAAACTAACTAAACAAAAATGTAATGAAAAATTGGAGATGAAAGATACTATTCAATGTGATCTCAAACCCTGTGTGAGTGAGATCATTTAACTTGCATGCAAAATGACCAGTTATTAAGTTACTAACTAATTAATTACCATGACTGAAGTTTTTTGATAAAAAAAAATACTTTTGGCTGAATACAAGACTTGGTTACACTTAATCTTCTTAATCTGTTTTTCCTTCTCTTACAAAATGTTATACATATTACCATGGAAAGATTATTTTTTCATTTAAAATCCCTATATATCATGAGTGGGGGGGTCTAAAAATTAGTTAAGAAACTTGACGAATATACTACAGCCGCAGCTGTAAAATCAGCTAAAGTGAATAACAATCAGCTTCTTGTTATAATGCAAAGCCCTGCTGTGAACATTGGGGTCTGACATAAGGCATGAGCTCCCCCCTTAAATGCTTCTGCAGACCAAGTGCACCTTTTCAATCCTTTCCACAACAGGACAGAATTATTCAGAGCTATTGTGGCGGATTTAGGGGCACCAGTCATTGGCAGCTGGTTTAGTAGTGTCAATAACTGGATGTTGTGTCACACCACATTCTCTTTGATTTCCCACATTAGTTTGATAAACTTTGATAGATGTTAATAATCCAAGCTCAGTATGTCTGAGTTCTATTTAGTTTATAATGTTATTGTTAGGTATCGTCTGTACTCAGCCCGCCCTTGTTCACCCTGTATTTCTCCCAAGATAAGTAAGCTGTGCTCCTACTGAACATAAAGCAGATAAATGGATGACATTTGCTGCAGGGTAATTCGGTCTCTCCCAAGTGAGCCCGACAAGTCTTTTAATAGTCTTTTAATGTTTTTTGTCAGACTTGTCGGAGTCTGTCTGACAAAAGGTGGATCTGTATGATAATTTCTGCGTTTGCAGCCAGAGTCGGTGTTGGGGTATCAGCCGGAAGTCAAACTGTCTGCATAAATACACTGGGGAATTTCCTATCCACCGCTACCTTGTTTCAGTGTTCCTGAGGCCGTGTGCTGAATTTCACTTTGCTTTTAAATGTTCTCTATCTGCTTCATGTCCGTGCCCTCTGCTCCAGCTCATTTTTTTTAAACTGCTTTGACCTTGAAGCCTGCTCAGAAATCAAAGAGAGCAGGACAAAGAGAAGGAAACGGGGCAACCTTTACTGCACTGTGCTGCAGGGCTGAAGCAGTATGAGGGTCTCTGGCCTAAAGGCTGGCGGCTGTGACGAATGAGCTCTTGACAGGTGACGTCACTCACTCTGAGATGATTCTTTCCCACTCTGTTAAGTAAACTGTATCACACTGTTTACCTCAGTCTGCTGCCACTGGACACAGCCCAAAACCATCATGTATAGCTTCTCATTGTGACAACTGTGATGCAGAGTTTGTGTGTTTCAACATCAAACAGTCATTTTTCTCCAGATGTACTCATCTGACTATTTATGCTAAACAACTGCACTGTGCACTGTTTTGCATTAATGTGGCCTGTGTGTGTGTGTGTATGTGTGTGTCGTGGAAATGTAAACAGTAAAGCTGCCACTGTGCGTGGAATAATAATCTTTCTGCATAGCAGCCGCCCCTGCAGCTTTGTAAGCGCTGCACGTGCAGGTGTTGTTTTACTTGAATATTCTCATTTTTTTTCTCAGGCTTCATCCCCTCTTTGCATACCCATCCTACCCTCTTCCTGTCCCACTGCCTCTCTCTTTCTCTTTCCCTGTTGGAGTTTGTTTAGATGGAGAGATAGTGGGGAAGTATATTTAGACAACATATATTCCACTGTCTGAACACTAAGCTCAGAGAGGGACAGAGGGACTTTGGATGTGAATGGGTGATCAGAGATCGAGGCAAAGAGAGAAACAGACAGACATGAAGAGACAAGCAAAAGTAAAAAAAAACAACAAAAAAAACTGAATATTTACGAGGAATAAAAGATTAGAATCCGTGGTAAGTTCAAGTTTGACCCGTGGAGATGGAGAACGGGATATGAAGAGGAAGATTACAGAGAAAGGCAGACAATGTACCAGAGTCAAAGCATCTCCCACTTTTAGCTCCCCCTCTCTTTTTGTCACTGTCTCCAGTTTAATCTCTCAAAGATAACTATGACAGACGGATGGAGAGAATGAACATGGAGAGAAAGAAGATGGGAACATTCCCTCCTCTGCATCCCTCTTTCACTTTCCTTCTGAAAAACAGCCTGATTATCTGCCTTTCTGCTGTTATCAGGCAGTAGAAAGACAGTGATAATAAAAAAGTGAGGAGGCTGAAAAATGAGTAGAATGGACGCTTTTACATGGTGTTTCTGTACAACTATTCTGTGCTGTAATTAAACAAAACAAACAAAATCCGTGTCTTAAATCAGCTGAAAAGCAGATTTATGATTTATCCCAAGTTAGAGGCTGGGGGAGATATAAATATAGAGGAGAATCTGGAATAGTCTTTAAATCTGATGACACGGTCTGTGAGTTTTAGTTATGTTTTGTATTTAGTGAATATCAGATTTCTATCTCAGGTTTTTAGTTTGGCTTTTTTAAGTTCAGGTTACTTTTGGGTCTCTGTGTTTTTTTGATTTATATTTCCTTCTGTTCTTTTGCTGTTCTGTATTCATAGGTTCAGTTTATTGTGTAGTTCATCTGCTTCCTGATGTGTATTCTGCTTACTTCCTGCTTCGTTGTCACACCCGGGGCAGTTTCTTACTCTCACACCTGTTCCTCTTTAGCCATTAGCTCTGTCAGGATAAATTTTCTTTGTTCGGTGCCAGCTTCTGCTCTTCTATCTGCTTCAGTTTTTGCCTTTTTTAGTCAGTTTGTTAGGCATCAACTGTAATTCATGACTTTTCAATTGACCAACAGTCTTTTTTTTTCCTTTGAGTTTAGAAAGGGACATGTTTACCACTGTTCTGGTTGTGTATGGATAAGAAGATCTGCTGCAGAGATTGAGAGGCCTCCATTTGTAGTTTTTGATTTGCTTTTGTAAATGACCAAATATTTGCAGTGGTTGATGGGTCTAGCCTGCCGGCAGGCAGGTTAGATTTTAGATTTAGATGAGAAAACAAGTTGAAAGAGATGACAACTGGATAGGAACCCATGTTTTTCCAAACCCTGTGTAAATATCATTCAGTGTTGCAATGCAAAGCTTTCAAACATTAAAAACACAGATTAAAAACTGAGATGATTCCAACGTGTACATTTACAATCTGTACATTTCAAATCAAATTCTGAGAGATTAAATACTTAAATCTGCCTCTTTAAATTATGTTACTTATCTTGTGTTTCTGCGTGTAGCCATGATGAAAGATCTTTACCTTTTCAGAGTGTATTTACCAGCAATCTTATGAGCTCAGTCATGTGTTACCTCCATCACACACAAAGATAAACATCCAGCTATGGTTCATTGCTTCCTCTGTGTGACCTCTTCCATACACTTAGCCCAAATACACTCCTCAATGTTATATTTGTGCTGGAAAAAATCTTTTGGACCGGACGTAAAGTCATGGTTACACATACAAATGTACAAACTGTTTGTGTTTTCTGTCTTTTTGGACAGAGCTAGGGGGAGGGGGGGTAGCAGCTTACAACACACACCAGATTACCTTTGCAAAAAAATGGAAACTTGCATCTCGACAATGCAATTCTACTTTGTCTTTTCCTTTAGCATTTCTATATTGATTTGTGTTGACCATTGCAGCATCTGGGATATTCTTTGCAAAGCATTGTTGTACATTACAGAGGTTTTAGGACCTTGAGAGAGTTTGTGAGAGCAGATGGGGGTACTTTAGTATCATTAGGTGAAAGCAGCGGTCTGGTATTTGCCCTTTCACTCTTTGCACTAAGCTGTCTCCTCTTGACGTTGAAGATGATGGAGCTTGAGGTTACATGCTGCTGATGTCTTTTAAAGCTGGCAGAGGATATCTTATCGTGATGAAACAGTCTTCCGTTTTACATAAAAATGTTTAAAAATCACAATCAGGATTTTATTACTCAGTTTTAAAAAATGTTACTCAACAATTTCTGGACTCCTAGGACAGGATTATGTCATAATATAATAACTGTTCTTAGGATCGCGCTGCTCATACATTTGATTGGAATTTAATAGCGCTTACGTTTGGGTGATAAATTATCGCAGAAATATGAACAGCATGAAGTTCCAAGCACAGAATTAATCCCCGTAACCCGGACACTTCCAGTTGCAGGAACTGCTTCTTCCCAGCTCTAATTTAATTTATGAATACTGACTCATGCAGTGAGTTTATGTCTGCGGCCCTATTTCATGTAGCATTATCACTATCCACATGCACATATCCACTCAATCGGCTGAGGACTTAAACACCCATTACTCCCCCATATCTCTTTACACAAAGAAAAGGACGACAGTGGAGCACCTTTCTGCATTTACAGTCTGCTGCTCCTTTGTCTTCAGTTTAAAGGAATGCTTCAACATTTCATGCAGCATGGACTTTCTGTTTCAGTCTCGAAGACAGATAAGAAGCTGGACAACCATTGGATGTTTGTGTAAAAAAAATGCTGTTTTACATTGAGTTTGACCAGTATCTCTGAATTAACTCATCTGGCTGTACAGTATATCACACAAACTTTTTGCGTATTTCATCTGAAGGCATTCTAATAAACATAAATCCCCAAACTGTAAGTGGTTTATCAGGTTATGCATCATTCTGTCTTCTGTTTGCTTGGACTTCTCCTCCCCTCTGATGTCCTCAGTATTCACCACCCGTCTTATTTGTCCTCCTGCTATTTCAGCGCTCAAGGACTTTCATTTCCTCTGTAACCTTGAAGCAGGGCTCCCTTTCTTTGATTCCTCCCCTCTGCTCCCTCTTTGCACACACATCCCTCCCTGCTGTGTTCACCATTTGGGTTATGACCATAAATCTTACCTTTTCTCAAACTTGTGTTTGCACCTCCTCGGTAAGGATGCGTCTCCTGGGAGGTGCAGCAGCGAGTGCGCTGAGCAGCAGGGGAAATAGCTGATCGTTGTCTCGCCGTCTGACAGCTGGGGGTTACGCGGCCCAGCCTCAGTTTCCTGACCACATGGAAAGACGCTCATCGCCCAGCTGTGACTCCTCCACGCTGCTTGGAGAGAAAGAAAAAGTCTAAAACAATACACATTTGTTCAGAGAAGCAGCCAGTTTATTTCATGTGTTCATCCTGCTACCCTCTGTGCTTTGCAGTTGGTGCAGACAAGCAGTGCGAGCTGACCTGCAGGCCTGCTGGGTATCGCTTCTACGTTCGTCAGGCGGAGCGCGTCAGAGACGGGACGCCCTGCTTCAACGTTAGCACCAACGATGTGTGTGTGGAAGGCCGATGTCTGGTAAGTGGATGTGCGTGTGAGAGCTTTTTTCCTGGAGTCGACATAATCCAGAACCTCGGCTGGTTTAAACCTGGGCCTCATTTCTCCGTATCTTTCCATCTCATTTTCACCCTCTGTCTGATTTTACTCTCGTTCCTCAATTCTGCTTCTGGCAGGAATCTTCCAGCCGCCAGTAACTAATTTACACAAATAGCAGTGAAATAAACACTGGCATCAGATGTGAAAAGTCAACAAGGCCGTTCTCCTCTGTCCCCACCCTTCCTGATCATTCCCCTTTTCCACTCTTCCCTCATTGTTGGAGCCATCACTCACTTCTTTTAACCGTCTCCTCCTGCCAGACTGAGGGTTGTGACGGGGTGCTGGGCTCCAGCGCTGTGATTGACAAGTGTGGAGTGTGTGGCGGCCGTGACACCTCCTGTCGAAAAGTGACAGGAAGCTTCCAAAATGTCACAGTCCCCCTTGGTTACCACAAAATCCTGGACATCCCTCCCAGAGCCACGTTCATTAACATCACAGAGAGACGAGCGAGCCCTAACTACCTAGGTAAGATTTAATAGACAAACAAAGCCTCACACACACACACAAATGCAGTTCAAGATTTCCTGAATAAAGCGGCTGCAGCTTAAAGTGAAATATTGACAAAGGAAGTGCAGATTTGGCCGTGGATCATGTGTGTGCTGTAGACTGTGGATTCTGTGGCCTTGCAAACTCAGACCAGATAAAACTAGTATTGCAGAAGTCCAATTAGGAATCACTGAAGTGTGTACATGTTTGCATGTGAGTGTTTGCCTCACTAGCCTCCTGTTTGTTAATAAAACAGCACTCCAAAGTCTGTGTTTGTCTGTCTGGGAGTGTGTTTGAGCACATAGTGGGGGGGTTCCGCAAGGATTTGCCAGACTAAACAGGGTCTAAATACGAAGGGGAAATTTTGACTGAAATCCCTCTGACGCTCTCGCCTCCAACCTGCAGCCATGAGGACCGGAACAGGGGTGTCAGTGGTGAATGGGCGCTGGGCGGTGGACCCTCCGGGGGAGTACCAGGCGGGGGGGACCACTTTCACCTACATCCGACCCAGAGCGCAGTCGGAGGGAGAGGAAGAGAAAGGCGAGTCCCTGAAGGCAAAAGGACCCACCACAACACAGCTGCAGCTATATGTGAGTACTACAGCACAGGAAGGTCTTATTTTAACCCTGTAAGAAAACATAAAACAAAGCATGACAGAATAGCATTAATAAAAACAGCTAAAGTGATCTTTGTCCATGCAGAGCAGTCTGAAATGAACTGAGGAAATATAGCAGATACTTTGGCTGCATTGCTGGCTGGTAAAATCCGGTCAAAACTCAAAACATCAACATGTTTTCATAGAGAATATAAGTCATCCATCAACTGACTTTGGAGACAAAAGGCTCTGAAAACCAACATTTTAATCCTAATACCTTTTTGTTTTGAATGTCATATGAAATATTTGGCTAGTAAAACTGTAAAATTATTTTAAACATGTGACATCCATCATCCAACTAATGTCTGAGTCAGATTTAGTTGCATCTGAATAAAAATATATATTAAGAATATAACTTATTGGAAGGATTGCTTCATGTTGTAAATGCCAGTCCTGCATATGCATTTGAGTAGAGTATGTTGAGTAAAACATACCAAATCTTCTCTGCCAGTAACCAAACAGCTTATTCTGCTATTAACTCTTATTTGGTTGGATTGGATGGTTGGAATCTGAAGAAACAAGGACATAATGGCAATGTAACCATTTATCAAACAGGTGCTTCAGTAGCCCATGGAAGAATGTAGTTGTTTTGGTCAATCTGGCATGAACATTTTATCCAGGCTCGTCCCACCCATGTTCAATGTGGTTGAATCCAAGGATTGTCATCCTGGTGTATAGGGTTTAGACTATGAAGATATAAGTTTACCGCACTGCATTCCACCCAAAGAGACCAGGAGCTCAAAACAACAGCAGAGTGAGCCGTTCTGGCATTGACAGAGAAGACCTTTTTTATTAATGTTTATATTCATTGTCATGTAAATGATGTTGGAATAAAGAATGCTCCTAAATTAAACATACTTTTCCCAAAGTGAGAGATCAGGACTCCTAACTGGTAGATTTTCTAACACAGTGAGATCTTCAGTATGAACTGTTGGAAGCACGCTGTGTTACATTTCCTTTTTAGTTTTGACTGTGTGGTTTTGGTGTATGTGTGACACCCAGTGGTTTCATAAGGTCACATATTACCCCTCAAACACTGCAGACGCAAAGAATATTTCTGAAAACATTCTATTTATAAAGCAGAAAACCACAGAGGAAAGATGATGAAATCAGATTAAAATCTATTTGACTTTGTCATTTTTGGGATCATTTTAAAGAGATCTCCAGGATTATGATGTGTGTGCTGTTCTACGTCATGCAGTTTAGTGTAAATAGATCTAATGGCTTTGGCAGTAATTCTGAACCCATGGCTGTGGTCCTCTGCTTTGTGTCAAGAGTTCCCAGACAGGCGGCCTTGTTTTAGCATCATGGGAGGATTAAGACTCATAAGCTTAGCCTGAGCCACATCAGATTGCCCAGCACTTGCTAATAATTAATGAGATCTAAAAACCCTTAGATCTTAGATCTCCGTAGATCTTATCAAAGATCTAAGGAGATGCAGCTTTACATCTAATCATTTCATTCAACTTAAAAGGACATTGACATTCAACGTCATTCAGTGTCAAAATGTGTTTTTCTCATCAGACTCCAGCTGATTAAGTTGGCATGGACAGGGGTTCAGTGTACTGCAACTTATCCAGACATTTAACAAAAACATTCCTCTGCAGGGATCCTTTAAAACGGTTTCATTACCTGTCTCGTCTGTTTTGCTCTGCAGATTATTTTCCACAGGGAGAATCCAGGCATTGACTATGAATACTATGTCCCTGTGGAGAAGAAGGAGGGGGAAAGGGAAACACCAACGAGGGAGAAGGAGCCTCCCAGAGAGGCACCCAGGGAGAGACCGAGGGAGCGAGAGACAGCGAGGGCACCCCTTCGCGGTACGTCTGCTGCATCTTAACCCGCTCTGTTGTGTTTGACAGCGACGTTGCACTGTGACGTCACGTCGGTGATTAAACTGAGCTGTAGATCTCAAGGGTCATTCTTTCCACCTTATATAAGGAAACTTCCCCCTGAGACATGAATGATGTCTTTTCGAATTAGTATGCGTGTGGTTGTGGGCCAAGTGGGAGGAATTTGTGTATGAATGTGTTTGCGCGTATTTGTTTGCCCATGAACTAAATGAGAAGCTGTCAGCTCAACACGCTTGCTGTCATGAGACCCTGACCTCACCGTGACATCATTAGCTTCTGACTCACAGCCTTCCTCTTCTTTTCAGTATTTTAGCATGTTTCTGACGGTCTTCCTGACAATTTATCACCGGCCTCTCCTTCTTATCCTTTTGTCTTTTTCCCTATCTTCTGTCCACCTTTCCTGTACTTTCTAATTTGTCTTTTTCTCCATGTGTGTTTATCTTCTCTCCCAGGTCCCCTCACTGTGTCAATAGAAGATCCTCCTCCCGCTGCTCCTCCTGTTTCAGTTCCCTCTTTCCCCTCCTCTTCCTCCTCCTCATCTGTGTTCTCCCCTCCGTCTGCCGAGCGATGGACACCTGAGAGGACACGCCCGCGAGGATCAGCGCCCAACAGGAATGCTCGGATCCCCCCTCGTACCGACCTGCCTCCAGACACACAGTCACCGTTTGTGTGGAGGAGAGGAGGCCTCACAGACTGCTCTGCTTCCTGTGGAAAAGGTCAGACTTATGACAATTCAGATCTTACACTAAGTTCATGCCTGCCTAATTATTTTGGATGATGTGACGTCTCCCTCCGCTGGATGTAAGATGCAAGTGCAGGAGCATCGATGGGGTCTTGCACTGAAGTTTGTCTGCATCCTTTCTCTCTCTGCAGGTTCACAGTACAGAGTCATTCTGTGTGTAAATCGACACACAGACGAAGAAGTCCCGGAAAGAAAGTGTGACTCCGCAGCCAAACCTGTTCCCGAAGAAGAGCCTTGTAACACAAACCCCTGCCCGCCATTGTGAGCAAATTCATCCTCCTTATAAATGTATCATTTAAAAGATGTTTTTAAATCTTAATTACAGAATATCTGTAATCCTGAACAGAAGTCTGTGTGTGCGATTTGCTGGACAAATGTAGATGCATGTTTGGTTTTACATTATTAGTACTTTCTGAGTAAACTGCAATATTCAAAAACATCAAAGTATAGCATTTTTGTCTATTAACAAAAAAAATGTATGGAAGGCAATGCTAACATTTGTCTCAGATTTGACATTTTTTTGTTAATGGTGCAGCTGGGAGGCCAGTTCATGGTCAGAGTGCAGTGTATCCTGTGGGCCGGGTGTGCAGCAAAGGCAGCTCCAGTGCAGGCAGAGCTTTGGAAACCGGTCAACCATGGTCCACCCTCAGCGCTGTGCCAGCCTCCCTCCACCAGAGTCTACGCAGGCCTGCCAGCTCCGTCTCTGCTCCCACTGGGAGGTCAGCTCGGACTGGAGCACAGTAAGTCAACAAGACCAGTATGTGACTGGGGACAGCATCTGCTCCTGGGTCACGGTGACATAAGGCCAAGTGCCTTGTCTTACTGTAATATGTGCAAACAGAGCAGTTGCTCACAGGATGGGGTTTCTTTTGAATTCATGAACTTATTGAGTCCCTTTTAATAACGCTCCCTCTTTCCCTTTTAGTAGTTTTACTCCCCTAAAAAAAACAATGTAAACTTGATCAGTTTAAGGTTCTTTTGACTTGATTTTCTTTGGTTCTTCTGATCCTTTTTTCCTCTTTACCACAGTGCTCGGTGGATTGCGGAGTAGGGAGAAGGACTCGGAGTGTGCATTGTGTAAGCGATCAGGGCAGCACAGTGAATGACATCGAATGCAACTCTGGGCTCCGTCCACAAGGAAGTGAGGAATGCAACATGGGTCCCTGCGTGACCAACTGGTACTTCAGTGACTGGTCCAACACTGTGCGTAACATACTTGCTCAGACATGAAAAAAGTGAACATGCACTCAGCTGTAATCCTCAACATGATATCCCACTTTGTGTCCTCAGTGTTCGGCGCAATGTGGCCCCGGGGTGCAGAAGAGAGAAGTGGTGTGTCTCACCAAAGGAGGGGTCAGAGACGGTGGGGGAGGAGGGGACTGCGTTGCAGAGAGACCAGCAGAAATGAAAGCCTGTAACAAGGGTCCTTGTGTGCCGACAGCCGTGTGGTACAGCAGCCCATGGACACCGGTAGGATGAAGCCGGGGAAATGTTTGCGTCAAAAGACTTACAATCCCAATTTCAAATGCAGGATGAAAAGTAGAACTATCAATACTAAATATAGTGATTTGGAAACTTTAATTCTATTAAAACTATGGCTTATGTGGCATTGGATGCTGAAACTTATCAATTTAATCATTAGAAAAAGAAAATGCTAACTGATTCAATACATATTTCACATAGACTGATACGAAGACTGACTTGTTAGTGACATGATGGAGGAAATAAAGCAAAATTATTTCAAGTTTGGCTGTTATCAGTAACTTCACCACTATACATCACTAAATTGTTTATTCTTTTCCTTTAGGAATAATATGTCTCAATGTAAATTACAGAAGATATTAGGATTTCATCATCTACTCACCATTATATCATTGTAAAATAAATAGAAAATGGAGGGGAATTAACTTAAACAGGCATAACTTTAGGAAATCCCTACATGGCTCAGGAACTCTTCTTAACGTTGTTTCCAGTGAGCACAGGTTACCTCTGCATCCATAGATGTCACAACACTAACCTGGAATGACAAAAGGCCACACAGATCAAGAATAACCGTCTTCTTCTCTGTGCTAAGTTCATTTAAAATGGATTGACATCTGGCTGCAGACACCTGCAAGATTTTATGTTTTTGATTGTATCTATGTCAGAAACATTTCACTGAAACTGAAATGTTTCAGTGCAGTAACATAACGTAGGCGACTCCATTCATGCCATGTGATATATTGAGATTTCTTAACAGAACAGGCTGAAGCCGAACTAATGTTTGTGTTAACTTTTTTCAGAGGGATTGTACCTTTAGTATAACTTTGCTGTTTTTGGCGCACACACCAAATATTCTTGACTGGTGTTAAGTTTAATTGTGTTCTTTCAGTGTAATGTGCCATGTGGGGATGGATCCCAGCGACGAGACATCATTTGTGTGGAGAAGATGGAGAATGACTTCACCATCGTTCCAGCCACTAAGTGTGCTCATCTAGAGAAGCCTGCTGTCGTGCAGGAGTGTGATATGGGAGAGTGTCAGCCGCAGTGGTTTACAACGGATTGGAGCGCGGTAAGAGTTGACCTGACAGGAAAAAAACTGGAACAACAGTGCAATTTAAGTGTCTGAGAGTGTTTCTTGTGTAACTTGCACTGTTTTTCTTGTCAGTGTTCTCGTTCTTGTGGGAAAGGCTTACAGATGAGGGAGGTTCAATGTCTAACACCGGACAAAAAGCACAGTCAAGCCTGTGATGCCAGTACCAAGCCCCAACACGAGCAGGTCTGCAACATAGTACCCTGCGGCCTGCAAATCACAGGTAATTTGAGAGACGGTGCACATCATGCATGTTTTGGTCGTTCTCCCTGCTAACCCCGCCACATTCTCTCTCTGTTAGCAGATAAAAACTGCCGGGACAGACGGGACAACTGTTTAATGGTGGCGCAAGCTAGAATGTGTGTCTACTCCTACTACAAAACGGCCTGCTGCGCTTCCTGTGCCCAGAGCGCTCAGCGCGCCAAGAGGCACTGAACAGCCAATCACAGGCAAGCCCAGAACCCGAAGCAGTGGAGGAATAGGTCAAAGTGACTGATCACCTCTGAAAGGATGAGTCTGTAGAAATGGACAGCCCAGAGTTGATGTGGCATCTAAACAACATTTAACATTTTTCCCCTGACTTATCAGGTAAAACACTGTGAAAGCAGCTGATTCCTTCTACCTGTGCTCACTTATAACAGATATAATCTTCTCGAGCCGCATCTACAAATAAGCTTGCTTCGTTTTTCTGTGTGCATTTCCATGCATATTGTCTGCGCTGTCACTTCCACTCTTGGAGGCTCATTTCTGTGGCTTTTAGTTTATAATGTGCTCACTGAGGACTCAGCTGTGCTTCAGCAGCAAGTTTCGCCCTCCTAATCTACAAGATCTAAAAGCAAATGTATTTAGACATGTATACCACTACTTGTGTGTTAAAACAAAATCATTACCATATGTGCCAGATGAACTGTGTGTAAACCGTAGTGCTGCAGTGTGTATGGTGAAGATCTACTGGAATAGATCTGTGCACAAGTCCTCTCACTGACCTAAAGTGGCAACCCCAGCCGAGCAAGAAGGATTTATTTACATGTTTTCTATGTTTTACTGATTGCCAAAAAAATATTGCCTCAAGTGTCTTTTTCAATATTTGGACAGATGAACCAAAGGGGTGGGATGACCTTGGCAGAATGTGACCAAATATAAGAGGGTGGTAGGGACAGAGATTAAGACCTTTCCCAAACAAGAAGGCTGACATGGATGTTACAGAGCACAGACTGAGTGGGTATTCACTTCACATGTAGGTCTTTTTAACTCTTTCTTTCAGTCACTTTTCAGTCAAGCTGGATAAAAAAACATTATTTATTCAATCAAACGTGCATGTAGCACATACAGCAGAGATTCAAAGGTATTTGCCTAGAAGAGTAAGAAACTGTTTGATCTGATCAATCCTGTTTAAAAGTACCTAACACAGTTGGATTTGAGACTATTTCAACGTTTGTGCAACCAGAGCTGAAGACTTTTAAAACTGTTTTACAGAAAGACTGTTTAGGTGTTCAAAAGTCAACATTTATAGCTGTTTTCAAATCTCCAGTCCCATATGAAGATGATGCTGCACAACCAGCAGATAGAGCTGCTCGTCAAATGAGGTTACGAAACCACCAATGAGTTTATCCTTTAGGTGCCCTTCCATGCATCCTGCTATTTTTTCTTTCTTGTTTTTTTTGTGTTTTTATTTCTAAATTACTCACCACAAACAGATAAAGTAATTTCTTTAAACATCCGTGTAGCTCTTTTAGACAGAATTCCTCGGTGGCCATAGGGAATAAGTTTGGAGCTTTTGCCAATGTCTTGTTTGGTAATCAATGTAATCAATATAGGTGCTTTACAAAACAGATACTTAGTCAAATAAAGTGAAGCCACTGGGTTTACTGTGAGGGTAGGTGTCAGTGTTTTCGTTAGTTTTTACACAGTGAAACTGTTTGGCACAAAAGAAAAAGGCAAAGATTGACCAAAAGGTTTTGGTTACATTGAAAACACTTTAAGTCAAATCAGTTAAGTGTTGCTCTTGTTCTTTTTGCAGTGCTAACATTATTTTCCTTCTACCCGAGAAACTTCTGACTTATTTGTTATCCATCACAACTGTGCTTTGAAATGAAAAACATCTGTATGTCATCGCCTTCTTGGGCGTGGATCTTGAATCCGTCTCCTGAGATGTTATGAAGTCAGAGTTAGCAGACCTCTGAGAAAACTCCTTTCCTCCTTGCAATAGTTCTTAACTTTAGCTATGATGTGGATCAAAAGCAGTCATTCTGCATTGACCTACATATGAAATATGTTGCATTTGAAGGCGTCAGCCTCTGTACGTGTAAGTTGGAAGCTCTTTCTCTTTGCCTTTGCTTCCAACACCTCCCACACCACATGTATTCGCATCCAGTCAAGCGTGTGAAATCTGTATATTTGTCAGATATGTTTTAATATGTAAAGTTTCTTTGAAAATAGTTGCTCTCATATGTTTAAAGTGAGTAGTGTTATCAGAAGCGTTGTTGTAGACTGCATTTATTCACATCTAACTGTCATATAATTGTTGCATCAGTGATGTTATGTACGCTTGAATTATGAATGTTTCCATGTGTTTGCAAGCTATGTGCATGTGTGTATGACTGTGTGTTTTGCAGCTGTGGCTTTGAATGTGTCGTACTCGCCCCTAATCCCTTGTAGAATCATTTACACACACACACATACATACATACATACATACATATATACATACATACATACATACATACATACATACATACATACATACA
>JBBDHI010000006.1:12187712-12201707 GCA_037177115.1 Craterocephalus stercusmuscarum | reverse complement strand
CAAATATCTCAGGGAAGGATCCAAATCTCCAAAAAGTGCCATAGGTGTCCAGTACACTTCAGTTTACATCACAATTAGGGCCCCACTTGCAAAAAAGTGGACTTCTCCTTTAAATATCCTGCCTTATCTCTGCTCTTCATGAGGTTTTGGTACAATTTTTATAAGAAGTTAAGCCTCTATAAGAAGACAGCATCTATTTTTAAAAGAGTTTGTTCTCCCCCAAGCGTACAACAAACAGTTCAGAACAGTGGCAGCATCTGCTTTAAATAAAAACAATTGGTGTAATTGTAAAGGGAGTGTCCCTGTGGTTTGAGGGTTTAGACACCAACTATCCAAAGCACATTTGTTGCTCTCGCTCCATATTCCTGTCAACTCTCTTTGCATTAAAGTGTTTATTGCTCCAGTAACATAAGTCTGAAAGGGTTCAGAAATGCTGTCACATGGTATAATGATGTTTATTTCATCCTAAATTAATGGCGTGACAATAGAGCACAACAAATACTAATCAATTTCTGTCAGCATCAGTATCAGATCCTGCTCCATCTTGAAATGAAATAGAGACTGACAATGAGCACCATGTTACAGCAACCCTGCTTTGCTGTGTTCAACTGCTGCTTGCTACAAGGAATCCCAGCAAGCCGTGTGCCAGTTTCAGGAATTTAAGGCCTGATTCTGAACTCAATTTCCTTTCGAGTTTCATGGAAGATTAATGAGCTTGTGCTTTGTGAGGCTTCTTGATAGCCCCTCTGCAATGGAACTTAACAACCAATCACAAGCATAAAAGGTGGCTCAGACCCAGTTGTCAGGCGGAATTGATACACTCTTTGGCTGGACTTTCCATTTCCCACTGAAAGAGATTAGACTAATTGTGAATCAAACTAAATTATTAACTTGAACACATTTTGAAAGGTTCTAAGGCATTTCAATTAACATGGAGGATATCACTGAATGGAGGGAGTTTAATAAGATCAATTGTACCATTGGCCAAAGAAATACAATTAGTTGATTTATGTGTGTTTATGATGAATGTTTTATTCTTATTAACTGTGTCGCTCTTTCTTTTTCAAACACGATGAATAAAAGTTGTATTGCCACCTTTGTCCAAACGATGGCACCATTGAGTCTACAAATTCTAAGTTTGCTTCAGGGTAGTTGTTTATTTTAAGTACAGAATGGTTTTAAGCAATCAATTCAGCAAAGGTACTTTTCTGTCTGCTAATATATATATTGTGGTTTGTGATTAAAGAAGAAAGAAGCACAGTAACATCAACACAATTGTTTTAGCACATTATTACATTTCAGTTGACACTGTGGGACCTAAAAGACACAACAAGCCCATTAGCTAAAAAAATCTGTATTTTTAAAATGCGTTTTTCATGGAGATTTCTTCTGGTAAAAACAAACAAAAACAATGTTTAAAGTGGTGTCTACAATCCAAACTGCTTTCAATGAGAAAGTATTACCAATTTCAGCAATAGGCCTGGCTAAAGTCTTTATGAAAGAGATGGAAAGTTTGAGATTTGGCATGACACTGCATTTTTGTTGAACTTTCATTTATGTAATACTTAACATTTGTAACCCAATTTTATGTATTATAAAGTTCCTGAAATTTCTAAAACCTTCATACTCCCCAGTGGTAAGGTAATTTAATTTATTTGTTCTGGACATTATATTTTCCCCTTTTTGTATTAATCATAAACCAGATGTATTCAAGTAATCTGTTGAAACAAAATAGGCTGATTATAACTTTTTGACAATTCAAAGCTTTTCCTGCAAAATGTAAGGAACCGTATCTTTGGTTTTCAAGCCTTTCTTGAATGAAAAAAGTATTTCTTCTTGTTTTATCGACTTGCCTCCATACAGGCACTTGCGTGAGGTCTCATTTCATCCTCTTCCTCGTGCAGGGAAGCTTTGCAGGTCCGGTGGCGTGATGCGGGCCCCTGGCACACCATTAAAAGCCTCAAGGCGCTGCAGGCGTTGCGTGCCTGACTGGTTCCGATTTGTAGGAATCCCCATGTGACGTGATTATATAGGCTCGGCCTATACATGCAAGCCTGCGTGTTGCAGGGGTACAGCTATATGCTGGCTCTTAGAGGGCACCAGGTGAGCCTGGCAGATGGTGACCTTTCGGAGTGAATTACCATGAACCCTGTGACTCCTTTCACTCTCTCCCTCAAAGACTCTGGGTGCACATATATATATAAAAAACCCAATGAAAACTGGTTGTGTTTTTGTGTTTTTAGCTACAACACCGGTTGTTGCACAGCAGTTAGCTCTGTGTCTATCGAAGTACAACCCTTAAACTAGGCCAACTCCATCCCCGAGCTATCTCTCTACCCTATGTCACACATTTTGCTTTGTGTGGGTGTGAGCGTGATTTCGGGCCCGGGCGTGAACAGCTGTAGTAGTCGTGACCGCGTGCTCGTGGGCGGCGGCGCGCTTCGGCTTCACGTCAAGAAGCATCGTTTCAGCACCAAGGCCAGGGCTCGCGGCGAGAACAATAGGCGGCTCAGCTCACCGTGTCGCCCAGGCAGTGTCTGACTATAACCCACCCGCAAACCATTGCTCAATCCAAGAGGATTACAAAATAGTTTAGGTTCTCTTAAAAATCATCCTTGTTGCCGTTAAATCAGTGTGTATATACGAGTTTAATTTATGAGGCGATATTAGCAAACACTCACATAATATTAGTTATTTTCGCGTGAGCACGGTGAACATGGTGATTGATGGTCCCTTGTAGTTACGTCACAGGCTAGCAACCGCTTTGGTGAGAGAAGGGGGAGGGGGAGGCAGAGAGTAGAGAGACACCGGTATCTATAGGACGTGAAAAACCATACAGCCTTTGGACGGGTAAGACGCCACAAGAAACAGAAAATATCAAGAAAAGATTGTAAAGAGTCTCTTCAACGGCGGGGACCGTAACAACAAGGGTAAAAGAGGCTGTTACACGAGAACAATCAAGTTTAGATATTTGAAAGTTAACCAAATATATGCTTGTTAGCCTGTTATCACTTAGTTTTTTCTTATTTAGTGGGATTTATAAGTGTGCTTGCGTGAGGGTGAAAACCAGCTGGCTCTTCTCTGGATTTTTAAAGTCGAGAAGTTGGTGAAATTTCATTCCAGCAGTAGTGATACGCTGTCACCTGCCAGGACTCTCCTCCGTCACCTCCAGACCTGGAGAACTGGAATACGGGTGTTTATATTTATTTTGTAAAAGCAAAAAAAGAGAGAGAGAGAGAGAAACATCACACATACACACACGCACACCCGAAGCTGTAGCATCGGTACACCGAGTAGGAGGGAGCACAAAGAGCGGCATCCAGAGAGGAGAGGCAGGCGCACGGGACTGAGAGAGCGCGCACAGGATAACAACCGGGACCCAGCTGAAAGCATCCTTTTTTATTTCCTCTCTGCACGCGCTGCTTCGTCTTTATTAATCAACGGTAAGTGCTATAGTGTGTGTGCATATTCTCATGTGTTTTGTTGTGGCGTCTGTATGTATGTGTGCATATGTGTGTGTGTGTGCGCGCGCGCGCGCGCGTGTGTGTGTACATTGAGAGGGAATCGGACAAAGAGCAAGGGAGCCCCGTGACATCCGTGTGTGTGCTGTAACCTACAGCTGCCTAAACAAAGAAACTGCTCTATTGCAATGATGTACCCCCAGTCACAGTGCTTCTTTTTTATTTATTATAGGGATCCCGATTACCGTTCATCTGCTCAAAGGTAATCCTTGTTTACAGATATGTTCTTCTTATATATGTTTAATTGGAAATAAGTGCCGTTATTGGTTTTTGATTGGCTAATTAACATTTGCATAATTATTTCCCCCAGAAGCTACTGAGTCCTTTGTCATCAGACTGGGCAGTCAATATTCAGAATAATTGTGCAAATACTTTCATTTTTAAGATTGAATGTTGAATTTTCTATTCATACCCAAATTATAGCCTACATTTTTATTAGAATTCTTAAAATATTTTTTCATTTTCTATTGCCTTACAAAAACCAAATATGTTGATACCATACTATATTAAATCAGTAGCTTATCAAAACAAAGCCTTATGGTAACAATGCAAATAATACAAATCCAGAAAATGCACTTTTTACTACATACTATATTATAAGTAATGATAAGAATCTTTTTGAATGGATTTTTCAACTTCTCTCATTCCTCTCTCTCTCTCTGGCTATGACCTAAGGACTCGTCCAGCCTCAGCTGTTCCTCTCCAGGGATACTTGCTCCTTATCCGTTTACTTCACCACATCTCCACGTTGTACCGATGAAGGAGGCCGACGCCATCAAGTTGTTTGTAGGGCAGATTCCCCGGAATCTGGAGGAGAAGGACCTCAAACCCATTTTTGAGCAATTTGGCAAGATCTATGAGCTAACCGTGATTAAGGACAAATACACTGGGATGCACAAAGGTAAGTCTTCTCCACAGCTTGAACAGAGAAAGACAAAATGACAGAGGGAGAGAGAGAGAGAGAGAGAGAGAGAGGCAGATGGCTAGGTACAGTGCTGGATAGATAGACATGTGACAGTAAGACAGATAGATGGGTGGATTTTTCTTCACCAATTGCCACATGTATCCATGGAAACTGTCACAGCACCTCTCGTCTTCATCTCCCGTTTACGCTGCAGTGCAAAATTGTGAAGACAGGCAAGCAAACTCTGTGCACGTACACAACACCTTCATGCTTTTGTGCAGCTGTAGAGTCGTGGCAAGACATTATGAGTTGTTATAGAATTTACTGAGTTTTTTAAACATGACATTTATAGCCCACAAGTACATAAACGTGTAATGATAAGGGTCTGTAAAAAATGGCATGTCCCCCAAAGAGTTTATATATTTGTTTTAGGAAGTGTTAAATAACTTTATATACTAATAAACTGAAGATAAGACACCCTCTCTCCAACTCTCTCTCACACACACACACCCACACACACACAAACACACAGTAACCAGGGGTCCTGTGTGTTACATGAACCAGATTATGCTGTATGCTCCAATCAGTGTAATGGGTCTGTAAGCCTGGTTGACACAAGGGAAAGAATCTGTTGTTTCGAGAATCCCTGCAGCCACAGTAAGCCCCTCTTAAAAGCAATGAGATGGACTGGAAGATGCCTGTGTGTGTACATGTGTGTGTGTGTGTTGAGCATTTCCTCTGTCCCCATGTGAGTCTTATCGCTCTGAACTTTTTTTGTCCTTCTCCTGGCATAACGTCGAGTCATCATCAGCGCCTCAGATTTACAGTTGACGTGAACTAATATCTTTGGTCTGTGTGAGATGTCACAGGAGCGCTAACCTGCTACTAATCTTGTTGTCTTAGTGCTGGTGACAGGTGTAGTAAACCGCCCTGGCCAGCCAGCTCTACTATCCACCCCTCCCTCACACACTCAAACACAGGTACAGCACATAGGGCAACAGAGGGAGTGTATTTGGAGTGATCGTGAGGCATGCATAGTGGTTGGAACAGGACAGGAAGCTGACAGTGGCAAGTCCGTGAGGCCTTATAGCCCCACGCAGACGTCTGTGGTGCTGTCATGTGTGCTGACTCGTGCCGTGCCGTTTCTGAAATGTGCCGTGCTGTGTAGTGTCCTCCTCTGCTCTAGAGTACGTCGTTATGATATTGTCAAGATTACTATAGTGCATGATTATTCCTATTTTTATAGTGTTGCACCATTATCCTAGTCATCGCTCAGAGTTGGCAACAAAATAAGCAGAGAAGGAGAAAGAAAAAGGAACATCTCGATGGTTTGTGACAGAGTGTGTGTGTTTGAAAGTGTGTGTGTTTGTAGGGGGGACAATAAAGAGAAAGACACAGGCAATGACAAATTTCTGGAGCGTTTACTGACCTTTTCTACTCGTCTCGCCCTCTTTGTCTGCGTCTTTCTGTCTGGCAGGATGTGCGTTTCTGACGTACTGCGCAAGAGAGTCGGCACTGAAAGCTCAGAGCGCTCTTCATGAGCAGAAAACACTACCAGGGGTAAGTGCACATAACTAACAATCACAAACCCACACCCCCCACAGACGCTACACGCTTCACAAACAATGTTTGTGTACATTCATTCACTGAGCCCCACCCCCTTCACCAGTAAACATAGATACTCCGATTTACCTTGTATGCACACACACACACACACACACACACACATGTTGCCTCACATCAGTGTGTGTCTGTGCGATTGGAGGTTCAGCTCCCATTAGTGACGTTGTGACATAACTCAGCAGCCGGCGGGCGTCTTGCTGCTAAGGACAAACACTCCCTCCCGCCGGAGACACATAGGGTACTCCACGAGCATTAGCATCTCCATTTCTTCCTCTACATTTCTCCCTCTCTCTCCATCTCCCTGTCGTTCTCTCCGTTGGCCTCCGGTGATAGCTCCCGTCTAGAGAATGTGTGTAATTAATGTGACCATTCCCCTTTGTCTCATCCCAGGCTCCCTCAAGTCTCTCTTGTGAGGGATTGTGCGCTATGACTGTGCCTGGGTAGGACACTGTTCATTATGGAAGGGGCACTGTGCAAAAGCGGCGTCTGTCTCATAGGCTTTACCTCTCCATCTTTCTCTCTTTCTTCTTTCTCCCTGACCTGGTTTCCAGCGCAGGGTTCTACATTATTTGTTTTTGAACGTTTTTATCCTGATCTATACATCACAGGTTATGTGTAAAATTGTCCAACTTGGATACAATGATGTAAAAATGTTTATGAGACATGACATTTATTCAAGACTTGTCTAAGGGTCTGATTTGTAGTTAGTGTGCCTCTACATTCTCTGAACATGTCTGTCTTATTCGCTCTGTGTCGCCCTGGAACTGATCAGAGTTTCTGTTCCTGTACAATCTATACGAGCCAGAGTGTTGATAAGATCTCTTTGAGAAAATTGTTGAAGGAGAGTCTGTAGAAAGGGCGTTGGGGGAAGGGAAATGTTCTGACACATACAAGCACAAATCCCTGCATACATACATACTGAAATCATACACGCTTTTTCACCCATTTTGCAGAGTGCCTCTGTGTTTTGCACACACACGCTTATCTATACAAGCTCGGTGTGTTCATAATGATATTAATCCAATTAGGTACTGCTAAGAAGTTTGACCTCTTCACATAAATTACTTCTTCAGTGTCTGTTCTGTTTTGTTTTTTTTCTGCCCTTTGTCCTTTGACTCATCCTTATAACCAATGGGTTCAGCCTTGTCTTCTCCCACTGGTCACTTCAGTAATAATTATACATACGTCTGCTTCGCAGATGGGGAGAAACATCATATTTCTAGATAAACTGAGATGAATATTGTGGGCACGCAGAGGAAACATTTGCAGGGAGGATAGTCATTAGCAGGAGCCAGCATGCAACAATCAGAAACACTGCTCCCCAGGGAATAACTAGTGCTAAAACAAGGGTGTGGTTATCATATACTGGGTTTTCAAAAAGCCTGCACTCTTAATGAAAAACAGGACTCTTCCTGCATGTTGTTTTTTTGTCCTAAATGTGAAATATTTTCTCTGTCTAACTCGAGCCAGAGTGATGTGCTGACCAAAATATGGAAGATGATTTGAGGAAGACGCTCTTTTTGTGTGTACATTTATCCCTGTAGTAAAGTGACTTGGTTTGTGATGAACAGTAAGGGGATTTACACAGTTCCTCATCAACACTTCTGCTAACTTAAAGCAATTACAAGTCATTTCCATTAAAATGCTGTTAGTCGCTCTGAGTTTAATTGAGTTTAATATTATTTTTTGAAGTATAAATAATGGGGTCACTACATAGTGTACCAACCATCCGCACAGCATCGTCACATCTAACTCTGCAGACACTTTCTGCTTCCTATCTTTATCTTTCTCATCCTGTGTCCCCCGGTCCTCCTCCTTGCTCCTGTTGCCGACTTTTGACAGGATTTCGAAATGACTTCGAAAAATTTTACATTCTATTTCACACTTCTACCCAGCATCATATTCTTTTTGCTTCCTTTGAAACGCTGTTCTGCCTTCCTCATATTTTTCTCTTTTATTTTCCCCCAGCTCTCAATTTGTTTTCATTCCAAATGTATTTCTTTCTTTCTTTTTTTCTTCAAATCCCCTATGCCCTGTGTTCAGCTCCTCCCCTCACATTTTCCAGTTGCCTTGCACCAGTAAGATATTACAGAATGTTCTTCTCACTACTCCCAACACTTTCATTTCATGGTATCCCTCATCTCTCACAGCCCCCACTCCTTGCCTTCCCGCTGTCTTTTGCTAATTTTTTCTCTTGCTGCATGCTCGCGCTTCCTCCTCGGATTCTCATTTCACAGTCATTTATGGTAACCCTTCTAAGCCTTGCTCTCGACACTAGTCCCCCTCTCTCCATCTCCTGCCACAGCTACCCCCGCCGCCAGCAGTTCCTCTACCCCTCATCTCATTTCTCCTCCTCTTGATTAGTTGACCCTTTTGACCAATTCACCTCCCAATCTCCCCCTTCTCCTCCCCCCGGTGCTTGTCGTCTCTGGTTCTGTTTGTTAAGCCGAGTGATGAGTTTATCGCAAACTCATTTCCATAGTCAGTTTCTGGGCTCACCGGAAGGATAAGAACTCAGTTGTGTGCGTGCGTATGCGTGTGATAGTCGAGAAAGGCTTGCATTTAACTAGAAATTTCAGCATCCTCATGCAACTTTAATGGATTTGTAGCATCGCAGTTACACAGTTGTGTTACTCCTACATCCAGAGCCCAGCAATTATAAAGATGGTGTGACAAGTGCTATTGCTCCGATGTGTCAGTCACTGATTGGAATAAACGCTGATTCAACTTTTTAATCAAGACATGAGAGCGATGAAAAAGGAAGAAGAAAAGCACATAGAGACATGCAGAGAAACTATATCTCTAATGTCCTTGGTAGCTTCAACAGGGGTGACAGAGTGTCAGAGTGGAAAATGAGAAAAAGTACAGAAGGATTGAGAGATGAACAGATGGCCTTATCAGAGTGTCCTGCGCCTTGTGTTTAATTTGGACCCAGAAAGAGAAGCACTGAAGGAGGAGACCAAGAGTTAGATGAGATGTCACAGAAACAGGGGTGTAACGGTGGACCCACAAGCAAGTTGTACTGTAATTCATATTAGATGTGATGTGCAAATTCCCTCTGTATGAAATCTTAGTGTTCATTTATATGTGAAGATGCATTAGTTTTATAAATGGGAAATAATAAAACTGCTCCCTTCTAAGTATTTTTGGCATGCTGTGCTGATGTTTAATTGACGGTGTGCCCTATAATGATCATTAATGGAACAGGACGGCATGTTTTATCTACGATTTCCATAATCCGCTGCTGAAATATGTGCTGTTAATGGGTAAAGGTGCTAATGGCAGAGGTTTTTTGTGTTTGTGTATTATCAGTGGAGAAGAAATGGTCACAGTAAGGTGACAGCACGTGTGTGAGGTCAGCGGTCAGGGCTTAACCTTCAACATACAATGCCTAGGGTGGGAGGTGGAATTAGGGGTGAGGAGGTTTCTGTCAGTGCTGTAAAACTTCCATCCTGGAGAACATGGTTTCCTCCGTAAGTGTCCGGACTAGCAAAGGTCATTCCTGCCCACAACAATAACCTTTTATAGTGGCGTGTCAGATGAGGGGCCACCTTTAGTAAGAATGCATGATGTACAGGCCTCATCATAGTTTCTGTTAGTAATAGTACACTGAAACGTACACGTTCCCTTACTATTCTGTGTAATTCAATAATTGTGCGTAGTGTATTTGATAAAATGGCAACGCTTCCATGTTTTAAATTTTATTTTCCACTGTTGATAACAATTAAAGATATGGCTGAACTACATAAATATGATTAGGCGATTTCATCCTTTCCAATTGTTTTCACAGATTTCCTCTGCTCAAACCAAGTCTCAGAGAGATTTCATGTTCACATATGCATGTTAAAATGTACATTTGCACGATCATGCTTATTGTAAAGCAAACCATTCATAAAATGCCCTAACTCTTCCTCCCTCTCTTGCGCCTTTCATCAAGCCACGCTTCCTCCCCATTTTGCTTAGATTTTGACCTCGCATCTCCCTCCGCGCTCTCTCTAGCGCTTGCCTCACTGCTGCCGTGTTTCCTCCTGTATCTATCTCCTTATCTGTTCTTTTGTTCTTTGCTGTTGATATCTCTCTCTCCATTTAATCTGCACCCTCTTCTCTTTGTGTTTATCGCCCCCCTTCATCTTTGTGGTACTTCGAACACAACTGTTGGTACACACACACACATATGCATGTACACGGTTGTACACACGAGCACACTCACAAACACACACATCTGTTTGGTCACGCTGGCATCTCGGTGTAGGTGAAATTAAAGTGTGATAAGCAGCTTACCAGGTGTGTGTTGTCATGCTTCGCTGCTCTCCAGGCAGCACTCTGCTCCCTGTTTTTTGATTAGAGCCAAAACTAAGCAGACATACACACACAGACACTTACACACATTGTACTTCCTGTGACACCCTGTATGGCTATGAATTATTAAAAAGGCAGAAGAAATGCCACAGGACAAGTAGTTAACAATAAGTGATACAGCAATGGATCAATACGCTTATTAAAAAAATAATCAGAGTTTTTAGTTCTGATATTGATTAAAAACATATATCCTAACAGTGCTATGAGGCTGATCAATTGAAATACTGTTTTCCCAGGGTTACTGCTGCAAATGTGGCCAGAGCTGTTATGCATTTCATTCAGGCTGGCACCAATACACGACGTGCATTTATTCATGTCCTGGGATAGAAAGACTTTATAAGCATGCCAAATGGACTCGTACGGACACAGCTGGAAGTAGCAGAAACAGCAGCTGACGTGCTACTGTTGCTACCTCTTATACCACTTTAACACTGATTTAAAGACAGACGAGCCAGAAGAGAAACATGCTTCTAATGTTACATCAATGTAATTGTTGTTAACTGCTTGGGCCTTTAATGTGTCAGTGGTGTTATGAGACTGGGCAGATAGGCGCTATCTCTGCACATGTCCATCATCCAGTACGCGTAGTTGATGTTTATCAGATTCACTGTGTGTATGTTGTGTATGCTCTATGTGTGTTTCCATGTGGAATCTAAGAAGCCTGGCAGACAACCTCCCTATGGGGCAAAGCTATGATGAGCAATTATCCACTAGGGCGACTTTGTAGGCTAATTTCGCATATTTATGTGGTCAGCAGCACTGTTTACTATTCCCCTTCACTGCTTACTGCTGCAATTTCGATTTAGAACAGACCCTAGTTCCCTCTCTCCCAGTCTTTATGTTCTCTCCGTCTCTTCCTCCTCTGCCTCTATCTCTCCCCTCCTGATGGGGTTTGTGATGTGTATCACCCCCCCACCCCACCCCTTGCTGTTTCTCTATTTTTATCCTCACTGTGTGTGGGACGGGAAGGGAGTAGAGGGACAGGTGTAGATTTGTGTGTGTGTGTGTGTGTATGCATATGTGTGTTAGAAGATAGAAAGAGGAGAAGCCAGAAGGAGTGATACACAGTGGGTATTGAAAGCAGAGGGTGTTTGTATATGGTTGTGTACAGCGAAGACAAGGGGGGATTAGTTTGTTTATTTAAAGCAAAAGTCTCTTGCTTCGCGTGCGTCTGGCTGGGTGTGTGTGTGTGTGTGTGTGCCTGCGCATGTGGGTATATTTATGCATGCAACATGCAGTGAGAAAAAGTGCCTCCCTTATACTTCACCACAAAATTGAGGCAGAATCTAATCATAGCCCCATAAAAGCCTGACCCTGGAGAGCCTCTGCCTCTTTAAGGCCTCTCTCTCTCTCTCTCTCTCTCTCTCTCTCTATCTATCTCTCTATCTCAGTCACACAGACACACACAAGCATTTATGTATTGGCCACTTGGACCATTATTCTGTATTTGTGTGGACACAAGGTTGTGTGCTTGTTCCCTGCCAAACCAGTGTCTCTCAGATGCTGAGCTCTAAAGTAGTCTAAAATTGAGCTGAGTCCATCTCGCACACCATCTGTTTTGTAAATGCAGCCAGCTTCTGCTAAGTTTGTTTTCCACATTCATAGAAAAAAAGTGCTGTTTAGTAGCAGCTAACAGTCTATTATTTTGTTTTATGCATTTTTTGCTGTTAAATAGCACGACTCCAGCCTTTAGTGACACCACAAAACAGTTTTCCCTTCTGGATCAACACCTTTGCTAAATTCAAAGCTTGTCCATAGAATACTAATGTTTGCTGAAAATATATATTAAATAATATTTTTTACAATATGTGTAAAAGCTGCAGCAGGCTACGTCTTTCACTTTCAAAAAAGTCCCAAAAATCACTTTTAAAAAACAAAATAGCCTTAATTGATATAGATTCAAGTTCTTGCACTTGGATGGAACTTTGATCACTTAGATGTGTCTGCGATGGCCAGAGCCAGCTTAAATAGTAAATACCATCCTCCTTTTAGGGGAGCACTGAATACTCGGCCACCGAATATATTTGTCTGAATAGTGCAAAAAAAGCTATATTCGGCCTGCCGAACAGTGGCTATGACGTAATGACACAATCAAATAACGTGCAATGACATGGTGAGCTGGAGGCAGGTAAAACGTTGGCAGTGTGGCGATTTTTCAAAGTGTCGGATGTTTTGTTTGAATGCCTAAAGTAAATGAAAAACGTTGTGCTTTTTTGAAAAACAAAGGCTGCTGGAATATTTAAAAATGCCAGAATATTCTCAATAAATACTTACTTTGATTGAAAAATGTCTACAAATTTATTCTAGGCTGTTCATGCAATATTCTAAAAATACAGTGAAAAAACTGAACCACATTTAATATTTGCTATGACATCCATTCATAGCTTCATATTTATTTGCTAAGCATTTTAATGTTATTTGGCTTTTATTTTCATTTTGGTGCGTCCCTACTTTTTAGACTTAACTCACATTCACTTTTCCTTTTACATGGCATAAACCGATGTGACTTGTCAGGTCTTACGTTTGCATTAATTAACAAATTGCAACCTTCAGCCTTGAGTCCAGACGCCTTGTCGCATGTCATATGTATGTGTCTGCATAGATAGATGTATAGAATAGGCCCGTGCGAGGGGCTGAATCAATGTGTGAATTTATGTGAATGAAAAGTGGGGTTAGGAGATGTGGAGGAGGACTATGAAGAGGTCTGGCATGAATAGGGGTGTGCAGGCAGGAGGGGGTAGGGTGAGACAGGGGAGGAGTAGAGAAGGTCTGGTTTGAGAGAAGGAGGAAACAAGACAAAAGTTTTCCATAATGAGCATGGAGGAAGGGGCAGACGGGTGGTGTGAGGAAGAAAGGCTTTTCTGTGGGTGGTGGAGGAGTGGGAGGGATCAGGGCGGACTTCTGTCAATTTAAACAGAGACATCTGTCAGAGGGGGCTACTGGTGTGTCTCTGCATATATGTGTGTGTATGTGATTAGGCAGGCGCGGGGATCAGCAGACTTCAGATGCACCTGGGATATGATTTCAACTCTGAGACTTCATCTCTAAACAAACTTTTAACCTGCAAAGATAGACTTTTATATGTTCAGATCACTCTGACACAGATCCCATCATATAATCATTTGCTCAACTACCCCACTCAACTACAAAAGTGAGGTTTATCACTTTTTACATGAAGTTTTTTTATTTCCTTATCAATAAATTTCAAATACTGTACTTTAAGCTTTACGGCCATGTGGCCATGCCCTACAGTATAGTTTATCTTAGGGTTGATTTGTTTTTTCAGCAGTCTGATATTTATCTTTTTCCCATTTTAAGTCACTTTAACTAATTTATTTAAAATGTGACGATGACAACCCAGATTTACATGCTAAAAACCAGCAGCTAGAATGTAAAACCAAAACAATCAGCACTGCTTAACTACATCAACGGTTTAGGTTCATTTTTAGATGCTGTTTTGGAACCACTCAATTACAGAGTGCAGTTGTATATGGCATACTTGCAAAATTTTAGTTGATCCACAATAAATTAAAGGAAGTTATTTAGGACAAAGTAGCGATTTAAAAAATATATATTTTAATGTGTAAG
>JBBDHI010000006.1:12158335-12172842 GCA_037177115.1 Craterocephalus stercusmuscarum | reverse complement strand
AGAAGGATCAGACAATCTGGCACTGGAGGGAGGAAAAGACCTGGCTTAAGTAGAGGCAGAGACAGGTGAGTAGAGTTGGGTTAATAGACACAGGTGGCATCAATCAGGGAACAGAGAATCATGACAGTTTCATAGAAGGAAGGTATTTCTTAGCGAACTTTCAACCTCAACTAAACACTTGATTAATTGCAGCTGGTTTAGCATCATTCCCCTGTGCGAAGAGCACAGCATCATCTGCATACATCACTAAATTTAATTCAGGGCAAACATCAGGGAGGTTATTCATATAAAGAGAGTAGTAAGGTCCCAGGACAGAGCCCTGCGGGACACCGACTTTACAGTTAAGAGTATTTGACACCATTTACACATTGTGTTCTGTTTGTCAGAAATGACTTGAGCCAGAACCAGACATCCATAGTCAAGAGAAATTGGTGGTTCACTGCGTCCGATGCCTTTTTGAAATCTAAAAACACGGCCCCAACACAAGGGTTCTGATCCAGTAAACATTTAACTTTCTCAGTAAAAAACAGGAAGCCGTTTCTGGGGCATGGTTGGCCCGGAAACCATGTAGTGATACTGATGTTAATTTTGTTAACCATATTACATAAAAATGTTAAAGTAAACAGGTTTAATCGTTGTTATTAAACTCAGCTGGCTTCTTATTTTATTCATGTCCTGTATGTCCATAATAAAGACCAGTCTGTGACAATCGCCTTATGGCTATCAAGTTACAGTTTATAACCTGCTGAACGTAGATAATCTAGTTTAATTTTAACAATCACCCCTGACAATATAAGAATATAGGCATATTATACATTTACTAAATCCTTGTGGCCCTGGGAGGATTTCATGTATTGTATTTTGTATCCCTGTTGTTCTCAGATGACATAGGGCTAAAAGATAGCATGTATGTTATATGTATATTATTCAGCCAAAAATTGTGTTAAATTGAGTGTGGTTTATTGTTTAAAGGGCTACAGTGGCCTTTATATTGGTCAGAGAGATTCCCATCTCAGCTTGAATGAAAACTGAAAAACCCAACTTAAAATTATACCAAAGACAACATTGTTTAACACTGACAGACGTCCTACACCTGAGTATATCAGGATATGCACCAGCATCTACTGTAGATGTCATTTTCTAAAGGGGGGGGAGACCTTTATGAGCTGATAACTATTATACAGCTTCCAGTCAGGAAGGGTTATCATACCAAAATATTATGTACAGACATGGATCTTTTCAAAAATCATGAGTAAGTTTCGTCACCATGACTGGCACCGATAACTGGTCTGGCCCATGGACGAAATAGTCAACTTAACAATGAATGCACATCCGTCTTGTGGCCAGAAGGGGGCGCAACTGGAGTCCAACTGGAACCACATCCATATTTTCACCTGTGATATATTAAGGCAGACAGCTACTGTCGCTGAACTAAATTAAATGCTGTATTTGTTTTATCTTGTTCATTTGTTGTTGTTTTTTGCACATCTACAAAAATCTGATAAATTCTACCTTTGGGGCAAAGAATCCATCTAATGTTTTTTTTTCTTGAGTTGATCTTGTTTAAGTAGCCTATTATATGATATCATATATGACATACTTAAACATTGCAAGCCAAATTTCAAGATAAAAACTAATATTATTGAGCCTGATAACTGCAAAAGGATGTATCAAAATAAAGGGATGCATTACATGTGTGTAAGACAAGAATATAATTGGAACTATTGTTTCAGTATTAAATCACACACTGGATAACAAAAAAAGAACACAGTTTGAAATATAAAATATTTACCTAGTTTAACATCAGAGCGAGACATGGGCAGATCCTATTAGTGTGCAGAATTTTCATTAGTATTACTGCTTAATAAAATAAGTTGTTGGAGTTTTACATCAGTTGTTGGTGAATCCTTTGCCTCCAGATGTTTCACAAGATCGAGCCACAAAGTTATCTGCTTTCACCTTGTTCAAATTCAGCGTTTAATGTTGGCTCTAAAAAGGATACAGGTTCATTTATAAAACATAAAGCACAGCATTCCAAACAGCATTTATTTTACATTTAGCAGCAGACCTACTGACCTTTTCCTACTGAACATTCCGACCCTCACATGTGCAAACTATGTAGTGGTACAAAGTCTTGTACAGGTTGTCAGTTACAGAAGCCTTATGTCATTGTGGGCTGTGTCACCCTATAACCACAGTCATGGTTCGTTCAGCGCACAGGTCACAATAACTTTGGCTATAAAAAAAGAAATGATACTAATCTGCAAAGGCAAACACTGAGTACAATTTTGTGTGTCAAGGTATCAAATGTTTTTAGATTCAGTGACAAAGTGCTACTAAGGTCCATTACTGAATCCGAAACCTTAAAAAAGAAACTAATAAATGGCAATATAAAATGTAAGACAGGATCTAAATTTAACGTGAAAATTCAAAGTCAATGGCTGCTGCGTGAGTAAACAATAGTGAGGTCAAAGGTTAACCGCAGCAAATCTTCTGAACTGGAAGAAATTGCACAACAGAGTAACGTGTTTTTTTTTAAGATCATATAATTATAAATATAATCATGTATGACCCACACCTCCATGAAAATGTTTATTTTATTTTACCTTTATTTAACCATTTGAGTCCCATTGCGATCGACACAATGAAACCCTGGCCAAGATGGCAGCGAGAATGAAAGATTTGGAGAATTACTTTACTCCGGACATACAGAAAACGCTGATACGTGTGAGAGTGTGTCAGCCAAATGCTTTCGCATGTGCTCGGACGTCATCTGCGTCCCTCCCTCTCCGTTATCCCCAGTCACTCCTCCCTCTTTCTGCCTCTCTCAGTCCCCTCTCTGCCCGGCCCGACCTGCTCCTCTGTCCGGCAGTACGCCCACACAGACCCCGCCGACTCCGCTTGACAAAGGGGGTGAAATTAGACCGAACACGGGAGGCAGGACAGCCTGAGCGGTATTTTGAGAGGGGAAAAAAACCGCCAGAGGCTTTGCGGTATCTCACACAGCAGCATCCCATCTGTATCTGCTTTCTAGTTTTCCTCAGATCCATCTGTTTTCCCTAAAGGACGAATACTTTGCACTTCATGGAAACATGTAAAAACCAGTCCGGTCCTGGACTAGCTGCGCCCATCTGAGCTCAACCGGCGGTCTGGACACACAACGGGACCGTTAGGTTTTTTAGCTAGTTAAAAAAAAAGGACTACGCTGCTGGAAGAAGACAGAAGATTAGGCTTATTTTGTCGCAAGGGGCGCTTTTGTCGTTTACGTGGAAAAACACCAAAGTAAGTACCGTTTCACTTTCATGTCGGCAACGTTGTTCATGTAGATGCGCGTGAGTGTTTGCGGCAGATGCACGCCTCGCATCCTCTCGGTTCAGACGTCATTACGCATTCATGCATGAATCCGTTAATTTAATATTACAGACCACTTTTGCCTTTTTAGCGGGGAAAAACGTACTATTTAAATATATGTGAACGGTCGCCGATAAGTTTTTCGTCCTCTTTGTTTGGCGTGAGGATGTGTGGTCAGCCTGGCGCGTGGCTCAATGTTCGGTCTTTGCTGGAAAGTTTGCCAACTAGCCGCAAGTAAAGACAAATTATCACATAAGCTCAATACAGGGGTCACACATGTGCAGCAATGTTCCTGGTACAAAGATTCTTTCTTTCTTGAATAGTGTTTTAGTTCGGAACCACTCTAGTAGGCCATTGTGGTTCTAACCAAGCGAGTCATACTTCCCTCTTGAATTAGCCACGTTAAAGCTAATCTGACAACAAAACACCAAAGCGTGTTTGATTGGTAAATAAGATTCAATTAACTTGTAATAAGGTGGCTAAAAGACATCACTGTGTTGCTGACATAACTACTCGAAGGAATTATATGATTGTTTTTATTTATGTTAGTTGTTGGCAGCTGATTTGAATTTACTGCTCATTCATTCTCAAACCTATGCAAATCTGTGACATAATGATGAATTTTGTTTAGGCATACAGCTTTGTATATATCAACATGTAATGATAGAGGTAGGATATTTGCCTTGGATATGTATTGCTTTTAATAGTTTGGATTGGGGTAGCATGCAATTAACCTTAAGTAGACCATTTCTCCCTTTTTCAGATGCCACTCATGCAGCTCCTTTAAAATCATGTCTAACAGCCAGAGCGCATTAACAAATACACACATTTAAGGTGCATTTTATATAGACAACAGTTCTTTTTCTAGAAAATGCATTCACACACCGACAACAGACTTGGGCCATGGAAGTTCAGTATCTTGCTCAGGGAGATTTCAGCGTGCAGGATTAGGGGTCAAGCTGTTCAGATTATTGTTCACTTTAGTGCGAGGTGTTAATCGTAAATGATTCATAAAGAAGAGAAATATCGCACAGACAAGACTTTTGCATGCAGGTTAAATATACTGGTTCCATGAGTTTAGCATGAGAAAACATACATTCACCTCACTTCAGAGATCATTTGTCAGTGATTGCATCTCTTTATTGTTACGTCTCTTCAGGTCGTCTGTGTAAGTAATCAGTAATTCAATGTTTGTCTTTGAAATAGATAAAGTAATTGCCACCAGCCACTGTGTTTTCTCAAAAGGTAGAATAGGTCTGCATCCAGGGAGGAGAGGAATATCAACATGATAATATCATCCCCACACCTCCTGGACAGGCCTTTTCTCACTGATTTGCTGATTAACTCTTCCCATCAATAATTCATCAGTGTCACAGATCAGTGTCAAAGGTACTAAAGTAAGCTTTCTTGTGATCTTAACCTAAAACACAGCAGACTGATTTAACAACTCAAAGCCTCTTTCTGCATTGGAATGGTTTAACACTTTTTGTTCCATTTACAAATACAGTTTTATACATATGGGTAATTTTGATCACACTTACCTATGATTTCACCCAAAAGAATGAAGTGTTTTCTGTCCATTACTTCCCCGAAGAATGTCTAAAATGTGAAGGATGTATGGCTCATTATCAAACCTCTCTGGCTCAAAATGCCCGAGGCATGACCTGAGTTACAGCTAACGAACCATGTGCAGAAAGCATGCCAGTCTCCTGAGTTGCCACTTCATCCCACAGCATGTCCAGTCAGGATTCCATAGTTTTTGCTGTGATCTGGAAGTAAATGTTGGACCACAACAAACTGAGCAATGCCCGAACAGAAGGTTGACATACTCCATTAATATCACATCATCATGTACTAAGAGTTGACGGCTGATGTAATTATCAGCTAGTCTGGCAGTGACTATTTTGTTTTATTAAAGAACAGATGGAAACATTTGTTAAGTGTCTTAAAATGGAAATATGAATGTTCAAATGAATTAACTTTGACTGAAAATCATTCTAGTACTCAGATGTATTTTGTTGTTATAAATGATTGAGAAATCATTAAATATTAACATTTCAGATGCTTGAGCAAGTGCCTGTTGTCTTGAATAGCTGTATTTGTGTTAATATTGAAAGTAGACATGTTGAAAGTGATCACCTCTGTTGGAAAAAGTAAACCCATTATTGTAATCTGCAGAGTGGTACTAATCAGTTTAATAAAACTGATTTATAAGTGCAGTTTGTCTGATTTATTAGAGGTTTATAATGCTTTATGGCAGCCGTAGGTCACCAATCATATCAACGAAGGAAAATTGTTTCAGTTTTATTAGCAGTCAAAGTTTCAAATTCTTTAATCTTGTTCTCCATCTTTGGCTGACACCAGGCGACAAATGAAAACTAAGATGAATACAATTTAAATCAGAAAATTGAGCAAAATATCTAAGCAATCTAGATTTAAGATGCACCACCTACAGTATTTGACCTGCACTGATAGAGGCAAGTATTAGTTAGTGCCCAAAAACGACTTCACGCAGTATCAGGCTCTTATCAGAGAAGTTAGCAGATGCAGCCATCTGAGTCTGTGTTACTGTACTAAAGCAACAGCAGCTCATTCAGCACGCGGCTGTTTGTAAACCCAGAATAAAGAGGAGTCATGTCTGACTGGGATTTGATTCTGGTTCTTCGACTTGTTAGAGTGCTCCAGTCCTGCCACTTTTTGTGGAATTTGTATTCACTCAGTATGCCACGCTGTCTCTTGATTATCAAAGCTAAAAGCAGTTGCCGCTATATGCCGTCTGATTTCCCAGAGTCAGGTCATATTTAAAGCCTTTGGTTTGAGTGATTCACCTAGCAGTGAACATCTTAGAAGTGGATTGATGTGAGTAATCGGGTAGTTAAATACAGATGGTATGTTAGTGACTCATGATCAGAGCACATTGCTTCGGTCTTATGACTTATGTTCCCCTGGCCGTCTCCTCTTAATGAATAAAGCATTGGGCGACTGTGAAACAGCATATGATGCTATTCATCTTTGCAGAGTAAGTAGGAAATAACTCCTCTGTATGGTGGCGGTATGTTTACATTCTCCAGATATTCCTGGACTCTGTACCAGGTTGTGGTCTGATGTGTTTAGGTTTTCCTCAGAGGCTTCTTGTTTCGTCTTTTTTTTTATTTTTATTTTTGAAAGACCGGCTCATAAACGCAGAACTAGAGTTGAGCTGAGAAGCATCAGTAACAGCTGGGGCCATTTTCTGCCAGCTCGGTGTGAGATAGCTGTTTACAATCACTGCATGCTTGTAATGTATATTCATGGTGAGGAAGAGAGAAAAGGAGATTGAGGCAGAGAGAACTTCCTTTCTCCCTCCCCTGCTAAAGGCTTTCTTTGGTTTTATTGGACCTTTGAAATGGTCAGAGTCTGGTCATGTGATCTGGTTAGCCAATGGCACTTGCTGTTAGCAAAGTTGTGGGGAACAGTGCTTTAAAATGCTGAATTCACTGGATGACCTCAACAAGTAGCCCTAAAAATAATCCTCTTGCATCCAGAGATGAATCCACACGGCATACTGCTGCAGCAAAGCGAAATGTAAAGAACTGGCTCAAATAGTTGTGTACTTTTCCCCAATGTTGTTTACTTATGGGCGTGTTTGTACATCACCTTGCAGCTAATTAGAGCTAATACGCTTGTTTATACTTAGTCGTTTTTATAGGAAATCATTTGCACACAGCAAACAGCTCAGTCTGCCCTTTGAGCCTCATAAAGTAGCGCTCAGAAGCTCATTTACTTATCTGTTTTTTGTTAGATTACACAGCCTTTTTATGGAGGCAGACATGTCGACAAGCACGCTAATTCAGCAGAGGTTTGAGGATCGGGCTCTGTGCTCCAGCTGAAATGGGATGTGGTGCTACTGAGGTGGAAGAGCTGGCAAAAGGACTGGATAAAGTATGTCACCCTTCCCATCCACCACCAGCTTTGTTAAAGGGGGGGAGAAAGGGAGAGGGGATAGCCCAGTGCTCAGCCAGCCGAGCTGTTGCAACAGGAAACGGAGGCCATGATGACTAACATGACATGATGTGGAAAAAAAAAAAAAACACGCATTCAACCGTGACACCTTATGTTGAACAGTGCGAGGATTTCATGGTGGGGGGGTCTCACACACGAAACACTGATCCGAATAGGCAAGTTTGTTTAAACACTGAAGACTTAAAAGACCTTTGGTGCACTTCTCCCATCATCGCACAACCTGTCAGTGAATCTGACAAACACCAGATGTCCGAGTGGATTTCTTTAATCTCCGAAAGGCCACATATCCCTTCCTGATTACAGTGAAGGTGGGGGGGGGGGTGCTGATTTTAGACACAAATTGCCTGACAAAGAGGGAATAAAATAGATTTTCCATTAGTCAGCAGTTACTAAGGAGCAAAACTCAATGACTACTGTCTTGTTTGGTAGAAAGAGCATTTTAAGTGTAAGACGTCTGGCCCAGAGAGATGATCAGTTTGAAGAAATCCCCATAGTTGCTATTTAAAGGTGCATTTTTCAGCATTATTACTGTTTTATCTCTAGAAAAACGTATTCCTATCTCTGACTTAGCTGCTGGATCCATTGCTTATTTGGTTTTTATTTCTTACGCTTTTTGGTTTCCGTGACCCTTAATGCTGCAACACACAGATGCTTATAGCTCCTAATCAAAACTGCTTTCATACACCACCGTCCTGATGGAAGTCTTCTAGACTTCATAGACTTTAAAGATACTTATTAGAAGAGACAGAGAGCTGTACAAATGTTTCTGGCTGTCCGAGCCAACGAGGGAATCCTTGATTACTGGCCGGGAGCAGCAGGGTGGGGATGGGAGTGGAAGTGAAGCGGTTGCAGAGTTTTGGCATTAGCAGCTGCGGCGGTCGGGAGGGTTGTTGCTGTAGATCTGAGAGGGGGGATCTCCAGAGATGGAGCGAAGGGGGTGTCCCCGCTGCTCTGCACTTTATGGATGACTTATGACTCACATCCCTCAGATTCTTCTTCTCCCTCGCTGCCAACCCTGTTACTCCCTTTCTCTTTCACTCTCTCTCTCTGCCACTCCCTGAACATAGCAGCGGAAATATTATTGTTGAGAGAATGAAGGAAAAGCTTTTCTCTGATGCGGGGCTGATTTCCAAATGGTCATGTGGGCCTTCTTGGCTCCCTGCATGCTTGCTCTGCTCTGTTATATGCATTAGGAAACATGTACAGAAAGCCTTGCAGTCAACGCAGCATCATAGTTACGTGGGACCAGACACCTCCCCTATGCATAGAGAGGCCTGCATGAGGGATTCCTGCAAACGGTCTGTCTGTCATCTGCTTGTATAGTCAAATTACCCGTTTGTGTGTAGTACATATAATATGCGTGTCTTAGTTTTGAGACTTTATCTTTACAGCCCAATAAAGCTAAAAAACGGTGCTGAGCCTTGCTGCCCTGCTGGTGTTTCAGGATGCTGTCGGAGCTGGGTGAGTGGTTCTGGCGGGAGCGGCTGTGGTTTCCAGAGGGTCTCGGCTGGGCGGACCTGGAGGATCGGGATGGGCGAGTATACGCGAAAGCCCGGGACCTATGGGTGGCTGTTCCCATCGCCCTGGTATTCCTCATTATCCGTCAGATCTTTGAAAGGTCAGAGCATTTTTCTGCTGCGTTGAGTCTAATTCACACATTTACTAGTTTAGTCTTTTTTTAAGATATTTTTTTCTCACACTTCTGCTTTCCCTTTGCTTTATCCTTGGATTTGTCTCTCAGTTGTCCTCTCACTTCTTTAAGCAGTTACTTCACATTTGCTGTTATGTTCTGCTTTAAGATAAGTTTAAGTGATTTCTGTGTTTTTGTTTCCAGTAGCTCCTTTTTTTGGAAGTTAGTCGTTACCTTCTGCATGGCTTATTGCTAATTTCAAGAGGTCCTGTCCCTCATTACCATTTTATATCCATCCCAGCTTCAGTTAGTAAGTTTGGGATCTGACGAATGATTAGCAAACAAGAGCGTTATTACATATTTACATATAAAGAGATGATAGCTGCTGCAGCAGGCAGCTGCTCTGACTTCACAATGCAATAGAAAGTTAGAATCAAACTTTTTTTTGGTCATTTTGAGCTTCCTTACCTCTAATATCTGGCTGCATGTTTATAACGAGGTATTTATGTATGTTTGTGTCATTTATATCCCCCTTTTTATTCCATGGTTGATCTGCATCCATTAGATTAGACTGCCTCCATTCTTCTTCAGTTCTCTGCAGCAACATTTACACAGACTGATATTCCAGAAATGATCTGTATTAAAGCCCATTTGGAATAAACTGCAAATTTAGTCTGACGGGTAAATTCAGTAGATCTCCGTGGCGGAGGGATGTGCAGCACGTTTAACATTTCTGCTGAGCCGTAGAGTTCCTCTTTCAGGAGAATTGTGTGCTCTTGGCATTGCTGCTTAGTTAGAAATAGCAGAAAACAGGCAGGAAACACTGGACGGCCATTTGTTTTTCATCTTATATTGAAATGATTTAATTTTTAAATAAAAGGTCAGAGCATTTTTCTGCTGCGTTGAGTTAAATAAAATAAAAACCATATAATTGTGTTTCTGCTATATTTACAGCCTTTCATTGGGTAAAATTATGGTTTTAACACATAATATGTAAAAACCCATTCTTTATAACGGCTTTGTGAGTGTCCATGTAAACAACTTGGTTCCCAGTAACTCCAATAATTAATCATCTTAATTTTATTCCAAATTTCCTCACCTTTTAATCCGGATCTTGATTGCAGGACAGTGGCCACACCCCTGGCGTCACTACTTGGGGTGAAAGAGACGGTGCGGCTCAAGGCCCCACACAACCCCACACTGGAGTCCCACTACTGCAACATTACCAAAAATCCCTCCCAGGTAGATTTTCCTCACCCTGAAATGAAATGCTATGCGTGTTACCAGCGAAAACTAAAATCTTACCCTCTTCTTTTTCTGGTCTCAGTCTTCAGTAGCGAGTCTTTGCAAGCAGACTGGCCTCTCAGAAAGACAAGTGCAGCGATGGTTCAGAAGACGAAGGAACCAGGACAGACCAAGTTTGCTGAAAAAGTTCAGAGAGGCCAGGTAAACGCACCCGTTTGCACGCTCTTTTTAACCTAGATGGCGTGTAGCTGTAGAGCAGGTGGGGACAGCTGCTGACCCCTGAGTTCCTTTGGCTATATGAGCACATTTCTTGCTGTAAAAGTAGCCCTCTATTTTTAACACGCAATCATTACAATGTCATTCTGTCACTACCGTGCCTTTTGCAGAGGCTGTTCACACACACAAACACAAATTCAACCTTCAACATCCTCATTAGCACGGGGGCCTCGGCTGTGTCAGGGGCTCTGTCACCACTCTGGGGTTATTTTTATGCCTTTATAGTGACAGAAGCTGAATTAAGCCAACAGCGTGATCATCTGATGGAAGAAAGCTAGCATTAGCCAAGAATGTAAATATATATACGTGCAACAGATGGTGCCAGAGGCAGCAGCAGACAGCATGCTACTGTTAGCATCACGAAGACCGATACGCTGGCAGATGTTTTCCTGAAATGCACGTTCAAATATAAGCATTATTCCATCCCATTCCATTTCTTCCCTGGCATCTTGATGGCTTGAGAGCATGCCACACAACAGCTGTCTCCGCGAGCCAGTTCCGGTTACAAACCCATTACAGCAATCGTAGTAATAGCGACACTGTCCAAGGAGATAAAGAGATTATTAAGCTTCTAGTGAAAATTAAGAGATGTTATTTATTTTGTTGGAGTGATGCTTCAGACTGTTGTGTGTGCAGATTATATTGTGGCTTGTAAGCGGTGACGGTCTGCATACGAAGTGTGTGCCCGTGTGCATGTGACTGCATGTCGTGTCACTCCTTGGTTATGGTGTGTCTTTCACTGCGCTGGTTGCAACATAATGACATTTTTATTCGGAATCAATCTTTTGTCTGTGTGCAGACAACAGGCGTTCTGTTTTTCTCTCTCTTACTTCCCTCACTGCTGTATCCACACACTCTCACTGTCTGCTCCTGTTTCCACCGTTCTGTCGCTGCAGCAGCGTCTTCTGTGAATTGATCTCACTTCAACTGTTTGAGGGCCAGCGGTTAGCCCTGAGATGGGATAATAACAGGGAGGACACCGTCCGTTAGCTTTCGTTGTCTCTCTGCACACATTTGACTGTCCTCATTTGACTTTCCCAGCGTAGTTCGCCAGATTTTTCCAGACAGTGTAGCCCGGTTCAGCTCAAACAAGTGTTTTAGAGCCAGTGTGTGACACAATTATTCACTTGCTGGTAGGAAATGTACCTATCGCCCTTTCCCCATTGACTGAGGAGAAAGTGTGTTTGTATTTGTGTGTGTTCTCTTGCAGTTGGAGATTTACCTTTTACCTTCTTGCTTTCATTGCTGGCCTGGCCGCCCTTATCGATGTGAGTACTGCTAAGTTAACCTCAGCCACCTCTCCTCCTCCTGCTTCTTGATACACACATCTTCATCTCTCACTTGCCTTGCTGTTGTAACTCGGCGGTTTCTTTGTCTTTTGCACCATCAGAGAGGAAGCCGGTTCCTCCCAGTGCTGAGTCGGCTGATATTAAATACACATGCCGAATTCTGCTGTCTCATACTCATCATGTTTCCTCTTCCAGAAACCTTGGCTGTATGACTTGAAGGAGATGTGGCAAGGCTTTCCAGTGCTGGTGCGTCACTGGGATGGAGTGTAATAGATTCATGGTCCACAGTTTATTAAATTCAGTTGCCACATAAAAAGGCTCTAGAGGGCACTGAAATTTACTCTGCTTTAGCTTCCTGTTTGGTTATTGTCTTTAGCTGAGTGTCAGTCAGAACCATGGGACCTGCTGTCGACACTGTTGCTGTATTAAACTAGTGGAGAGACAATGTTTCCACATAAAAAGATTAATTGGCAAGTCATGTTGCATGTAATCATTTTAATGGTCACTGTTAATGTTTAAAGTGAGAAGATGAACTTTTCCCCTTACACAGACTGTTATTTAAATGGAATGAAATGAAATGGCAAAATCTCAAAATGCACCTTTTTAAGACTGAGTACATAAATATTTGTCTTTAAATTGAACATATCCCTAAAATCAGCAACTTTCTGTCTCTCTAATGACAGGTTATGCTGGCTCCTTCAGTTTTCTGTAGCAATTTACTAATTATCTTTAGGTTAAGGGGAGGAGGGTCATTTAAATGCCTTAAATATTACTTATTTAATCATTCTAAAGGTCAAAAGTCTAATCGAATAAGTCAGAGGATATTTGTAGGGTAAATCAATAATGTAAATGGTAAGCTATAGCTCAGTTTCTCAAAATGGTTGTGGGCAAATTAGTGTATGGATTTTGAAATGAAAGATATGTCTCTTCTCCTTTAGACTCTCCTGCCATCTCAGTATTGGTACTACATGATTGAGTTGGGCTTCTATGGCTCTCTGCTCTTCAGTGTGGCTTCAGATGTCAAACGCAAAGTAAGTGAATTTCAGAAACACTCATCTCTGCTCAGTCGGGTGAGTGGTCAGCGAGGGAAGCGCTTCGCCTGCAGAAATAATAAAGGAAAAGATGCTGTTTTTGAAAGGCTTTTTTATCTTTTATGTAGATATTATGATGTAATTTACTCTTGAGGAATACGTCCATGTGTGTTTTTTTTTTTTTTATCATCTGACCGGTCTTAACATCTGTGGACTGCATGTGGACATTAGACTGTTGTTATACGTGTATTTTTGTGCGAGTGTATCTGTGTTTATTGGACTTTGCTCAGCTTGGTCAGCTGAGCACAGTGGGAAAAGTCTTTCAAAAGAGGCACACTGTGTTCCTGCAACAAAAAAAGTTTAGCCTAGATACTTGTTAAGCAGGATTTAGCACCATGCGCACAAACCCACTTAAAACATGCAACACGCGGTGGGATTTTCGTCTCTTTTAAGAGCAGATGCGACTTGTTTTCTCCCCCTCCCATCTCTTTTTCTGTAGGACTTTAAGGAGCAGATAGTTCACCATGTAGCGACTATCCTCCTCATCAGCTTCTCCTGGTGCGTTAACTACATCCGTGCTGGAACTCTCATCATGCTGGTGCATGACTCCTCTGATTATTTCCTTGAGGTAAAATATCCCAGTGTCCCTATTTACAGGAGCTGAACAAGTTAATGTGCCCTCAGTCAAGTGACATGAACCTTCCCAGCCACTATAACAGTGTAGTGTTGCTAATAGTACTCATCCATACAACCAGAAAAAGTGGACTCTACAGTAGCTTTATTCCATACTGCACACTGTCGATAACACACTGCCCCCTTGTGGAGGAAAGGGCACTTACTGTGAAAGAGCTTAATCAGACATTTTCAATGATCAGTCAAATATGAAATGGATTTATCTGCATGTATTTCTTTCTTTTCTTACAGTCTGCAAAGATGTTCAACTATGCTGGCTGGCGAAACGCCTGTAACTACATCTTCATTGTATTTGCTGCAGTCTTCATCATCACGCGCCTCATTATCTTCCCCTTCTGGTACAGACACACACACACTCATTTTGAGCATTGGTACGGTGAATGTTTCTGCCGTGCGTCCTCTCACCTCCTCCTTCATCTTCTCTGTCTTGTTTTCAGGATTATTTACTGTACATGGGTTTACCCTGTGACTATCTATAAACCATTCTTTGGCTATTACTTTTTCAACGGACTGCTGATGATTCTGCAGTGTCTACACATCTTCTGGGCCATTCTCATCATACGCATAGCAATTCGCTTCCTCAGCAACAATGTAAGGATTAAGGATTTTTTTCTCTCGGTTTAAAATCTGCCTTCACATGATTTAGTCAAACAAATGGATTTTTATTTGAATTGAGAGTTTACAGACTCACCTGAGAATATGCAGTTGAATTTGGTTGATTACACAAAAACCTGCATACTGCTCTCTACCATGTACACCCCATTATGCTTTGAAAAGAAGATGAATAATTGTGGCTCTTTGTGATTTTCTCAGTGGTGGACATTTAACCGAAGCCCTTGTGGATCTTCTCGTCTCTTGGTTGTGTTTTATCTTTTTATTTGTCAGATACTGATCCAAAGTAACGCTTCAGATTTACCGTACCGTACCGTCCTCTTCCGCTTATCCGGGGTCGGGTCGCGGGGGCAGCAGCCTAAGCAGGGAAGCCCAGAC
>JBBDHI010000006.1:12104242-12115350 GCA_037177115.1 Craterocephalus stercusmuscarum | reverse complement strand
CCCCCCCCACCCAACCAAAACATCTGTTAAAGGCTCCTAGTAAATCCTAGTAAATGCCGGCCTGCAGCTTTCTTTGTGTGCACAACTGATTTCCTTTGCAGTAAAATCCAGTTTTTGTGTGGTTTTTGCAGATTTGCTGCATTTACTGAGCTGATGCAAAGCTTCCATCGGGCATGTGGAGCTGCAGCTCTGCTAAAAGCCACGACGCCTGTAACCTTTTCAAAAATAAACCACAAGGCTGTTTTTCCCCCTGCAGTCTTGCCCGAGGAGATGCAGTTTCTATGGAGACAGGCAGCCACCATCACGCCGGTCTCAGGCTCGGACCTTCTGGTTGGGGAGAGAGGGCCCGAGTCCAGTGACTCTGAGAGAGAGAGAGAGAGGGAGAGGCAGAAGGAGAGAGAGAGGGAGAGGATGGAGGCAGCAGACACAGAGGAGCAGAGTCTTGAACTGAGCCCCAAAGAGGTTTGTTTCTAACACGGTCTTGTTTTTGTTCATGATGGGGACGTTTCACACGGTTACACACTTTGCTTTGTGAACACAGATCCAGAGAGAAATGCTGGAGCCAGAGACGCTTCATTTGTCAGGTAAGCTGTCCAATGACTGATGCTCAGCCAGATCACAGGCTGATTCAGCTTGCAGGTTGTATCCTTTGTTGTGAGGGTTATGAAAAGGAAAAATCTTCTAATGTGTGTGTGTGTGTGTGTGTGTGTGTGTGTTCAGATCAGGTTACACTGCCGCTGGAGGCCTCCGACCAGAGGGAGGCGTCTCGAGAAATCTCACCTGCACTCACGTCAGAGCGAGAGGGGTTAGTACCAAAGAAACATCAGTGATTATGTTGGTGCACACACTTACATGCATGTGTGTGTGTGTGTGTTGGCAGGTCTATTGTCTCCGGGTCTGTCTTCATGCTGCGGGACATCCCAGAGGTTGAGGACGAGCCGATGGAGAGGGAAGCAGCAGAGTCTCCCAGGTGATTTCCTCCTCCGCTGTAAAAAGACAGAACTGGGTCTTTACTGAGGCTCTAATGCTGGACACACAACGTGTGTGTGTGTGTGTTCAGGCTGTTTCCAGAGTTACCGGAGCTCCAAGCCGAGTCGGTACTTTTTAATTCGCTCCTACCGCCAGAGGTGGACCGCAGAGCTGTCAGCGGCATTTTTCAGAGGCTGCTGGGTAAGTTGGATCGTCCTGTCAGTCATGTTCAAACCGCGGTCATGTGACATCACCAACACAGAGGAAACTACCAACAATGCGTAGCTCCTGAGTCACGGCATTAAATAGTCCGTTCACAAAAAAGACATCCACTCTTCAAAATTACCTGATGATGTCATGAGTGGAGCTTTTTCCCTCTGCTGGAACCGTTACCACTGATGGTCAATGTTCTGTGGTTCATGAAGAAATAGTGTTGGAGACAAGCTTTCAGAGCCTTTCCAGTGGTTTATGCTTCTGACTCCTCTTAAAAGGGTTTGTATTGATTTTTTTCAACAATAGTCCAGACATGCCAAACTGGAAAATGAAAGACTGAAATATGCCATTTCCACTAATCCTCAGACTCTTGATTAAAGCAGCTCTGGCAGCTTCACACCTTTTTGATCCTATAGCACGTTTCCTTTTGACACGTTCTGCTTTTCACCTCAAACATTCAAATTCAACAAGCTTCCATGGGCTGCGTTGCTGCAGACACCTTCTCTCCAACAGTCTTCCTGAAGCCACCTGTTATGTCTTCTGGCTGTCACACTGCTAGCCGTCATCATCTTTGCATGCACCTTACCGTCTGTCTCGGTCTGAGGTCCGGAGCGCTGCCGAAAAAATGCTCTGAGTTCCTCTTTATTTTGCCAAATTTTTAGTCTATTGCCATTAGTCTCCCACAGGATGGTGCTGCCACCTGCATGTTGGCTGGATATTTGTCTGATTTTCTTTATTCTTGAGGAAATGTTTTAATCTCAACATTGTAAGATAAAGTCCTGCAAATATGATCATCCTGCACAATTCTCTCATTTTCACAATGGAGCTTTGGCTCAGATTCACAGTGACATGGTTGTTTTGCCTTTTATCGCTGTAGGTTTGACAGACTGAGGTGGTTTGAACTTTAGTTTCTTCCATCCTCCCACAGATATATGTGCTTTGACAAATGCTGACAGTTAATCACTTTCTTATGGACAGGTTTCTGGACATAATGACATGTCTGATACACTTGTAAGACCTCATAGAAAGAAACGTGTACGTGGGGACTTTGTTGAAGCTGTAGAAGCATCACAAGGTTATGTTTATGTCTCAAAAAAAGCCCTGGATAATTGTTGGATCCATTTTATGTTCAGTATAAAGCGCAGCAAGTTGTGAACAACTTTTTACCCCTTTTTATCCATATTTCTACTGTTTCTGAGACATATTGCATCACTTCATGGTAAAATAAAATAAAAACTTTGCTCAAAACCCTGTGATAGATGTCTTCTGCCCCCTGGCGGATAGCCTTTGCTTTACAACAATCCTCACACATCACATAGTAATAAACCACGGTAATAAGTAAATAATTCATATTTTAAAAAAAATGTACATTTTCTGCCCATTATGTATTGTGTGAGGCGTTAAAGGGTAAAGGCTCTGAAAGCCTGCAGTCAGTGCTGTATTTCTGCTTTAAAGATGATGTCATGTTTAAGATAAGGACACCTTTGTGTTTTTATTGCATTTAATTTTTGAAATATCTTAAAGCTAACCGAGACGTGTATGCATGTTTGTGCTCAGTGAATGTAACTGCTGGGAGCATGCGTGTGGAGCAGGACGAGCCTTATGGGGACATCTCGATATTTCCAGGATCCAACTACCAAGAGGTGGATCCAGCGACCTAACCGGCTTATGCTCATGTTTCCAATGTTTCTATGTTCACTTTCAGAATGAAATGATATTAAGTTCCAAATTTATGCTTGTAAAACCCATAAAAGCAGCATGTTTTGTGAATGATCATATCATTGTGTGCTCTTACTTATGTATCGTTGGCATGTTTGAAATGATATGAAACATTTCATCTGAGGTTTTTATGTAACTTTATATCGTTGTTCCATGTTCCTGCTGTATGCAAGTATGCTGGATTGACCTAATGAGATTTTAGATTAGTATCCTGTTGGTTTTTGCTGTTGTTGTTGTTTTAAAAAAAGAATTTTAAACTTTTTAAACCTGTGTTTAAACATTTTGTTAAATAAAATGAAAACTTAATAAAGGGGTGTGTGAGTCGTTCCTGTCCAGAAATCACACACTGCATGCTGAATGCTATCTGCAGCATGACAGGTGTGGCAAAACATATTGGACGGGTTAAGGAGGTGCAAGGAGGAGAGTAAGTAAGTTGAGTGAAACTGGATCTGTCCTCCCCTCCTCACACATCTTGATTCTCCTCTGAGGATTTGTGACCAAAGTTTATTCTTAGCATCTGTCTCAGCTCGCCCTCTCTGTGTCTGTCATCTCATTTCTGTCCGCCACTTTCTGTTTGTCTGTGCCGCTGCTGTCTTGTCCTCTTTTTCCGCTGTGTGATTTTTGCTTTATTCTTTCTGAATTTAGTTGTTTTTTTTTACAAATCTTTGAGTCAAGTCTGCGTAGATGTGTCTCTCCTTCACTTCGGGTTTCTGCTGACATCACTTTGGGCTATTTTTTACGTTATCACAACTCAATGACCTCTTTTTTTTATTTTTATATTTTTTATCTGTGTCACTTTGATATTCATTGTTTCCTTCCTCAGTGTTTTTGTTTCTCCAAACAGTGCCTCTAACGTCTCTGCTGCTGTTTCAGTTGCTCCTCTGCTTCGCCTTAAAACAACATCCATCCATCTACTTCTCTTCCACTCAAATTTGACCTTTTCCTGAGCAGATCACCGCTCCTGCTTGATGGGGAAGAAAAAAGTGTTTGCTCTGTTTAAGGATTTTCTGGATTGTATCAGTCTCTGCCTGTCTGTGAGTACCATGCACGCTCTTTTTGTCTCTCCTGCATCTGCATGATTCACTCTTGACCTGATATCAGCGACCTTACGTGGAGATGCTGAATATGCTTGCTTATCTGCAAACTCTTTTGCTTTCTTACATCCTTTGCAGATCACTTGTGTTTATATAGGTCAGCGTCGGTTTTGTGTGAATTTAGTGGCATGTGTCCAGCTCTACATGTCTCCTCACTTACCCTCATGCTGAGCTTCTGATATTAATAACAGTCTAAGAATGTGGATGAAAATAGAGCCTCACCTCCTGCAAAGAGGCCAGAAGTATCTTATTGACTTCCATCAGAGCAGGCTCAGATCCCGAGGATGCACAACTCTACAGTTACGCAGTTTGATGTTATTCTACATGAAGCAGTCTGTGTTTTTATTGTGTAGTCTTGTGTAGATAAAAACTGTATGTTCTAAGGAAACTGATGCCTTAAAATAGAGAAGAAAACACTTGAAGAAGATACAGGTGATGGACTCAGTTACTACATCAAACTTAAAATCAATCGCATAACTCTATAAGATTAAAACAGATCATTTACAGGAGAAAGAGATTCATCACACCTTCACATCGCTAAAATTAGAACAAGAAGTTGCAGATTAGTTAGAAATTATTATTACCTCCAAGGTGCAGAGGGAGGCAGAGTCTGATCGTCTCATCTCTGAGTTGAACTTGACTTAAAAACCAAACTATTTTAAATGAAGAATGAAATGAAATTCAAATGATGTACAACCTGTATAGCGTACCAGTAGTAATTTATTCAGGACCAGAAGCACTGGTGAGAATTTTCCCAGAACACAATATTTAATCTAAAGTCTTCAAGACGCCCAAAAGTTCATCGTATAGCATAACGAGAACCCCCTTGTTGCAGTGTATCTATATCCATCAGGTTGGACCTGCTCAGATGAGCACCATGCTAACCAAACAGAAAATGACACCAAAGCTAATCATGTTCAGTCACAGGACCAATAGAAATGTTTGTTGCAGATCAATTACAGGTTTTCAGAGGAAGAACCGCAGTTAAATTCAGTCTTGTTTGCACAATGCCAGTTCACAGCAAGTCATCTCAAGGCACATTACAAGCATGATCAACTTGATATTCCACGGTTTGCTGTGATCCAATCAAAACTAATTCACATTAATCAAATTTCTAACAGTGTTCTTGCTAACTCATAAAAGATAAAGCCCAACTAAGGAAAACAGTTGCATCAAATCTTGCCTTCAGTTTAAGGAAAAAAAACTTCCTTTATAGTTTGGAAGTGGCTAAATTAAAACCCTGATTTAAGTCATAAACTTAAGAAATAAGAATATTAGATTTCCTGGTATTTCTCTAGAGAAAAGATATTTCCATTTTCTCCCCCACAAACATGGGTATGAATACATCGGTCCCGATAGTGACTTCTGTTCCTTCAGTCCCAATAGGACCAGTTTTTTTCCTTCTTTTTTTTCTGGATGAGGAAGGTGACAGAGACAAAGTCTCCCCCCCACCTGCTATAAATGTGCCCGACTTCCTCCTCAGCGGAACAGCGGTGAGGCTCCAGGCAACAAAAAGCGGGACACTGAAAATGGTCACCTGATCTACAAAAGCGGGGACATCCTGGAGGACAGATGTAAGTGTCGGGACAAACTTGGAAAAACAAGTGGCTGCTTTTAAACGATCCTGCTTTAATTATCTGGCCTCTCTTACAGATGAGATAGTCGACACTTTAGGGGAGGGGACCTTTGGGAAAGTGGTGCAGTGTTTAGATCACGGCAGGTAATCCAAATGTTGAGCCATGTGTATGTGCAGGTGTGTGTTATTTTTATTATTAATCATAGTGATTGAATATGCAGAGGCGGAGGACGGGTTGCTCTGAAGATCATTAAAAACCAGGAGAAGTACAGAGAAGCAGCCAAACTGGAAATCAACGTCCTGGAGAAGATCAGCGAGAGAGATCCACATCTGACAAAGTGAGTCTCCCATCGGTGCTGAGACGGCAGAGATCATTTCATGTGTTTCACGTTGCTCCTTTTCCTCTCCATCCCCACCACCAGTAACTGCGTGCAGATGCTCAGCTGGTTTAACTACTACGGCCATGTGTGCATCTCTTTCGAGCTGCTGTCTCTCAGCACCTTCGACTTCTTGAAATCAAACAACTTCCTGCCGTATCCAATTAACCAGATCCGACACATGGCAAGCCAGATCTGCCGCGCTGTCAGCTGTGAGTCCAACACACATCACACCCACTCTGCAGCGCCGCTTTTTCCTCCCCCTTTTTTTCAGCATCAGTGATGAGATTGAACAGATTTTTCACGGCCGTCCTGCTGATGAAACAGTAAGAAAGATATTTAGTGGGGGTTTTTTACCTGGAGATCAGACAAGACAGAGAAAATAATAATCGAATGAACATTACTAGCTCTCAGAAATGTCCAGCACATCTTACTGTGTTGTTTCTGTCGTGGTTGCCATGGCAACATGTTGTTCGGCTGAAACTAGGTGCGTGAGACTGGATGACCTTTACCTCACAAACATCAGCTTACACTGTACGGCCTCACCCCTGAGCTGAGGTTACGTTGATCGGTCCGCTGCTTGGACTCCATGAAATGTAAACCTTAATGTCTGAGCTTTCCTGGAAAATTCCAGGTATTTCTAATATAGCGGCAACATGAGTAATCGCAGTTTGTTGTCATTCAATGAAACATGGGTGCTTCTAGGGGGAGTCCAGGGTGGGCCAGTGCCACCCTAACACTAAGCTTAAACCCCTTGTGGCCCCCCAAAGTAGAGGGCCTTAAAAAAATCTGGATTTTTCAATAATTCCCAGAGATGCAAGAAGAGGAACTAAGTTGTGTGTCTCAGTTTTCCAGTCGGACCTCATTAAAGGATAAGTTCGTTTTTTCATACCCGGACCTATTTTCTAGCATGAAATACGATCATTTACTCACCCAGACAGTTTTGGTGTAACTTAAACTCCTTCGGGAGATATTTAGATCTACTCACGATCAGCGTACATCCAATATAATTGAAGTGAACAGGGCAAGTTCACACAGCCTCTAAATAAGGCAATTTCCACCACAAAACTCCTTCATTTCACCAATAAGTTGTTATGAATCGCTGGTCTGTTTTTGTGGTGCTCCGTCATTATTTAGAGCCATTACAGGCACTGGGATGCGGCCCGGAAGTGACATTATTGAAGTCCTCACTCCAAATTAATGGCTGTAAATAACAACTGAAATTGCCGTATTTAGAGGCTGTGCGAGCTGGCTCGTTCACTCCTATAATATTGGATGTAAGCTGATCACGAGTGGATCTAAATATCTCCCCAAGGAGTTCAAGTTACACCAAAACTGTATGGGTGAGTAAATGATCACATTTCATGCTAGAACTATCATTTAAAACTGTTACTGAAATAGATTTTAGTGACAATATTATGCAAAATGTACCAACTTTTCTCCAAGTAATTGTATTTTGAAAATAACAAAACAAACAAACAAACAAACAAACAAAAAAAACAGCTGTTAACGAACTATTTCTATTATATTGCCATAATCCTACATTCAAGTTTGAAGGTCAGCATTCAGCTTGGAAGGTCTTTTTTTTGTATTATTTTCAAATAAATGTGCCTCTCTGAGAAAGCAGCTGGCCCCTGCCTGGCCCCCCTCTAATGTTGGTCTACAACCGCTGCTGCAGTGAAATAATTATGAAACGCTACAAAGACCTGGGGTCTTGTCAAACACTGCTTTATGGCAGACCAAATGACTCAGCTCATTCTGCATTTGGAACGACTGCACCATATGTTATGATAGGAAAGGCCAGAAGGCTTGATAACGATGTAATCCTGTTAAAGTGATTTATGTCATAAAGCCTCCATGAGACAGAGTGACGAGAATGCTTTAGGTTAAGCACTAAGTGAGCTTTTTGTGAAACAAACACAGGTCATGATGCCCCCTCATCTCACACCAGCTAAGCTGAAAGAAGACATCTGAGAAAGTGTTTAATTAGGTGCTAGAGTAGCTTACTAAGTTCTCTGTGCAGCTGTGGACTGCACAGCTGCTGTGTCATGTTGCGACCTAGTACAGTACAAGGCTGAAAAAACAACCTTTAAAGGACAGAAATTTTCCAGAAGGTTGTCCTCTTGAGGTTTGTGATGAATGTGCTACCTGCTGATGTCTGGGTGTGTTTCAGCAAGCGAGCCCCTCATGATGTGGCAGACACGCCCAGTTAACCTGAACCTAAACTTAAAACATGTCATCGCCGTCAAATATAAATATATAAATGAGTGCGTGTGCCATGCGTGTGTGTGTTGTGTTGCTCCGTGGGCGTGCAGACAGAAACACTGTCCAGCGTGTACGAAATACAGCATAAATACTGTCATTTTATGATCAGCAGCTGTAGGTGGGACCTTAGTGTTTTATGTGAAAGTGTACCTGTACCGTGGCAGTGTTTTTTTTATCATTTTCTCATCATGAGCTGGAAAGTAAATAGAGTGCATTAAACCGTCAACAACAAGATTACAGAGACATCATGATTACTGGGCTACAAGCATTGCTCATCATTCTACATGTTTACTCAACAAATAGTGGAAATGTTTATTACACCTTGTGTGTTGATATTTACCTTAAATGTTAATGAATATTTGAGTAGCACATATGTATTTAGCTTTATAAAATTAAGATTATGGACAGCTTCTGCAGGGATTCTCATGTGTATATTTTTCACTATACCATCAGCTGGCATCTAACTTAACTATCAGGATGCTGATCTGTTGTGCGTACACAAACAAAATGATGATAATAAAGACCAGAATCACCAGAGGAGGGCGTTGGCACCTGATAATCTCTGTTTACTTTCTCTCCCATCTACATCACTGTGTCGTCTCTGCAGTTCTCCATGACAACAAGCTGACTCACACCGACCTGAAGCCGGAGAACATTCTTTTTGTCAACTCCGACTACTCCCTCATATACAATCCTGAGAAGGTCAGAAACGACCGTAGGCATGAAAGCTCCAGGGTGACAGAATTTAGACGTAGAATAAACAGGATTAAGTACAGAATAACCTGAGCGACTGCTTTGCTGTAGCCCATTAAGATGTAAATGAGCCTCAGCAGAACTGTGAGCCACCCACACGTGTTCCCTTTAGTAAGGCACATTTTTATTCAAGAAGACCGCAAGCTATGTTTGTTGACCCCATGGGGACAACATGCTGTGTCTTTGCCTAGAGAATTGTTTTGTTTTTCACTGTCTTAATTAGAAGTGATCCATCTTTGCTCTTACATTTGTTGTTTGGGAAATGATTGCCTTGTAATATATAATTCAACATCACAAATTCGATTTTAAAGATCATTTGGTAGAGTCAAGTCAAGCAACAAATGTGTAATGCAGCAGTAATATGCATGTCTTTTATTCATTCAACTAAAAGCTAACCTTGGACATTATTAAGAAGTCTGTCTTTCCTGCAGCAGACGGTAGTCATGCAGGGCCCCTCCAGACCGATGACCCCTCACTGAAAGTCGCTCAGACTGAAGCCATGCATGCTGAATGCTGTTTACTGATTCCTTACAAGTATTTAAAATAACCCCGCTTCAATTAAAATAAGTAATAAATGAAATCACTTTAAGTAAACCTGCGGAATAAGATGTTTATTATGGGATGTATGGAGCTGGAGAACATGAGAGCTATTATGTATCCAGCTAACGAGGATGTGAATAAATGAATGAAATCAGATCTGTTAACATGTCAAGACAGTCAGATGTCACTGTAGTTATATTTCTGTGCTCTCCAGTTATCCCCTTAAACTCATTATAGAAACGGCAACATGACTAATAACATAGCATCCTGAGTGATGAGTACGTTTCTGTGTTTCCGTCTGGTTTCTGTGTAGAAATGCAGTGAAAAGAGAGTAAATGACACCACGGTGAGGCTGGTTGACTTTGGCAGCGCCACCTTTGACCACGAGCATCACTCTGTCGTCATCTCTACACGTCACTACCGAGCCCCAGAGGTCATCCTGGGTAAAAGATGTTTAATCTGGAGGGGAACCGGGGAGCTGTCAGTGTTGTTTGGATGCGTGCAAATCTTTTCCCTCTTTGCAGAGCTAGGCTGGAGTCAGCCCTGTGACGTGTGGAGCATCGGCTGCATCCTGTTTGAATACTACGAGGGTTTCACTCTGTTCCAGGTTATACGCGTGACGAGTTAAATACAGGGTCTGCTTGATAAATTGGTCATGGCCTTTGCTTCTTTTTACTTGCAGACTCATGATAATAAAGAACACCTTGCTATGATGGAGAAAATAAAGGGACCAATTCCTCAAAGAATGATTCAAAGGAGCAGGTATCCCTCTTTCTTTGCCTGTTGTGTAACACATAGTGAAACACTTACATCTGACAGCGTCTTTTTCTCTCTCTTCAGAAAGCAGAAATATTTCCATCATGGCCGTTTAGCCTGGAACGAGAGCTCCAAGGCCGGGCGCTTTGTTAACTCCAAATGTAAACCACTGAGGGTGAGCTGAAGTGGCTGCAAAAAAGTTTCATCTGAAATCATATTTGCACCCTCAGTAACAGCTTCTTTCTGGCTTCTTGGTTTCCCAGAAGTACTTGTTATCCCATGGGACAGAGCACCACCTGTTTTTTGATCTGCTGGAGCGGATGCTGGAGTACGAGCCCTCAAAACGCATCACATTGTCCTCCGCTCTGCGCCACCCCTTCTTCCTGCCTCTCCACCAGCCAGGAAGGACTAATGCGTGGAGGAAGAGCTACGACCTGAGCAGATGACCCTGAATTTCTACTTAAGCTTATCTGGACCATACCAAAGTGTTTTCAAGTGGTAGCAGAATCACAACAAGCCCCACGTATTCTTTCTTGAAGTAAGCGACGTCTTAAAAGGAGGGTTGATTTATTTCATATGTACAAATGAAGCGGGTGAAGACAAGCCGAGGAATCTTGAAATGTAAACAAGGCAAAGCTGGATGACATTCAAACGCTGAGAGGGTGCTGACAGGTTTTGAAGTCTGCCTGGGACATGTCGCTGTTATATTAGAGAAAGTCTGAATGTCTGAGTGAAAGTTAGAAGCGAAGAAATACCGTGTTAAAGAGTTTTACCTTTAAATGTTAAGCAAACATTTTTATCTTAAAGTGATTTTCCTAATCATGTTTTGATACATTATTTTGTCTC
>JBBDHI010000006.1:12046708-12058281 GCA_037177115.1 Craterocephalus stercusmuscarum | reverse complement strand
AGGAGCTGGTTTTTACTGTGTGTGTGTGTGTGTGTGTGTGTGTGTGTGTGTGTGTGTGTGTGTGTGTGTGTGTGTGTATACAATGAGGCTGTTTATCAGATATGACTTGCTTTCCTCTTTATCTGTGTTAATTGGCTCATGCAGAAACATGTCTAGCTGGAATAAGATTGACTGTCATTAAAAAGAAAAAAGATTCTTTAATTAAAAACCTCAACAGAGATCAGGTGGAGGTGTGAGTGCATTCAAACAGTGGAAAGCTTGTTCCATGGATGCAGAGGCACACTTGCATTAACAGCTGACTCATGTCTCCCTGGTTGCCATGAGTGATTGTTGCTAAGCAGACTGATGCTAGGATTCTCCCCAGAGAAATTCTCCTTATCCGCTGCACCCTTAGCATCTTGGGATAATTGGACTCACACGTTAAACAATGGGCGCGCATGTAAACGTGCTTCTTTGTATTTTTAGTACCTTTTCATTGCCTGAGTGCGCCCTGTGTCCTGTAGCTCCAGAGTTTTGCTTTGTTAGGATCAGAGTACACTTTGACACCTAAATTGCTCTGCTTCTGGTTGTTATGATCTCAGCTGTATTTCCTGAGGTGTTGTGCATCAGTTGCCTCTGAGGGGGTGAAAGCTCCTGTAACACGACTAAATTAAGAACCATTCAATAACCATGTGCCTTAGTAATTACCACTTTGAACATGTTTCTGTCTGTGTCCCACTCACAGAACGACACATGGGGCGTGCAGTACTCCTATGCTCTGTTCAAAGCCATGAGCCACATGTTGTGTATTGGGTATGGTGCCCAGGCTCCAGAGGGGATGACTGATGTTTGGCTCACTATGCTCAGTATGATCGTGGGAGCCACCTGCTACGCAATGTTTATCGGCCACGCCACTGCTCTCATACAGTCATTGGACTCTTCACGTCGACAGTATCAGGAGAAGGTGAAACATGATTCTTATCCATCGGTTTTTATATGAATCTCTCACTTTACATTTGCAGGAGTGTGAAACCTTTGATCCACCTTTTGATCTTATAACTTTCCTCTCATACATTTTACTTTTTTTTCTGAATTATTCCTCTGAAATTAACCCTTCCTGGAATCTGTTGAAACTACTCTCCCAGTTAGGAGTTCACATCCCACAGTGTGCCAACTATATCTTTTAATGTTTTGTTTTACCATCTTCTTGATATTTCAGTCATTCAGGACATTTATCACAAAAGTCTTCCTCTGTCATTTGCTGACACAGTGGCACAATGTCCATTTGGTTTGCCATTACCAATATGTCATTCTGGATCTGAAAGTTCCACAGGCTTTTAGTTTTGTCGTTCATCACCATCTGTAAAGGTATTTCTCATCATCAATCTAGGATTTCCAAACCAAATTTGGCAAAAATGTAACACTAAACTATTCAAGCCACTTGGTTATGGCACTCCAGATATGTTATGTCTACCTGCAACTTACACCCTGCTGCATTATACTGGACTGTTTCTTGGACTTGTTTATAAAACTAGCAACAGGTTTAAGATGTGAGTGGTGCATGCATTGTAGGCTTTATCCTTCTGTGATGGTTTTCCCTCTTCCTGCTCAGGAAGTGTGGCCCAGTAGTGTTTTGAAAAGGTGTCAGAACAAGGTTTTGTTGAGAATTGTAGATAAAATGAAATATTTCTGAATTGATGTTCAATTGAGGAAAGATAGAGATGGACTGAGAGCTTGAAATTTTGACTTTAGGCTAAAACATTCATGAGATAACTGCAAAAACATCTTTTATATTGCTTCATACAGGCCATGTAAATCAAAAGAAACAATAAATGAATTACTCACCATCTAAAAATGTTTTTTACATTACATGTACCATAACGTGTATGATCATTGAGTGTACACATTTTTGTGAAACAACCTAGTGTCTTTAAACATCTCCTCAGTATTGCCATGAAAGTAGCATTCGTGGCATGAGCACACATTCCGGCTCTATGGAGCAAGTCACATTTGTGGATGTGAAAATCACATTTGAACAAAATGCCCTTCAGTGTAGATGATTGTTTGGTGTAACAATTTCTGCTTTTCAGTACAACCTATTGACTTTCTTATATAAATGGGAGTAGTGAAAAGATACATTAGGGAGTGATGTACTGTAAAAGACAGACACCAGATATATAATATAAAGTGTCTCACTGTCTTGCTTCTCTTAAAGGAGAGAAGTGTTTGGAGTCAGTGGACTAAACAAATAACTCACCAAGTGTCTAACCAAAGCAACTGCAATCTGTGTTTCAAAGGAAATGCAGTTTATGTTGTTTTTCTCTAAGTGACTGTTTTTTGTGTTTCTGTTATTGCAGTACAAGCAGGTGGAGCAGTATATGTCCTTCCATAAGCTTCCTGCAGATATGCGGCAAAAGATCCATGAGTATTATGAGCATCGCTTCCAAGGAAAGATGTTTGATGAGGAGAACATCCTGGGAGAACTTAGTGAGCCTCTAAAAGAGGTAATATGTTCACAAACACCCGCTCTGCTCCTGCCTCTGGTCAGTCTCTTTATCTTCCATTCCCTTCTCGTTTAATCGTTTCTTCCTTCTTATATAGGAGATAGTCAGCTTTAACTGCCGGAGCCTGGTGGCTAACATGCCGCTCTTTGCCAATGCTGATCCCAACTTTGTGACCGCTGTGCTGACCAAGCTCCGCTTTGAGGTGTTTCAGCCATCTGACTTCATAATTCGCGAAGGGACTGTTGGGAGAAAAATGTATTTTATCCAGCATGGACGAGTTAGTGTCCTGACCCGCGGCAACAAGGAAACCAAGCTGAGTGATGGGTCCTACTTTGGGGGTAAGGGCATTTGATTGTTTAAGGGGTCAAAAAGGGATTAAACAACTGAGGCAGCTCTTTTCATGGTTGCTTTTATGTAAGTGTGTAGTGTGGGGTTAATTTGACTTATAGATTAATTCGTGTTCTTCTCATGCTCTGCTACTGCCATCATCTCTCCTCATATTATCAGAGATCTGTTTGTTGACTCGTGGGCGGAGGACAGCCAGCGTCCGTGCAGACACATATTGCCGTTTGTACTCTCTCAGTGTGGACAGCTTTAATGAGGTTCTGGAGGAACATCCAATGATGCGGCGTGCCTTTGAAACTGTTGCTGTTGACCGTTTGGACCGTATTGGTAACAGTTTTCTGATTGGTTGAGTTTTCATCTTGAATAGTTAAAAAGCTATTATCACATCTATAGTCTCGGGAAATTAAGTGTTTTTTCTGGTCATGCTTTCTGATTTTTCTCCCTTACAGGCAGAAAGAACTCAATGCTCCTGCGGAAATCTTCTCAAGGGGGTTCTCTGGGAGGAAGTATGGGTCGTGGTGGAGGCCGTGGAGGGGGTCCAGGAGCTGGAGGTGGCCTTACAGGGGGCGGTCTGGGCTCCTGTGACAGTATGTTGGTGCAGCAAATTGTTAAACATGACAGTATGCCAGCCATGCAGGATGCCATTGCAGCTGCTGCTGCGGGAAGAAGTGGAGTGATGGGGGGAAGTGGCACGGTGTCTCCTAGGCCACGCCCTGTCATCTGGGCACCATTGGTCCATGCTCCCTTGCAGACAGCAGCTGCCACCAGTAATGTTGCCATCGCCCTCATGAACCAGCAGCAGCAGCAACAGCAGCAGCTCCAGCAGCTGCAGCAGCAGCATGCTCTGGGAGGGGCTTTCTTCCTGCCTTCCCCTCTGATCTCCCCATCTCCATCATCCTCCTTTCCTCTTTCTCCTCCTCGTGCTCCTGTGCTACAGCCCCTTCGCCCCTCTGTGAGCTCCCTCATTGGTATGATGGCAATGGGAGGAATGAGTGGTTTGTCACCTAGAGGATTTCCTGTCTCCCCCTCAACCATTGGCCCTCCAGGTGGCATGACATCGCCTCCAATTGCTAAAACACCATCCACTCCAGCTCCCACTGTCCCAGCATCTGTACAACAAGGAAGGACTCTCCATTACAGCCCACGCTTTCAAGCTGATCATCCCTCTGTGATTGCTGGAGCACCTGGAACCCCAACAGGGGGAGTCTCCACTCCACTCCACAAAGTACCAACCACCAACCAAACCAGTTGCCCATCTGATGGCAACACTGGTCCACAGGGTGCAAAAGAGGCTTTGCTTCGTCATGGTGGTACCAGCTGTCAAGGTCTGCCAGCATTAGGCAGACTGACCCAGGAGGCCAGGCTGCTGTCAGCCTCACAGCCCACTCTGCCTCACCGTTCCTGGGCTGGTGTGCAGCCTCTTCCCCCTCTGCATCGGAAGGCATCTGGTGGGAATTTGTTGGCGGCTCCTTTCCTGGTGGGGCAGTTAGCTAGGGGAGGCAGTGCAGGAATGCTCACCTCCAATCCTCCATTACAGCTGGTGACAAGCATACCATTTACTGCACAAACACAAGCCACTCTTCCTATTCAGCCTGCAGTAACACAGGCTTTCTCTGCAAACCCAGCCTCAAACCCACAATCCACAGCTCACACTGCCTCTATACCCACATCTGCACATGTCCCTACAGCTTCTTTGCCATCTTCCTCTCCTCCAAAACAGACCCCACTCTCCTCTGCCACCCCTTCACCTGCACCAACTCCTTCATCTCCCACGGCTATTTTCTCCCAGACACCTCGCCCAAAGCCATTCCCAACAACCCCATCCCGATCCTCCTCCCCGCCTCCTTGCTCCACCCCACCCTCAGCAGGAGCAAGCCCATTATCGACTCCCCGCCCCAAACCGATTCTTACACCCTCTCCTCGCTCCTCCTCTCCCTCTCCCTCTCCATCCTCCACACCACCCCCATCCTCTGTTTCGACCCCAATTCCTTTACCTCAACCTTATAGTCCCAAGTCATCACTTACATCCTCTTCTCCCCCATCCTCTTTGCTCACCTCTTCCCCTCCCCACCTCCAGAGCCCTAGATCCAAGATATCCAACACACTGCCATCTGGTTCCCTGCTGCCTGGCTCCAGTCCTACCCTGACCCCAGTCCCTTCACCAGTACCAACTCCCACTCAGACAACTCGTAACCGCCCTTCTACTCCTTCCCAAACTCCTACTCAGACCATCACAATGGTAACTCCAAGCCAGACACTTACTCCTTCATCATCCCTATCTCCTGTCCTTACCACGTCTAGTATCTCCCCAAGTAAATCCCAGAGTCAAACACCTTGTCTCCAGCCCTCTGTCTCTCCGTCACCCAGAGGCCCCACCCCAAGCCAAGTCCCAAAACAAGCCCCAGTTCAAACTCCTGCCCCTACCTCAACCCCTGTTAGCACCAGCTCGCAAACTAAAATAACTTTCTCTGTTCATCCTGTGAAGCAAACCTCAGCTGTCTTTACTCAAAGCCCTACATCAGGCCTAAGCCATATCAAACAAATCCCATCAGCATCTTCATCCTCAAAAACTCTATGCCCAAACCAGGGTTCCACAAACCCTTCATCCCTTCCTATCTCCTCCTCAATCACCACCGCCACTTCGCCTAATGTTCAGTCTGCCGCTCTTCCCTCACCAAAACAAACCTCAACAACCCCCCCTACCAGCTCCCAGAAATTCAACACACCCTCTGTCCCTGTCCAGACCTCTCAACCCCCCACCGCTACACCCAACCAGACAGCACATGCAGCCACCCCTGCCAACTCCACATCCCCTAAAAGTGGCAAAAAGGACCCTCAGCTGTCACTCACCAGAAAAGACTCAGAAGGAATGAGGCACAAACTGCCTGCTAACATGTAAAAAATGAGGAAAAACATTTCATTGCAGCCGGTGGATATGCAGAGCGTTGGCACCAGGAAGCTGATGGCTGAATGTGGACAGATACATCTTGTTTGCATTTACTCTAGGATGTGATTGTCTTAGAACATCAGGTGTTCATGTGACTCTTAGCCAAGGCATCGATCAATAAGAAAGACTAAATGGATCTTCCAAGCGGGTGCTTGGTACAGCAGAGTTGAACAAACATCCATATGTATACATACATATCTGTGTTAGTGATTGTCGGAGCAAGCTGGGAAGCTGAGGTGGAAATATGCTGCACTATCCAGTTCAGAAACAGAAAAATGGGATGGAAGTAATGGGTGGGGTTGTTAAAAGTGATTGAAAACAGCAATACTTGTGATGCATTTTATTCTGTTATGTTAATCAAGGTAATCAAGTGACCTTGATCAACAATGAAGTGACAATGACTACAAATGTGAAAAGACAGAAAACGTGTTGACGTTCAGAAGGAAGTCCACTGTGACATCAAAATATAGGCAATACAGCAGACACCTCCTGGTTTCCAGCTCCAACTCCCTCTTGCCTCCCATTATACACCGAAGTGTAATATTTTCTCATCACAATGAAAATAGTTATGATGTAACATTTAAGAAAAAAAATCAATGTAAAGCTGATACACATATGGATTGGAATTATTAGGAGAAATCCATCGGTAGTTTTGTTGTCCCAGGTGTTTGGTGTTTAGTTTTTGGAACAATACAGAAAATTTAAAACTACATGTTCACTTTGACAGCTTCTGTAAATTGTGTTTTTAGTGTGTGACACACAGTACTGATCTACTGTGCAACGTGGATCACATGATTTTGTTCCAGCCAGCTCCCCATAATGTAAATATGTGCCTCTCTGTGGATCTGTTGTATGCTTCCTCACCCCTCGGCTTCTTTGTCTTTCATCTGTCGTCTGTCTAGCTGCCTTTCATCTGATTTGACAGCTCTGGTCGCTAACTGTTTCTTTGACACTCGCAGACTCGCTCCTTTTCTCTCGGTTTGCCCAACACTTTGCTCTCTGCTGCCATCAGCCTCATGTTCAACTGGCGGCCTCCTCTTCCTCTTGCCCTATGACACTGTTTCAGCACCATTTCTACTGATGTTAGATGTTTTCTGTGGGTAGCAGCGAGACATTTCCGTCTCAATCCCCAATACCATGTTGCCTAGACTATATATTTAAGGACCAAATGTTTTATTTTTTATTTATCACAGCTTTAGCTTTTAAAAAGAAAAAATCTACTATTGCAGTCAAAATGATGATCTTGAGTGTGGCAATGAAAGATATGCTTTTGATGATGAGGATGTTGGCAAGGAAGTGATGTTGATAATTATGTACATCTGGATGTAAGAATAAAGTGGATTTAGATATCAGTATGTGTGACATAAGTTTATTTATCTACCAGCATGCAATCAATGGCACAGTTATTTGTACAGTATACTTGTAAGGCAAAGGATCAATTTAATAGTTTATCTTTCAATTGAGATCAATTGAATTGTATCTTTAAATTTATAAAAAAAATAATTGTAGCTACCCTTGATCAAGTTTTCACAGTACATTTATCCATGAGACCTACACCCTTTCTTTTTAAAAAACAAAAATCAATGTCTGCATCTTTGCATATTTCTGTAACACTGTATGGTGGACTTTATAAATTCTTGCTCAAAAAGATGTTATTTTTTAAATATTGTATTAAAATTAATATGATTGTAAATTAAAATGCAGAATTTAGCTTTCAAGAACAACAGAAGTTTTTACAGGGCACAAAAATGTCAATAGAGGACTTTCCACACAATGAGGACACAGTTTTGGAAAGATGTTGCTGACTTGTACTTGGCTCTGTGAGCAGGGATGTTGCCAGGATGATGTGATGAATACCCTCATCTTTCTTCTTCTCAGAGAGATCTGGCCACAACCCAAATCAAGCCCAATTTTACGATTATAATTTGTATTTTTTTGTGGTCATTAATTCCTCCCCTTGGCTCTCTACCTTGGATCTAACCTTTCATTTTGCAGAGGGAATGTGTATGTGTTCTTTTAAGGACCAAGTAGTGATGGTCATATAGGCGCTTGAATGAACCCCAACACCCTAGTCAAAGGGCAGGCCTTGATCCCTAAAAGAAGAGGGGGGTGCCTCATCTCTGCAAAACAAAGCAAAGGCCAGTGGAGGGAATAAATATTGATCCTTTGAATGTTTTTTTTTTCATCTTTGAAAGGGACTAAATACTCAGTCACTCTTCTCTTTATTATGAGCCCTTTTTCAAATAATATATATCTTTATTGAAATAACAATGCATGGTAAACAAACTGTACTTATACCCAGCTTTTCTTGACATCACTCAAAGCACTTTTACACTACAGTACATGTCACATTCATCTAGCACTTCTATTGTTACATGCTAAGTGCTTTTAACCTATCACACATTCATGTCCCTATAGACGGAAGGCAATGAGGGGTTTAGCATGGTGTCAGGGAGTGCCTGGAATCAGTCCAATGACTTTCCAGTCGGTAGAAAACTGCTGTTCCTCCTGCACCACAGCTGCCTCCAATACATCTCGACAATAAATCTTGTACCATTGACAAGTTTATTTCCCTTTTAAATAGAATCATTTTAGTATGGAAAATGGATTTGTGGTATGAGCAGCAGAGTTGAGTATGTGGGTTGCAGTCATGAAAAACTTGTCAGATCTTCAGTGCCAAACAGCTTATTCTGCTATTACCTCTAGTTTTGAGCTCATTGTGTCGAGGTGGCGTGTGTGAGTGGCTGTAAGCAGTGAAGCAGCCGAAGCAGAATCCTGAGCGCTGAGATGCAGAGAAATATGGTGGCGGGATGGACCGGGAATAAAAGTATGAAAGGAGGAAGACAGTTGAAGAGGAGGCAGCATTGATTGGAAAATTTTGGATATCTTTAAATCAACAGAAGCAGCCACATGTGTGAGTTCAGTGTTTATCAAATGAGTTATAGAAGAGACAGTTAGATGTGTTACAAACCGTAAACTTTTATCTGACCATAATATAAGATTCTCCAGGACCCTTTTTATGTAGCTATAAAAATGATCTTGGTTCTGTTCATTCTGTCGTCGCTCTGGTTTGTTGCTGTTATGGCACTCATCAGCCCAGATATAAAAGCTACTGGTTATTCCAAACTTGGATATATAGGGAGTCATACGGAATATGGGATTTTCCAGTATCATACCTAAACTATTAGTTATTTTATGTGCTGTGTTAAAGGGATATTTTAGCTAAAGTAGTCTGTACACATCTGCTACTGTCCACACGTGTCCATGTCCAACTCAGAAACAGTTGTAAACTGAGGAACATTTCATTGGTCCAAAATCTGATGTGAACACTTGCTGATTTAATCAGTGTGTTTATCTGGTTGTAAATGATGTGACTGCAGCTTTTTATCCTTGTTGACTTATTTTACTGCATGAACTTTTTGGTCGGTCCTCCGGGACCAAACACACCTTCACAGGTGGGCATTGAAAAGTTTGGGAACCCCATTGGATCATCTTTTATCTGTCCAAGTTGAGTTGACTTTTTTATTTTTGAATGTTAGTTGAATCAGATCAGGTGAGATGACCACTAGCAACTAAATTATTTGCTGACAAAATGAACCAATTTCAGGTTAATATGATATGATATAAATAATGGACTCCTGTTGGGACTGTTGTGTCGAGTCTCTTGATGAGAGTAGGAGAGAGAAAAGCACTGGACAGGCAGCTTGTGTGAATGTTGGTCTCTAGAATATTGAACTATGACGATAACTTAGTCTGTATGTGGGTGTCTGCATTTGCATGTGAGCATAAATGTGCAGTTTTTAGGTCGGGGTCGCCTGGGCGAGTAGCCAGACTTTTCATCCCTCTCCAGCCCTGCTAAACAGGTGAGCACAGATATGTGCAGGCATCTGAAAGAGAATTACATTCATTGATTTTCTGTATCGTTAATCCAATTAGGGTTGTTCTGGAGGCTATCACAGCAATTATTAGGTGGGAGGCAGGGTACATGCTGGACAGGTCGCCAGTCCATCACAGGGCCACAAAGAGAGAAAGACAACCATTCACGCACGCACACTCCTAAGGAGAATTCAGAGTGTTCAATTAGCCTAACATGCATGTCTTCATTGCTAGATTGTTCAATAAATACCAATAAATGTCAAACATTTGTGCACAGCTCTATGGATATTTAAGTGTAAAATGTGAACTGAAGTGCGAATTTACATAACACTATTTAATTATTAAATTTACGCATTCCATGCAAAAGACTGCACTACACTCCTTTTATATCCTGGTATTGACATTCAGGTGCTTGACTGATGTCTGATTTGCAGCATCTGTGATCTGTGGTCAGCTGGAATGGTAGGGTTATAATGTGGAGAAGACTCCAAGAACTATGGTAATTGCTACACCATAATAGGGTAAGAGCTTTTGGTGAGGCAGTGTGATGGTTTCTCCCTCACTGGAAAAAATACGGTTTGCCGTCATTGGAGGCAATCTCAATGCAGAGATTACAGCTGTTATGGCTGTGTATGGCTCTTCCACATGCTACTGGATCCTCTCTGTGTTAAATTGATGAATTGTTACATTATCAAGATGTTTTCTTTCTCCAGACTACAACTATCCAAACTAATAAATGACACTAAAACAATCTTCATAGCTGAAGATGCTGTTTGGCAATGACAAAGAAGATTCATTAAGCATTTCATGGGGGCAACACAAACACTCCACAAATGTTTGTCTTACAAATGTGATGCCAGTTGTTGCTGCCATCAATGGCAGCAGAGTTAAAGTTCAACTAGTAATTTTGAGTTAAATCAATAAGTAACCTATGTTTGTTGTTTGGTACTGTTGGATTCAGGACTTGTTTCTGTTGCTCATGACAATGCACTAGCATAGAATTCAGAGAAGACCTTTCCAGCAGCACGTTGAAATGTCAAACGGCTCTTTGGTGATGCGAACTGTCAGTCCAGCCACATTTGACTCGTGACATAAATCGAAGAGCGCATTGTGGAGTCGAACAGCTATGAGCCATAGGTCAGAGTAGTGCTACTTTTGAAAGGAACTAAATGATAATCCACCTTCATTCGGGCGGATTATAGTCACACTGTCATCTACTTGTCCTCTCTCATGTGTGGTATTTTGTCTATCTTCTTGTTCTCTTACTTTGCTCATTAGCCTCCAAGAGTTTTTCAACCACTCCTCAGCACACAGGAGAATTATATTCAAAAACATGCTGCATAAACTAACAAAAATACTAGAGGAAAGCTGCAATAACAGAGGAGCAAGGCAAATACAGAAGCATAATGCAATAACAGGAGAGCGCTGCAAAAACAGCCTACATTGATGTTGTAGCCTTCCTCTGTTCTCACTGTTGTCCTGAGTAAAAACTTACAGCAGCCCCAGAGGCCCAAGCAATCTGTTGTGTGAGTTCCTACCTTCACCATCTTGGGCAGCATCATCCCAGAAAATACACATATCGGCCATGAGAAGGCAATGAGTGGGGCTAACAAGATGCAAACAGCTGTTAGGGCTAAAGCTAAAGCACACTGTTAGCTGACTAAAAACAGACTGTACTATCCGCTGCCTCTTTTTGATGGATATCTGGCAATATCAAATAACATCTAAATACATGAGTTATAAATAAATTCCCGTGAATAAATTCAGCTGTGAAGTTGATCTTTTAACCCTTGTATGCTCCCTGGACATTTTTGTCCACTTAGTAAAATTTAACGCTCACTCACAGACAATCAACTGGCTCACCAGAGCTGACTTTTGAGGAAAAAGTGTCCTCCTGTATGAAGATTCAAAAGCCCAACTTT
>JBBDHI010000006.1:12018167-12034054 GCA_037177115.1 Craterocephalus stercusmuscarum | reverse complement strand
ATAACGTTTTTAAAAGCAAAATCCTGTATAATACATTTTTAGCATTGTAATATAAAAAAGTAATGTAATAAAAATTGTTAAGTGATGGCTCCTATTCAGATTATTCCGTTTTTTTTTTTAAGTAGAAAAATAATCAAGTTGCAGTTATTAAACTGACTAAATAAAACTAAACAAATTGAGAAAAATAAATGTATATGTGAAAGTCATGTATTCCTTTTAAGGCATAGTTTTGCATCTTTACGTTTCGATATTTTCTGGTTAAAAGTAGATGTTAGCTGTGAGAACCTTAAGTTGAAACTTGATTGGTATTAAGCGCCGGAGCATATATGTGTACCCAAATGTCTTGCCCCATGTGCTGATAAGCTGATAATCCTCCAGCAGATGCACATGGGTGTCCAGGTCTGGCATGCAAACCCGCGGCTGCTGCAGCTCACAGTTTAGTGTCGTGGTATGGGAGGGCGAGGGGATAGGGGCCTCTGCTCTGCCAACCAAATAAATAATGTAATGTGTTTCTGGAACTAAGACCACACTGTGCGCATGTCACACTTTACACACTATAATGCCCCAGTTACAGTAAAGACAGAGGAGGATTTAGTTGCAGGGGCTTTCTTGAAAAAAAAAAAAAATGAAGAAAGAAATAGAAAAACGTCTGTTGAGTAACACAATTTCAATGGACTTCTCTTTTTTTTTTTAAAAGCCCCTCTCCAGCTTGTCATTGCAGGGCGCAGTCATTGCAATTATCATGATACAGTCTCAAGTCTTGTCTTTGACTAATTCAAATGGCGATTCAAATTCTCCCTGGTTGCATCGGTTTTTATATCTCCTGGCAGGATGCAAATGTGGATTCTGGAGGGAGCTGCTGGGACTCGCCGCTCCGTGTTTTGTTTTATTACCAGCAGAGATGAGCTGTAGTGTTAAATGACCTGGATGTGTCAGTTAAGTTTCTGGCATGTGTGGTTTGGACACAATCGACGCTTAAACGTTAAGGTTTTTCTCACAGATTGTTGTATGAGTGTTCTGTGCAGTAGTGAGAGAAGAAGTGGCAGCTTTGGTTTGGCAGACATAAGCGTGCTCATCATCTCTTCTCATCCCCCAGTTTCCTCTTCCCCTACTCTTCCTCACTGGTGTCCCAGTGCACCACTCACTACCTCCAATAAGAGAGGGTTAAAGAGAGTAAAGTGTTTTTCTTTTCTTAAGTATTTCAAATCTGTGACACAGAGGAGAATAAGGGGTGTTAGGAAGACGAGTGTGTGGAGGAGAAACGGTATGAGCTTGAATCTTATTTTCCACATGTTTTGTTGCTTTGCTGTTTTTTTCGAGGCATTTTATATTTATTGTCATGATTTGTTATGTTGTGGTTTAGCTTGTATGGAATAGATCCTTTCATTTGTCTGAAAAGGAACGTGTTTATGTGTCTGAGTCAGACTTATACTGTACACCAATTTAATTTGTCATCATTTTCCTGTAAGCAGCATTTTTCATAGATTTATGGAACTGCTGCTGTATGAAAGCATTTTACTTCTGTAAAATGGAATCAAGTGTCCTTTAATCCCATTACTTTATCAACTGCATTTTGTTTCAGTTCTGACTTTTTAAAAGTCTGAAACTCATCCATAATGCTATCTTTAGTTTATCTAACTCGCGCTTAAAAAGGCTTCACAACGCATGCAACCAACCAACCATGTGTGCAGAGTGACACACACAGTTACAAACACACACATGAACAGGCAATTTGGAAAAGGTCTGACATCAGAATTTGTAAGAGCATTTCTCTGTCTCTCTGTCTCTCTCTAAGCCACAGTTTTGTGTGAATAGTATAAAGTCAAATTTTCCTCCTTGGTGCTGGAGCCTGATATAATTGAGGTGGACTGGGAAAAGTTACAGCCTTTAATGGAAAATAGGAGCCATAAAAATAATAGCAAGTTGTAGCTTCAGCTAACGTGCTCACGTGGTGGTTGCATTGGGGTTTCAGTATAGGCGATGAATAATTTGACATGTTTTTAGATTAGAGAAGGAATCTTTGTGCACAATTTTGGTAAGTCCTGCAGTTTCTTTAATTTTTTTTTTGTTGTTGCAACAAACAAGCAAGCTTTCTTTCTACTTGCTTTCTTTCTTTCTTTGAGGAGCTGTACTGAATTTTGGCAGCGGTCAGTCATCACACTTTTAAATTTCCATTTCCTCCTGAGTAAAATCAAATCCGTTGTGAGTTCTCCTCTGAGCATGTGAAATTTCTTCTTGCATTGCTTTATGGTTTGGCCTCTGCGCCCCTTATCAGTGTAAGCTGAACCTGTCAGCTACTGACAACAACTAACAAAAATTTTCTAAATGGTATTTGCATCTTCTAAAGGTACTAAACAATCTTTGTTGTTTAAAGAGAGGAAGAGTGTGCACATAATGAAAGCAAGGGATGAGGAAACCGTAGAGTTGCAGAGGTGATTAATTTCTCCGCTGTCGACAAAAGAGTGGGAGGTGAGAGCAAAAACGAAGAAAGAGATGACAGGTAATTGTTGGAAAGATAACATCTCTACATATGTAGCATCAAGTGCAAGTTTAAATTCTGAAAAAGAATTCTCTCTGGCAAGATTTAGACGGTCAACAAACACACCTGGACACAGTGATATGATTTAGTACTGGGCCCTGCTGACATGCCTAAACTAAAATGAATTAAGACTTGTGCGAAAAGCTGCTCGAGATCCAGAAACATTTTGTGCGCAACACAGAATGCATTCGTAGTGTTGGCCTGTGGGCTGTTTTAACATTGGTGCCGATGTGTTGCAAGATTCAGCAACTTACGCACACATGTCCTTGGTAAGTGAAAGAAAATAGAAACAAAATGACGAGGAAGGAGACGGGGGATATGAACAGTGTGTGTGGTTGTGCATGTCATGATGTGTCAGTATTAAGTGACTCACAGGCTGATAGAAAATTGATGGGAATCACTGCATCTTCTTTGCAATGTTGTTATTTTTCCGAAGACGTCTGTGTGCTAAGGAGTATACCTAAAATAACAAGCTTGAACCACCAACCACCCATGATGGCATTGTTTTCTCTTTCTTTCTTTTTTCTTCTCCCCTGTGCCGGAAACATAATGTGCACCAGCGTGTGCTCCACCTATAACCTCCTATGTTTCTCCATTTTTCTCTGCTGCTTCAGTATCTGCTTTCTGGGTGTTTCAGTTCGCCTATATTCTGTCCTGGGTAGCTATTTATACACAAAAAGTCTGTGTTCGATAGGGGTTGCACATGATTGTTATCCTCCATTTTCATTCTGGTCTGTTATCTTGTCTACTTACAATGAGACAGAATGTACACATGCAAGGTCAAGTCATCCGTTTACACTTTGCCCTACAGAGACTTGGCAGGGAATTTCCTCTTATGATGCTTTCCTCCAACATCATCCTATTAGTGAGGCTGTAGAAAAAGATTGTTGCTTATTCAAGAAATGGATATTCTTGTAAGTTTGTAATAATAGGACAGGACAGAAACGGGTACAAAAACCCTCACATTTAAGTACCGTCGATATTATAATTGCTCTGATTGCATGTGTATTATTCTTTTATGTTGGGGATTAAAGCTTTTCTTTTCTTTTCTTTTTACTTATTTGAGAGGAAAGAAAAACAGGTTGCCTTAACTTCCTCCGTTTTCGGTCTCGGCAGTTGCCTTGATGCGGCCGTCCTTGTTGCCTTGGTTAAAGAGATAACCCTTATGTTAATGCTTTGGCTTGGAAAAATAGTTGTATTTGTACCAGAGATTGTGGGTTTATTTTATTTGAAGGAGACATTTAACCTGCCTTCAAGAGGTGAGCTTTGTGTTCAAGATTTCCTCAGAGGTGTGGTATGATATGGTTTAACTCTCATATTGCACCTTCCTGAATGTTTGAATTGGGGTGTAATATGACTCACAATGCCAATATGATTTTTGTTCTTACACGGTCGTTCATTTGTGATATTCTTCGATTCGATAGAAAATTGTGTTTTGGTTGCATGTGCTCGTTTCCTTCCGATCTAACCAGTTGAAGCAATGTGCGTGGTCTGAAGACGGACGGTTGGTTCATCTACATCCCCCACCGTCCTGCCTCAGCCATAGTAAACTGCCTTCCATCCATCCATCGGGCCTCCTTTTGAGGACGACGAGGAGACCGTGTTTATCGGAAAGTGTTCGGAAACTGGGCCGTTGAGTTTTGGAGAGAGGGGGCGCGTAGGCGACCTGGGGGGGAGGGGTATCTCTGAATCTCTTGTCGTCACCGTCACCCTCTTTTGATACAACAGGAAGGAGAGTTAGTGTCAGAATGTGCGCGAGAGGCAGACATCCCCAAGGATGAACGCTTAACCTCGACTTCTGCCTACCAGATCAGACCTTTAAGTTACACATCTAAGGGTAGGAGGAAATAGGAAAAAAAGGTGGTTTTGAAAAACGACGAGAGAGAGAAAGTGAAGGAGAAGACTCGCAAAAAGCGGAAAAAAATGGATGCCATGAGACAGCCGCTGCCTCGTCTCCAGCTGACTGTGCCCATGCCCATTAAGACAGGAAAGGTAGGATGGACTTTTTGGGCTTCTGGATTCTACATTTCATCCTCGGATGAGGGAAAAAATAAGGGTTCGATGTGTTTTTGAGGGGCAAAAAGGATTCAAAGTCGACCTTAAACTGTTTACAGGGAACAAATACGTATTTGATTGTTTTACTTCTATGGGTGGAGTAAGTTTGTATTTTAAATAGGCCGTAGTCAAGTTCGTCACAGAACAGGTTAATCGGACAATGGTGGGTGGGGGGAGCCACAGATTGACACGCTGTATGTGTGCTTGTTTTTTTGCAGCTAGGTGTGTGTGTTTAATAGGGTGTATTCTGGAGCAGGTTAGTCAGGTGGATGTGCTGTTGTTGAGCAGAGCCCTCTGGGCGCTGTGTGAACACGGTTAGTGGATGGCCAGGGGGGCTGCCAGTTGCTATGGGAGGGAGCTGAAGAGGAGGTGGGGGAGGGGGGAGGGGGATTGCATGCGGAGAGGGTGTTGTTTGTGGAAAATCTGGTCTGCTCAGGTGTGTGAGCGCTATTGTCGAGCGGGTAAAGTGTGGGCAGGGTGAGGTGCGAGCTTAGGGATCCAAAGAAGGGAGTCGTTGGGTCTTATTACGATCAGACCTCTCCAAGCGAAATAAAGGAAGTTATTGTCCTCGCGTTGCTGATTATGGCTGGTGGGGCTTGTTGTAAAACTGGCTTGTAAAATTTTGAAGTGATTTTAAAAGCGAATGTGCCTCAGACACCTGTTTGCACCATCAAACATCTGTGTGACATACATTTATTTCAGGCCTCTTACAGATACTAAAGCTTCTTTTGCAGTTTTTCCTTCCTCATTCTTTCACAGGTACTCCCCCTTTAATCCACTATAGTCTATCACTTCCTCCTCGCCCTTGCTTGCTCTTCTTCCTTCCTTTCCTCTTCTGTCGGTCTCTTCGTTCTTCTCCAGGTATTTAATCAATCGGCTAATGCTATAAAGGGTTCACACGAATTAACCTACTGCCCCTTGGCTGCAGCAGCTACACAGCATTGTGTAACTTTGTCCTTTCCACATCGTCATTATCAGTCAGATGAGTTTGTATCGTTCCTACCTTTGACTGTCTCTACATGTTTTCTGCTTTTGGATTTCACTCTTTCATCCGAGCGCTTCTGCCGATGACCCAACCCCCATCCCACTGGCTGAAATCGTCCACTCCTGATTTAGTAATCTGGGGAGAAACGTAAGGAAGGATCATGGGGTGGTTGTTGTTAAGCCCTGTTTATTTTGTCCCTCACATGAAGTGGAGCACCTCATGTTAGTCACGCCACTGGAGGTTTACTGTCGGACCAGTTAAGTCTGGCTCTCAAAAAAGGAGTGCTGGATAATCTCTTTCCTAGGAAATGCAAAGACATAATAACAATACTGATCGCTATTTCTTGGGAAACGTAAAACATTTCTCCCTAATCAAGCCCTTGAACGTTAAGGCAGGCGTAGGCTATCTGTTCACCCGTGTATCTAATCTGCCCTTTCTATCATGTAGGTGGCGATGTCTCCAGGAGAGGATGGTCTGATTGGGATCCCCTTCCCGGAGCATAGCAATGAGCTGTTGTCCCACCTCAATGACCAGAGGAGGGCAGGACTCCTGTGTGACCTCACCCTTACTTCCCGCGGGGCTCGTTACCCCACACACCGATCTGTCATGGCGGCCGTCAGTCTTTACTTCCGCCGTTTGTTTGGGACAGAGGAAGGGGGCGGCGAGGGTGGAGGAGGCTTCAGTGTTTGCCAGCTAGACTGCGTTGCACCCGATGCCTTGAATGCCCTGCTGGAGTTTGCCTATACTGCCACACTGACCATCCCCAGCTCCGGGATGAGAGATGTGCTCCGAGGAGCTCAGCTTTTGGGCATCCAGTGTGTGGCGGACGCCTGCAGGGACATCCTCGGGGAGACGGCGGAGGCGGAGGCGGAGACGGCGGAGGAACAGAGGGCCCAACACACGGCTGCGGAGAGAATGGCGGAGCAAGGCAGCGCGGTCGGGAAAGCTTCCAGAAGAAAAACGGACAAAAAGAAGGTGAAGAAGGTTGGATCGGTTCACATCAACCACTCGCCCCTGAACCTGCTGCCTCCCTCTCCCCCCTCCCATCCTTCCCCGGCATCTGACAGCCTTCGCTCCTTGCCCTCTACCCAACCTCCCACACCTGAACCAGAGGAGCATCACCTCATACACGGGCAGAACGGGGATCCCCGGGCCATCAGAGAGCCAGGAAGAGGGGCCACACCAAATGGGGGGTTCCTTCATTGGCAACAAGACCGCCCACGTATAGCCCACCCACCCCCCGTTCCACCGGTGAATGACAAGATATCTGAGGACGACGAGATTTTGGGTGATGACGTTATGATGATGGGGAGCAGCTCCCTGCCGACCTCTGTAGCTAATCGAGGCGCAGCCACGCCGGTAACAGCAGGAGGGAGGAAGAGGAAGTCTCAGACCCCTCAGCAGTGTCCTGTCTGTCAGAAAATCATCCACGGAGCCGGAAAGCTGCCGCGACACATGAGGACGCACACTGGAGAGAAACCATTCCAGTGCTCTGCCTGCGGGGTTCGCTTCACACGGTATGAAAACTTTTTTTTAGCAGAATTTAATTCTGTTTCAGTTTTTGTTTCGTGCCTCGTTAACTCTTTGCATCTGTCTTCATTTTCTTTAGCAACGATAAGTTGAAGATCCACATGAGGAAACACACAGGCGAACGCCCTTACCCCTGCCCCCACTGCCCCGCTCGCTTCCTCCATTCGTATGATCTTAAAAACCACCTGTCCCTCCACAGCGGAGCAAGGCCCTTCGAGTGCCCGCTCTGCCACAAGGCGTTCGCCCGAGAGGACCACCTCCAGCGCCATCGCAAGGGCCACAGCTGCCTGGAGGTTCGAACACGCCGGCCCAGGCGCGGCCCCGAGCTGCTGGAGGAAGAGCGAGGGGATGAAGGCCGGAGGGAGCAGTCCAGTCCTCTGTCTTTACAGGCCCATTCCTCTGTGTTCCACCCACGTACGGTGCTGGATGGCGGGGGCGGGTCCGTAGGCGGCCCTCAACTTTTATTCGGAGGAGACATAGAGAGAGAGCACTCTCTTGCCTTTCAGGCTCTGGCCCATCTCGGGCCTCAGAGGCTGGCCAGCTACCCTGAGCTGTTCTTGCAAAGGCTGGAAATGCGAGCAGACCGAAAAACAGAGGGGGAAGTTCCAAGAAGAACCCGGTCACCGGCTCTGCAGCACGACAGATGGGCAGATGAAGAGGAAATTAGACACGAGGAAGTAGAAGAAGGGGAATAGGGATCAGAGACTGTGTGTGTGCGTGTGGTTAAGTATCCACAGTAAAAAAAAAAAATAATTCACTCAGGTGGCTGGACTCATGACCTGCTGCTCCCATACAGAGAGCACTTAAAAAATGATATTTATATATATATATAAAAAAAGGAAAACGGGTTTTCAGAGATATTTAGGTTTGTTTTATGATTGTTGGCATTTCATTTAAGTCTTCTTTAAATTTTGTTTCTTTGTTTGGCGCTTGATTTTGAGTATTTTAGGGTTTGAGCTCTCTAATGACTTCTTATTCCTGCTGGTGTGTATTAAGTGGGTGGTCACTGGGATGCTTTTCACTATGCAAACTAAAATCCAGGGCTGCAGGATGGAAGGATATCTGAAGATGTGTACGTTTTGTTCTAACATGCATTAAATCAGGTGCAAGTTTAAATGAATTTCCCCTATATTCCAAGATGGTTTGTGTGCCCACTGTCCTCTGGTGGTTATCAGTGGAAATGCAGTCTAAATAATCAAACTCGTTCTGTGTGTTGTAAGCAATAATCTTAACTGTTTTTGTTGTTTTTGTTAGTGAATCTTTGCTTTGATTTGGTGCTTAAACCAAAGACCTGCGTTTTTTCTTCTTAAATCAGGTGAGGAGGAGGGCGAGTTGTAGCCATCGTTGGGTTTGACGAAGACTCTTCCCAACTGTTTCGATAGCCATGAGAGAGAGAGAGACTCTGCTTCCATATCTGAGTGTTCAGAGCCGTAGAGCTCTGTGTTAAATGCCTGACCAAAAGAGACAAAGTCTGGGTCAATGAGTTGATGTTGATTAATGTTGAATACAATTCTTTTGTTACTTCCCAGAAGCTGTGGACTTCAGTTTTCCAATGCACTCATTTGGATTCCTTGTTTGAAAAAAAAAAAAAAGGTGAGGGGATGGTAAAATGATGTGCCCCTTTCTTTGTATTTATTTATTTATATTTATATTTATTGTGGCTCTTCTGCTTTTGTTAGTCCAAATCCAGGGTTGAACTTCGATCACAGTCCACTCGTTATCCAAAAACTTTAACAATCTGTGAGACACTGCAGATTTTTTTTCGCTCAACATCGCCGTCTACCTGAACGCCTCGTTGCAGGGTGGTTGTTTTCTTTTGGCCATTATTCCTCGAATGCATCCTTTGCACATTTTAACCTTCCAGGTTCTGCAAAAACAAGGGCACATTCCAAACTTCAGGGTAGCAAGAAGGGAACAGAGGAAAGACATTAGGGTGGGATCGAAATCTTTAATGTAACTTGAACATGAAATGACTTTTCAGCATGCTTTTCAGTAATGAACTCAACATGTATAGTACTGTATCACGTTATTGCATGGCAGTTCTTAAAGATCGGCCACCGCTGTGACTAAAGGGGCCATTATCTTTGGAGTTCATCCGTCTCTGACCAAAAACTTTTTACTTTCACATTGCTTTCTGTGGCCCTGAAGCAGGGCATTATGCAACTTTTACTGGCTTTAAATGACAGCAATTGTATTGGTATTTCCAATTCGCTTGAAATCCATGTAGCAGACGTGCTGGTCTGGCCTTGTGTGTACTATCTGCTATTTCCTTTCCTTTCCTTCTTTTTTTTTTTTATTTGCTCCTGTTTATTTGCACTATGAGATTTGAGAGCTTCAACCTTTTTTTTCTTCTTTTGTCTGATCTTCAATATCTTGTTCATTAATTTACTCAGTACCATTTAAGATTGTGATTGAAAACGACTGTACTTCAGTGAAACTCTCAAACATACTCTTCCTTTTGCATATTAGTACAGAGTTAAATACAAATATATATTGGGATGAAGTTGCCTTAGGTTTTTAATGTTTTTCATGCTGCAACTATTCTCAGGAAATCTTGAGCAATGCACTAAGTGATTATACAAAATGTAAAATGGGAAGAAACTGGTGCTGTAGGGCGATAGGCACTCTTCATGCAAGTGCAATGCCAGTAGTTTCAAAATATTAGATTTTATAGATTTTGTATTGTAAAAAACAAATGAAGTAAACCTATGTGTAAATAAGAGTAATGAAAGTAAACTACTGGCCTTGCTGGAACCTGTCTTACTGGAAAGGTATGACAGTTGGTCCCATGCATGAAGGGTGTTGGTACTCCCAGTCAGAGCTTCATAAATGAATGACATTTAACTGATGCCAGCTGTGAAGTGTATGTTTCGATGTGAGCTGTTTGTTTTCCTTGGCTTCGGTGATGGGACTTGGGGTATGGTCTGAGTAGAGACCCCACTATCAGGGATACATTTTTGTCCTTCCGTTTTTAGAAAACCTTCTCAGAGATTAGAATTCAGTTTCCCATGATTTGTCTCAGTTAATGTAAAGAAAATAAATAAAGATATATAAGCTTGGCTTTTCTGTGTTGTGTTGTTCTACTGTGTACCTATTAGACTATCAATATAAGCTCATATTTTTGAAGTTCAATCATGTCAAAAATAACATTAAGGTTGCAATGCAATTTTAATCACCAAAGAAGTAAATGCTTATATTTATATATTAAGAAAATAATGTATAATTATGCTGATGAGATAATCAAAGATCTATGAATTGAAGAAGTGGCTGAAAAATGTGCCCTCTGGTGACCAAAAAAGGCATTTTTTTCTTTACTACATTTGCCACTTTTTCTTTGACACGTCAGGCGTCTGATTTATTTATGAAAACTTTCAAGATTAATCTGAGAATCGTGTTATGATTGTTCATTTTTTAGAGGATAGTTTGCTGGAGGAAAATGTAGTTAGAAAGGAACTTGATTCTTTGAAACCTCTATCATTTCTTATTTTAACTGGTGATGAAAGTATTTTGTAACTATTGAAAGAATGTGGTTTGATAGAAGAACGTAGGTAGTTTGTTTTTCAAACCCAGAAGAAAATTTTGACAGACCCTGGTATAAAAGAAAAGCAGAGGTGTGAAAGAAGAAATGACTGTACTGAGGTTGTTTAGTTTGAGGGTCATGGTGTTATGAATGATGGCTCTTATTTACACAGCTGAAGAAAGAACAACAAATGCACATGTGACCTCTGACATATTCTCTGACCATTTATAAAGTACACTGATATGTGCATTATATTTAAAATATTTATCAGACAGGGTTTAGGATTAATTCGGACCCGCTAATTAGGCTACACCATTAAAATAAACTAATGCTGCCCTGACAATTTCAGCCGTTTCTCTGCTCTACAGATAAGCTCGCGCGAAAAATACTAGATACCTGTCCTGCTCCTGTGCACGCGGTGCTGGAACAGGATGTGACGCATATTTTTCTATAATCCTCTTACTTTAATTAAGCAGAACCAGCCGGCCTGTACTTCAGCCCCTACTACAGTAACTGACATGAAACTGAAAACTGATCAGCTCGTATGAGAAGCCAGACGGAGGTCCTGAGGGCAATAGTTTCGGTATCTCGACCACTTCAGAGCGAGTTGTTGGTGTGCAGCCCCCTGCAGGATGCTGCTGCCTCCGCGGATGCTGTGGGGCGCCGTGGCGCGGCAGGTGACTCCGCGTCTGAGCTACAGCACTGCAGCACAGCCGCAGGTAGGCCTGCGCTCCGGTATTCCGTCTTCAGACCAAAGGCAGCGTTTAAGACTCTCATGGAGTAGCTGCTCCACTTAATATTAGGCTATGGTGCATTCTGACAAAATGTAGTGTTCCTTAATAAGCTTTATACTGACATACATCCAACATGCATCACTGAAGCAGGGGTTGTGTTAACAGAATATTAAATAATTTCAATCATTAATTGTTTTTATTACATTGATGATGGAAAAATATGAAGACCATCTGTCATTCTTAGATATTACAATAGTGGATTAAGAAACTGTACGTACGTATTTAAACAAATGTGTGTAATTAATTTTAAAAATACAAGTTAAAACAAAGCATTAAAATTAATTGTTTGTATTGAAAAAATGTCGAACCGTGACATTAAAGTACTGAACCAAACCGTAAATTTTGTGTATTGTTGCACCCCTAATATAAATATAAATACCACACTTCCTGTTACCCCTGCTTATTCATGATCCATAAAGAACCAAAGGGTCCAGTTCTCAACTGATTTCATCTGCTTCTCAGGCAAAATTAAAATCTCAACGTGAAAGTGGCCATTTTGTATCAGGGACCAGACTCTAGGTCCCAAAATATCAGATCACCACACACACTGGATCCTTCTGAAGGACTACTGAAAACACTGTTTCTGGTTTATAGCTAAAGTTGAATGAAACATTTGTTTTATTGTTTTTTGTTAATTGTTTTAATCCATTGTTTTACTTCTTCTTGCATGCATGACTGGCTTTATTTCACTTATTTTAGTTGAATTTCAGAATGCAAAGCACTTTGGGGAGCAGGAGTCGTGAAAAATATTCCACCTTGACCTCGGTTTTGACTGCCACGGTTATGTCAATGATTTAAACCAATTGCATAAAAAGGTGGTGACACATCTTTAGGCAGAGCATCCAACAGGAGCTGTGAAAAAAAACTTTAAAAACAAACAAAAAACTGTAAAAAAAACAACAAAAAAAAACATACAAGCAGAAATTAAATTTTTTATAATATGGGATTGTTAAAGTAGGTTTTATTACAGATGAAGTGCAGCAAATGATAAAACTGTAAAAGTTTGAAATCATTTTTCTTTTAGAGAACAAAAGCCAGCATTAGTGATGGTGTGAAAGTGCAGCTATCTCTGAATAAAGCAGATGCAGATTTTGGAGCAACAAACGCTGCCATCCAGGTGACATATTTTCATGGAAGGCCTTGCTTATTTTAGTGAGACCATGCAAAACCACAATCGGCTTGTATTACAGCTGCATCGTGCTCCGTTCCAGACCCATCCCTGCCTGAAAATATTCGCTGTTTTATTTAACAAAGCATTCAGCAAATAGGGGAGTTCAGCAGCTCAAAATGTAACAAAAAATGGGACCACATTCAGTCTTGAAGCTACAGCAGTTGCTGTTATTGCACTGAGTTTCTTTAATCACACCTTTTTTTCTTTTCTTTTACCAGGTGAAGCCTAAGAAGACAAAGTTTGGTCCTTTGAACGACCAAGATCGGATATTTACCAACTTATATGGTCGACATGACTGGAGGTAAAACACTTTACTTTTAAACCATTTTAACTAAAAAATGTTTAAATGAGTAGAAACACTTTTCTTCTGCCTCTTTTTTCTCAACATGCCTCTTGTCAGACTCAAGGGAGCGCTGAAAAGAGGAGACTGGTACAAGACGAAGCAGATCATACTGAAAGGGAAGGACTGGATCTTGAACGAAGTGAAAATCTCAGGTCTTCGGGGCAGAGGGGGCGCAGGATTTCCCACCGGCATGAAGTGGAGTTTCATGAACAAACCTAGTGATGGCAGGTAGAAAAGAACCCATTTTCAGCTCCAGTATCTCTGTGTCAATGCTCACACTGTCCCTTGTGTGATAGACCCAAGTATCTGGTGGTGAATGCGGATGAGGGGGAGCCCGGGACATGCAAAGACCGTGAGATAATGCGTCATGACCCCCATAAACTGATAGAAGGCTGCCTGGTGGCTGGAGCAGCCATGGGTGCACGTGCTGCATACATCTACATCAGAGGAGAGTTTTACAATGAGTCTTCAAATCTACAGGTAGGAACAGTGTACAGATAAAGTGTGTTTTCTACGGTGTGTTGTGTGTGACGTTTTGTCTTTCTTTTCTTGCCACAGGTGGCCATTAATGAGGCCTACAGAGCAGGGCTGATAGGGAAGAACGCCTGTGGCTCAGGGTATAATTTCGATGTGTTTGTGATGCGAGGAGCTGGAGCTTACATCTGTGGAGAGGAGACAGCTCTCATCGAGTCTCTTGAGGGGAAACAAGGGAAACCTCGTCTCAAGCCGCCTTTCCCTGCAGACATAGGTGAAATAAACGCTACACTGACCCCTACGTCCTTTTCTTCTTTTTTTTTTGTTGTGGTTCAAGAAGCAGAACCCCTAGTTTGTCATTTTAGTTATTCACTGTTGTTTCGTCCATTTCTTTCTCTTCTTTCAGGCGTGTTTGGATGCCCGACAACAGTGTCCAATGTGGAGACAGTTGCCGTGGCACCTGCAATCTGTCGCCGAGGTGGGGCCTGGTTTTCCAGCTTTGGGAGGGAGAGGAACTCTGGGACGAAGCTGTTCAACATCTCGGGTCACGTGAACAAACCGTGCACGGTGGAGGAAGAGATGTCGATTCCTCTAAGAGAATTAATAGAGAGGCATGCGGGTGTGTGTTTACAGTCCACCTCAGTGTTAATGTTGTTTACCTTCGGATGCCATGACTTCCGCTATACTGCTCTTTTGTGTGACTGGTGCAGGAGGAGTGAGGGGTGGCTGGGACAATCTATTAGGAGTGATCCCAGGAGGGTCCTCAACTCCCATCATCCCTAGACACGTGTGTGACGATGTTCTGATGGATTTTGATGACCTAGTTCGTGCAGAGACCGCCCTGGGAACTGCAGCCGTAATAGTCATGGATAAATCGGTAAATAACTGGCGCACAGCATTTTCAGTTACAATGAAATGAGAAAAAAAATCCCTAAAAACAAAGTAAAAAAAAACAAAACAAAAACTGAGCGATGCATTTTCCCTCCAGACTGATGTGATCCGTGCTATTGCACGTTTGGTGGAGTTCTATAAGCATGAGAGCTGTGGGCAGTGCACCCCCTGCAGGGAAGGTACGGAACTTCATTTCACTGTTTGTGATAAAGTACTCACATAAGATTTTAGATATTTACAGGCAGTTATCTCTGACAAAGGTAAAGCCATGTGGAGATCTAAAGGGCACCATATTTCAAATCCAGTTATTCAACTATAGAAAGCCAGAACAGTTTTCCCTCTGGGTGAAATACCTTTAACAGCGTGTAAAGAGGCGAGTATCTGCTGATATGTTGGAGCTCATTCCCTGACATAGAAAGAGAAAACCTTTTCCTTAGATCTACTTGATTTTAGCTGATGTGTTTGGCTAGAAATATAAGTAGGTAACTGACCTAAAAATGTCTTTACAATACCCTGTGTGTATTTTCTCCTCTTGGTTTGGAGAAGGCCATCTTTGTGTCTCACTTGGTGTGATGGTGTGTACAGGAGCCTGCATTTGTTACAAAGCATAATGCAGCATGATGAACTGCATGTATGAAATGATGAGGTCACTACAAATAGATAAGGTCACTATGATCTAGCACAGAGGGGGGGGGGGGGGGAACTGCTTAGGCTGGTATATCCACAGATAGTCAGCAAGAACAAGATGATCATGTTTTACGTGGCTGTAAGGACTTGGAATTTAAACCTGATTGTACATCTGTCAAACTTGATGACGTTTGAGGAAAATTGGTCTATTTGACAGGAGTAAGAATTGTACTCACTAATTGCACTCAGACTTTTTAGAGCTCTCTACTTTTTTCTGTGTGGTTTTTGACCTTTTCTGTTGGTCTCTCCTTCAGGAGTGGACTGGATGGATAAAATGATGTGGAGGTTTGTGCGAGGAGATGCAGCCGTTTCCGAGATTGACATGATTTGGGAGCTCAGCAAGCAGATTGAGGGACATACCATCTGTGCTCTGGGCGATGGAGCAGCTTGGCCTGTGCAGGTGACTTACATTGAATTAAAAAAAAAAAAATTACAAGTACTACTATGGATTGTAAACACCCTCTTTTTTTGTCCCTTGTTCAGGGTCTGATTCGTCATTTTCGGCCAGTCATGGAGAGCCGTATTACTCATTATAAAAACAAAAATCCCACAAGAGAGCCGGCGATTGAAATGCTCTAAAGTGGCACATTTCAACCCAACAGTAATCCACAAAATATTACATTTTCGGCTGTTTAGTTTAACATTGTTTTATTTTTTAGGGCAAGTCTTCCAGCAGCGTGTTATCAGCTCTGCAAAACCTTCATATTTAGCTTGTTTTTATTTTCCATGTGTGGATGGATATTTTATTTCTGAAATATTTAAGCATTTTCATTGATGACTTGTAAATGCTTGTTGACGCCCTGTTGTCTAACGGCTTTTTCGCAAAATATATAATATCTCACAATGTAATAAAACATACTCAAACACACCAATAAATTAAGTTTATTTGAGAAAACCA
>JBBDHI010000006.1:11946428-11979746 GCA_037177115.1 Craterocephalus stercusmuscarum | reverse complement strand
ATGCAGCCATCATTCTTTTCAATGTCAATTAAACAACCAGTTCTTAAATCCATATAATACAGTCCGGAAGGATTTTTTGTTGTATAAATGCATTATTACTAAATTTTTAATAAATGTTTCTATAAATTGACTAATTATTGACTAATTCCCACAATTACGCTTTGGAAAATACATTGTGCTTCTATGCCTCTTCAGATTCAAACATATAGACTTTAAGGTCATTTTATTTTAGCTCAACGAGCCTAACACAAATAGATTTCTGTGTGCATTCTCTTATTGAGTTTCTGTATACCAGCAAAAATTAATAATGACATTAATAATGTGACCGCTTCTCCCAGGCTTCCACATATAAGGCAAGCCTTCATATGAATAAGGTTCCCACATGCCCCTGCATGAATGTTCTTTTATGAAGAGCCATTTGAGATATTTGCCACCTCAAAATGATAAGGTGTGCCGACACAAGGGTTCGCACACTCTATGTTGTCTGTACATTCATAAACCAACACGCATTATCTTCCCTCATCACGTTCTCCAGCTACTCTTGTCAGTTGTCCAGCACAGTTGCCAGGCCAGTAACAGAACGCAGACCTGAGAGCTTGTTCATTTCGTAGCGCCGTGGCAGGCACCAAGGTCACCACTGCCCCCTCATATTTGTTCATCTACTGTGCAAAACAAACCTGGTACAGACAATTTTGTGGAATTTAAGGCCTTATAAGAGTTAACTGTCATTTTAACATTTTAATTCTTTCAACTTTTTTTTTTTCAAATGTAATAAAAATATAATTTTCTTCATTAATCTTTATTGGAAATTTAGTAGCTGCATTGCAGTGGGCTGCCTGGGGAGCAGTTTGGGGGGTTTATTTATTTATTTGACTTATTTCTGAAGTCTGGGCTGTTTTTCTCAGAAAATCTTTCTTTCTTTCTTTCTTTCTTTCTTTCTTTCTTTCTTTCTATCTTTATTTAACTATTCATTTATTTCATTTGCAGATTAAGTAATCATGGAGCAACAGATGATCTCTGGGTGCCTGCCTTTTGAAGTTACATAAAAATCAATACTTTAATTGTTGCAGCTGCAGCTTTTGTGCATGTTTGATCCCATCAGATCATGCAGCAAACTTACATTGTCATAACATTGTTCTGTCTTCTTGGCCTATATAATGATACTGTTTGAGTAAATCCTTTTTTTTTTTGTTTAGAAAATATTGAATTAATTTCTGTTGTCTTCCAAATGGCATATAAATCTATCTGCCATCAGAAATAAAAGCTAAAGATTTTTTCATTTTATGATAACTATCAGATTACTCTGATAAATGTCTGATGCCTTTGGTTTAATCTCATTTGTCATCCCTTCACATAACCAATCAGCTTTTGAATTTGTTATACAGATCAGTTCATATTTCTTTAAAAACAAGCTTTTTCACTTGAGCCATTTTACTAAAGTAAAGACCAATCCTGCATACCTATCCCAGAGATTTAAAATTTTATATACATATGATTATTTTTTTATTAAACTCAGGCTGGATGCTGAGGTTGAGGTCATGTCATGGCTACTCCTCATGTGTACAGCAGCTTACCTGTTCCCATAAGAACTGCTTATAGCTCTGAAGATTTCAAGAAGCTATATAAGAACCACTTTATTCTCAGCGGCGTACAGTTTGAGTTGAGTTAAATATATTATTGTTTAAACTGGAATGGCATTCTACACATTTAGTCCGCTATGGGGTGGCACTGATTAGATTTTGTGTCTCTCTATCAGCCCTTCCCCCCAAAATATCCTAAACCCTGTGCATGCCATGACATGCCATACCTGAGTGTGTCTCTTTCAATAATAGTAGTTATGCAACTCTTCAGTGGATTAGCAAAGATTATCGAAGTCACGAGTGCAGCTGTAATCCACAGCATTTCGCAATAGTCACAGCAAGACATACTGCCTGTTCATCCCAATCAAGTCAGAGTTCTCATTTATCCAAGTCCTTCGTCTGAGCCACTGTCCCACTCACAACCTTTACCTGGAAGTCCTACCCCTTTCTCTTGCTGTATATTGCTTTAAATCCAGTGTTTACCAAACATTACGTACCACTTGGTATCATGCCCGAAAAGAGCGTCCTGCCGTTATAGAACTGGGATTGAGGAGTAGATTCTTTATAACGTCACAACTTGTGGTTTTACCTTTGAACTTCAGCGAGTGCCCAGTTTATAGTGAGTCACATGTTATAAACCATGCCACAATGGACAAATGAACATTACTTAAACCACTGTTTGCCCTTTTGTATGCTTCCTATACGGCTTCAACAGCAGGCCTAAACCCACAGAAATGAAGCTACAGGACTATGGAGATTACAGTATTTCTCTCTCTGTTTTACTTCCCATTCTGTACGGCTGCACAGGTGCATCTGGATGAAGTTATGGGGGACTTTCACTCTTCAGGTTAAAACTGACCACAAGAAACAAGCAAAGGACTGCGTGGCGGACACCAAGCAGACAGATCGCCCCTGGTAGGTTCCAAATCAGCACCAATCTTCTATGTATACATTAGGAATTCAAATCAAATCAAATTAAATCAAACTTTATTTCTATAGCACCTTTCATAAAAAAACAAGTGTTAAAAATAAAAAAAAAACAAGTTAAAACAAAGGTCAATAGCGCACACCAGTTAATGCTCTGTTCATCATATTCACACATTTATCATCAAACAACACACGCAAATACACACGCACAACAGAAAATCATCAAGCCACTCCTCTTTCATAAAAATAAACCGTCCTCTAGAGTCTGTCTCTTTAACTGAAACAATTGTGTAACAAATCAATTAAATAAAATATATAATAAGACAAATGGCTTGACAACGCTGTGAGGAATCGATGCCTTGGGGCATTGTGCTATTACAAAATATTCACAGAAACATAAGTCAGAATGTTGTTACTTCATAGTATTTCTGAAGTTTTGATCACATTGTCTCTCTTTTTGTGCCCAAATTTCTTTTCAGGACGGGCAGCACAGCACGGATGCAGATCTTAGGGCAAAGGGATACAAAGGAGACATCTACACCTGAGTAAAGAGAGCGAGACAACCAGCAGACTTTCTTATAACCCTCCATTGTGATTCCTCCATCCTCCCCACATCAAGACGGTTCAATGATTGCACTGAACATGTGTCCGAAAGGGCGCTCAACACAGAAGTGACAATGAATCCTTATGTCACGTCTCACTTTCGGAGGGATCTCTTCCCCCATTTCCATTTGTTGTAAACCCTTTGTCTCTGTCCTTTGTTGCTGGTTGAAGTGTTTTTTTCTGCATTTGTAAAGTCAGAGCGGCAGCTGCTCTCTTTTGTCTCCCTGTTCTCTTTGTATTTGCAGTAATGCAGCATTTGAAGGACTTAGTCCATCGTCTGCTTCCTAAATGATTTCATGCCACTCTTTATACATTGTCAGGATTCAGTTGTAGGATGATCTGGAAATGATTTGGCAAGGTAAACACTAGCCCAACAAGCACATGTTTCTATTCATTTTATTTGATTCTTCTAAGAAAAGTTTCTATATTTTAAGAAATGTTGCTCTTATATGTTTGCTTGTCAAAGGTGGTTTATGTCTCACTTAAAATATTCCTAAATATCTTGTGATTTTTCACATTTCTTCTGTATTTTATAGTTGATTTTGTTTTTGTTTTAGGAAAAATAATCTCTCTGAAGCCCAAGTAGCCCTTTGTGATCTGGTTCATACGGGGATGCTGATTAAGAGACTGTAATCCAAAAGGATAGCTAAACCATGTGTCTTCAGCGGTGCACTGGTATATCAACTTTGGCTCCTGACTTCCAACAAATGCGGAGAACTTCCTCAGGTGACCTGTGTACTAACTTTTTCCCTCTATACAAATAGAGGTGCAAAAGCTAAAAACAGTCACTTCAGAGGTAGATCATAGTAATGTTTCCATGTTGTTGTCTCCCCCTTTTGTTATCTTTTGTCAGGCAGAAGTGATGTCTCAGCTCTATTGCTGAGCTACAGCTGCTTTGAGACGCTAACTGTCACAGGTAACTGCTAAAAAGAGAGTTAGATATTTTCCATAAAGCAGTCAGAAAACAAAAGTTCACAATGGCCAAACAGATATACGGACACTTAGGAAGAACATGTGAAATTGTTAAAGCAGTGACATGACAAAACAGAAGTGACGTTTTCATGATTCATAAAGATAACAGCAAGTTACATTGGTTAAAGTCAGTGGAAACTGACACCTTACCTGAAAATACTTTCTGTGATGCATTTGATGACGAGCTAGCATTGAATTCTGGATTCAGAAACTGGCCTTTGATCTTCCTGTATTCTTTGTTTCTTCATGCCCATACCAAGGGGTTGTGAAATTGGAGAGGACTTGGGTCGTAAGATATTGCATGCTTTTTGGTTTTTGTTTTTATTTACCGCATGGTGAAAATTTGAAGTTAGTTTCGCCCCTTCTGTCCTGTATGCTTACTTTGCATTTAAAAGATTTGCTGTAGTAAGTTTGACGTACTTAAAATACGCCTGTCTCCACTTTCCCACTCCAGTGCATAAACTGTGTATAGTGTTTATCAAATGATGCCTGCTTGCACTGAAAACCTTAGTATTTTCCTTTCATTGTTTTGAACTGAACCCAACCAATCCTGCATGCTCCTGTGACACCTGTGGAGCTCACTCCATCCCTGCCAGTCCTTGAATGAATTCTTGCACTAGAGGAGCTGCAGAATCAAACTTAACACAACTGTAAATGAATGCATCGAAACCTAAAGCCTATGGTATTTTTGCTGGGTGATGTATTGCAAAACAAACAGACTGTACTGGGAAACACAAAAACTGATTGGACGCTGAAACAAGTGATGGACCAATGGCCGTGAAGGCTTTTATCCTCCTGTTGGACTCACAATTGTCTTTTTAAGCCAGATTGGAAGGACTCTGTTGGTGATATTACTGTATACTACTTCTCTGACTGTGTTGTGGTATTTATTAACGTTAAGCTGCACTGAGAAATCTAGATGATGGGAGCAGCACGTGTAAAACGTCGCTTCAGTGCTGTGGTGGATGGGCCAGTGGAGGAGGAGGAGGTCATGAGGTTGGCACAGAGTGCTGCAGACACTGCTGGGGCAGGAGGGAGCCCGACGGGGTCAGGGACCCCAACCAGTTCCTCCCCGACCCACGCTCTCAACGGCAAAGCTCTAACTCTTCAGAGTAACACCAACAATGCACGGAGGCAGAGTGCCCTTGGAGAGTCAGCTGGGGGAGATGCAGGAGGAGAAGGCGGAGTGAGGGCAGGAAGAAAGTACCAGGGGCCGAGGACTGCGAAAGGCAGTGGTGCAGGAGGGAGAGGGGGAGGCCGTTCTTCATCGGACCAGGATTCGCTCTCTTCCCCCTCCACTACCAGCCGCCCGCGCAGCAGGCGCCCAAGCTGCCGGCCCCGACAACGCTTTGTGGGCAAGGACGGACGCTGCAACGTCACCTTCGTCAACATGAGCGAGAGGGGCCAGCGCTACCTCAGTGACCTCTTCACCACCTGTGTGGACATCCGCTGGCGCTGGATGCTGGTCATCTTCACCCTCTCCTTTCTTCTCTCCTGGCTTCTCTTTGGTTTTGCCTTCTGGCTCATTGCCTCCGCGCATGGGGACCTCTCCATCAGGCTTCCCCCCAGCTCAGGTTCCTCTCCGGGATCAGGAGAAGCCGGCTCCGGAGGAGAGTCTGATAGAGAGGCGGTGGTTGAGGAGCCTTGCTTCCTACAGGTGAACAGCTTCATGGCAGCCTTCCTGTTCTCTTTGGAGACGCAAACATCCATCGGTTACGGATTCAGAAGCGTGACCGAAGAATGTCCCCTGGCGGTGTTGGCGGTCGTTTTGCAGTGCATTGTGGGCTGCATTATTGATGCCTTCATCATCGGGGCAGTCATGGCAAAGATTGCTAAGCCCAAGAAGCGCAACGAGACTCTGGTGTTCTCTGACACAGCTGTGGTGGCGCTGAGAGATGGGAAGCTCTGCATGATGTGGAGGGTCGGAAATCTACGCAAGAGCCACCTGGTGGAAGCACACGTCAGAGCACAACTGCTGAAGGTGAGCACGCGAAAGATGATTGATGAGATTCTAGTCAGGCATTAAGGTGGGCCTCATAAAGCCATAAAGATTTTGCAGATGTACATGAATGTTTTCATCGTAAATCAAGTATTGTCAAATAGGGCCGTCCCAATACCAGTGTCGGAAATCAGCCAATATTGGTTAAAAATGGTGAGTCGGCTCGGATTGGCATTCCTTAAAATTTACCGATCCAGGAAATCTATTCCAGCTTTTCTTTTTAGCACTTTTTCTTGACCTTGAATTTATTAGAATTTTTTTATGTTAGTAAGTTTAAAATTCATTATATCTATTTATACACAAAAACAGGTCAGTTTTTAAGAATAAAATCCATAAACTTGTATCAATATCCGGCATTGGCCAGTTCTTGACCTGTGGTACCGGAGGTGAAAAAGTGGGATCGGGACAGCCCTATTGTCACCCTGTAAAAAGTATTGAATGGTTGTAAAACAGATTTGTTTGTAAAGACAAATAGAGGTGCTTCTGTAAACATCTGTTTACAGATGCAAAGCAAAAACCTGCTGAAGGCAAGCAATGGTGCCACTGCCTGCAGTTACTATTTAAACAGCGCTGTGGATTGCCAGCTAGCCCCTCTAACCTGCAACAGTGCAGAGGGTCAGAAAGCCATCTGCTCTCTGAATGGACAGTTTGATTTGTCATCATCCAATCAGATAAAGGTGTAAAGACAGGGCCAAAAATCTGCATCTGTCACTTCAGTGTCTTGCACGCAGTTTTTCGCTCTGCATCTGTGAACAGATGTTTTCAGCAGTTCTTTATTTATTCAGATGCATTTCAGTTTTTTTTTTTTAAGCATGCCAATCTTTTTCTACTCATTCACAAACTTAAATTTATCATTTAGATTTTTCTAAGCGATGACAAAACTTGATTTACAAATACAAACTAAATTGCGTTTACAGCTGCAAAATCTTAATGGCTTCATATTGAGCCCACACATACGTGCTAAATGGAAAAGGTTGCCGTTGCCACTATGAAAGAGAGACAGAGGGAAAAAAAATACAGCTAACAGAGAGAAAGAGAGCGCTTAGACCATCTGGCCTGTATTCTGTGGACCGTAGTTAATGAGAGCTTGTTTTATTTTCCCTCAGGGGTTTGGAAGATTTACCATGGATTAACTTGCCTACAATTCTTAAACTGAGGGCTGTTGTCCTTCCTCATCTCATTTCCCCTTGTGAACTGTCTATGAAGGTTATATTATTGTTTCATGCATATATTAACCCTTCTATTTGGGTTCAGCTTTAAAATGTCTCTGTTTTTCAGCGTTATCATTGCTCTATGTGAGTACCGTCTTGATATTGCAGAGGGACAAAGTCTGCAGCACACAGGGACAATTTGATTTGTCTTAATATCAAAATCCAAACAGGCCAGATGGGATTAAAGTTACAAGGATGAAAGAAATACAATTCTAAATGCTGGGACTGGATATTGCTCCATAGCAGGGCTTGAGTGAGTGATAAGCCTATGCATTGGCTGTGTGACTACAGACTTGCATGGTAATTTTAGCTCAACACAATGACCAAGTGCTAAGCTTTTAGTTCAGGATGAAAACTTCTCATATTTGGAAAGAGATAGTGATGTAAAAAATGTTTTATACCACTACGTTTTACACAATTTACATACAACAATCTATATGTTGTGATTGCTGTGTTGCAGTATTAATCATTTCTTATAATCGTTTAATGATTATTAGAAATTATGACTTTATTTTCATTTCTATTTCCACTTTGCTCTCAGCCAAGGGTGACTCCTGAAGGAGAGTTCCTCCCTCTGGACAATGCAGATATCAACGTGGGTTTTGACACTGGCACCGACCGCATCTTTTTGGTCTCTCCTGTGACAATTGTCCATGAAATCAACGAAGACTCGCCCTTCTTTGAGATGGACCAAAAATCCCTGGAGAACGACTCTGATTTGGAGGTGGTGGTCATACTTGAGGGTATGGTGGAGGCCACAGCGATGACCACACAATGCCGTAGCTCTTATCTGGCCTCTGAAATCCTCTGGGGACACCGCTTTGAACCGGTGCTCTTCGAGAGGAAAGACTGCTACCAGGTTAGGAGGGAGGGATGAGAAGAATCCTCTCATTCATCTTCATTTATCTCTCTCTCATTTCTAAGTCCTATGTAGAGTAGTATTCAGTTGCATACAGATTCATTTAAAAGTTCTTGCTCTGCCTTTTTTCCCAGGTGGATTACTCATTTTTCCATCGGACATATGAGGTCCCAAACACACCGTCGTGCAGTGCTAAAGAGCTGGCTGAGCAGACGTACATCGACAGTTCCCGCTCGTCGTTCTGCTACGAGAACGAAGTGGCACTGCAGCTGGTCTCACCTGATGATGAGCCTCAAGACCTCAAGTGTCCCTCTTCACCGACCCAAAGGCCCTCCTTGGCAGAGCATCTTCACTACAACTGAACCGGAAGATTAGAAGGCTTTGTAAGGAGACAGGAAGTTGACTGGAAGTTTAAAATGACAAACAGGAAACAGATAGTTAGACAGGCGGATGTTCAATTTCTACAGAGGCATGGATATACCCATGTGGGGTGAAATATAAGAAAGGGAAGAAGATTCCTTTGAATGATAGGAGTGAGGAAGGAAAATCTAGTTTGGGAGTTGGTCAAAGGGACAGACTTTTGAAGCTTGTCAGATTTAGCTAGGTAGTCAGCGCAGATCAAAAACAGAGAGAGGGAAAAGCAAGGGAGTTGGGTCACTGCTCTGACCTAGTTGTCTGATTGGACCTGGCAGTCTTTCAGAATCATTGAAACTTGCCTGTTAAGTCTCAAATCTGGCCCATCACTACCACAGCATGATCATCTGGCTCTAAATCTCATGTGGTTGGAAAGGCAGCAGCCCCACCATGTGGATGCAAACTGTAAATGTCCCTTCATCTTTGCGTTCTGGAGGACTTTTTTTTTTTTACCCTGTGTGATGTGGTTTCTGTATTGAGTGAAGAGTAATGTTGTTGGTACTCAGGAAAGAATTTCCACTCTGATGATGACTTATCACCTCATTGTTTTAATTTCCTCTGGTAAGTATGAAAAGTGCACTCTGTGATGCCGGGGAGCTGTTCAGAATATAGAGCAGGTGACCCGTTTGAGCCAAAGCAAAACAACCGTAACATGGAAAAACAGCTAAAAACTAGCAGCGGTTTTTGAGCGGTTTTTTCTCATGTAACATACTTTATGCTTGTTTGTTTTTGGCTTAGTTCATAGATTTTAAAAATGAGCTTAATTTAATATAACTTGTTGTGTTGAGTTGGCATCAGTGTTTTCAGCGGATGCACTGTTGGATTTTGAAACGCAGCAGGTACCCATCAGGACGGATGACTTTGGCTGTGTAATCACTATGCATTTTCTTGCACATTTATCTGCAATGTATTGTCATGTTTTATGTCACTTAAAACAAGCGTGGTATTGTTTTACTCTTTAATTTTTGGATTCTTGAACTGACTGAACTCCAACACTGGAATCTGAAGTGTCTTGGAACTGTGATGACCTTTACTGGAGCAACTGAATCTGAAGCAGAAGTTGCTATTGTTGACTGTGTATATGCACCAGAGACTTACAGTCACCTCCAAAATCACAACAATGTGACTCAGCTGGAGTGAAGTGAGACAGATCGTCTAATGTAATTAATATTGGGGTGGCTTGCTGTGTCTGGACCTGCTAACTGTCTTCCATTCTCGTACACGTGGACAATCACAGAACTGGAAATTTCCGGAATTTCACAGGACACTTTTTCTCCTTTTTTCTTTGTTTAATAAATCATATAAGCATCCTGACCCCCATCCACACACAGACGCACACTAGATGGAATGCATTACAGATGTTTTTTCTCTACAAATATAAAAAGAGAGTTTTAGGTGGTGCCTTCGTAAGTGAGCAGAGATTTTTCAACTTTCCTTTCATCGGCATGAGTTAATTTCATATTTTAAATATGCTTTAAATGTATTTTCATTGTGCACATCTCATGCAAGAGTGTTGTTTTTGATCACCTTAATATATGTTCTGAATACACAAATAATGACTGTGAGTCTATTCAGGAATGAGTAGTCACAGGCACAGCATACACTCACTGAGGACATGAAGCTTTTAGCTGTCTGATATTATTCAATAGTTGCAATTTTTTAGTGCTATTAAAAACACCTTCACTGTTTTGCTTATCTAAATATTGTCATAATTTACAGTACATTATACCGTCCGAGCACATAAGTGTTTAATTATGGGAGGTTTTTGTAAAATAAATATAAATCAGTGTGAGTTTACTGATAATCAGCCTGTTTGAAGCACAACCGGGAAAGTTGTTCTTTCCACATTGCACAAATGTAAAATACTGAGGCCAATATCAGAGGTGAACCTTTACAACAGCAAAATAGTGTTTCTGGATTTGTAAAAGTTGACCTCAGCGCATCAGTCACAGTAGTTTACTCATGTCATTGAAGAGATACACCATTGTAACCTCAAGTGGAGTTAATTATTGATAGCATGTAATACAATTAATGTTAATGCTGGTCTGTTTTGTCTCCCTTTTTACTTGTCCTCCTGGTGACCACATTCTATTTATAGGGCGCATGGTGGGTCATGTCATTCACCCTGCCTCCATGAAATGTAACCTGAGAGCCCAAAGCACCATCTCTTTACTTGTGTTTTTTAAACCAAAGGAACAAGATTGCTTTAACACACACACAGCATACACACATTTATTTATGTACTGGTTTATGTGTGTTTACGCAACTACTTTTCCACTGTCGTTTTTTTGAAGGTTGAACTTCTCTTTTTCAACATGTAATCATATAATATCAACATGAAATTTCTGAGCGGCCTCAGGCACAGAACACTTCCAAATGAAACACAAGTGTGTTGCAGAGCAAATAAAACAAGGGGGTGTAATTGCAATTACTGGTTGCTTCTTTGTTCATCCTCTCGGCAACTCTCCTAGCTGTTAATATCACGTACTCACAGACTGTGACTAAAATTTAATACAGATTACATTTACACTTTAATATTTTGTGTATGGATGTTTGAAAATATTGAGATAATACATGAGATATTAATTTCTTAAAGATCTCTTTCATAGAAACGAATGTATACCAAAAAGTACATAATTTAATTTACATGAAATTATACATCTTACAATTCTACGGTTTAAGGAATAAACAAAAATGTTCCATTACGGTTTTGTGCTGTCAAAATGTCATATGGAAATAATGTTGAAAATAACCCATAATTCAAAATGTATATCGTTATAAAAATTTACTAGTTGTCCTGTTATCCTGGCGCCTCACATATTCGATTCAGTGGGATTTTACAGGATGATCTGAACCACGCGCCTGGGGTCAGATCCTTCCAGTCAAACCATCTGTACTTTCGGTAAGAAAAATCAAACGAATCAGATCCCAGATCGGTGTCTGCAGACACTTGCGCTACGGAGTGGTAAACAAAGGGCGCGCAAATCTCCCAACTCTAGCGCGAGAGTGCCGCACGGCACCTGCTGCAACGCTTCGATTGGCTCCCTGATTCGTCAGTCATACTTATCCCCGCCCATCGATGCTTACCATTGGTCAACGGCCGAGACGTCTGCACAACCGTTGACGTGATTCGTCACCGTGCCCGTTCCATGCCCGTTTCAGGGCGGAAAGCTGTTGTCATATTCACGAGGCGGGCCTGCAGCTCGGCTTCACTGTATGATTGGAGTTATTTGTCTGTGAGGTTTGACTATAACCCGTCTTGTCGTACCTAGTTGGTCTGCTTGCAGGAAGCGGTGCTCCGGGGCTGAAGCCATCGCCGTGCCCTCAGCGCTCTCTACTTTATTCTCACCGAGAAGTGTGTGTGCGGCTCCACTGAGACAGCAATGCAATGATAAAAGCCGCATATGCGGTACGCTACACACCTCTCTGGTAGGAAAATATCCAAGAAACAGCCTCATCCCGGTACTTCTCACAACACAGCCTTATCCATTTCTCAGAGCAGAACCTGAAGGTGAGACATCTAATTACCTTTAACCTAATCCAACTCGTAAATAGCCAGTGTAATATCCTTCAACGTATCATATTTCAACGAAGCTGGCCAGCCTCGCTTGCTTAGTCTATATGCGGAGGCTTAACGTCTAAACATGAAACATTAGGGGGACTAAGACGTATATGTTGGCCTGATCTTTAAACGCCTTCTTACTGCCTGCTTACATCGAAGTAAATAATAATAATAATAATAATAATAAAAAACAATCCGTTACACTGTAAACGATTTGGACTTATATAATGATAACAACCACATTGATACTGATACCATGCATTGTTGTGAGAAGCATGAAGTAATGTTTGTTGTGATGGTGTGAAAAACGCAGATTTTGTAGGTGCCACGCGCACGCTGCTCACAGAATCAATTAAAGGCTGTGGCACATATGGATCTTATCTTCTCTTCAAGGTGTGGTTGTGTTCGTCAGTTTTTGTGCCGGAGCTCCAGTTTGGATATGCGGGGTATTTTTAGGGGGGGGGGGGGTCACGCCGCATCTGTACGGCTCTGCAGCTGCGCTGTAATTATCACAGCTCGTGGCTTAATAATGTCACCTTTCCTCACTGTCTGCTTAAACTGCGCAGATGCCTCAATATCGCCCCCGATGCACTGCCACTTCGCATCAAAGCTGAGGAAAAGGCGTTTCCAGCTCCCCCACCCGTTGAATACACGCACAGTCACGCGCAGGCACCCACACATTAATTGCACGCAGAGACCCCTGCAGTGACTGACCCCGGCTCACGCTCTGAAGGTATTGTCTGTGGGCCGCTGCCTGGTGTTCAGGGTGTTGCTATGGAGGAGGGAAGTCGGATTTTGGCAACTCCAGCTGCTGCAGGAGGAGTTTGCTGGTCAGTCCGGCCTGTACTGCGACAACCTGAGGTGCTGTGTGTGTTTGAGGGATCACACTGATGGAGCTAAGCAGCAGTATGGGGTAAACTGAGTTATATCGAAATCTATAAGCTTTATTGTCATATTGTTCCTGCTGCAAAGGGAGACCAATTATTTATCTGATCTATCAATGAATTATGTTGCAAAAATGGGAAACTGTTAATTCATTCCGCAAACAAGTATTTGGTCTTTTTTGTGACACAGATGTGTTTCCACTCCTAAAAGACAGGACACAAAATGTAGTAACTGTGTAGTGAACTCACAGACTAACCTGCTTAGGTTAATACTCAGTGAAAAGAGTTTGTGGATTTATTAGTGATTTGCTCCCTTTAGGATGCCGTTTGTTTGAAACTAGTTCCCAGCTGACTGGGAACGTGCAAGTTAAAACTATTAGCTGGGATCTGCTTTTTATGATTTATGCCATTAACAAGTATTAAGATGAGCTCGAGTTTTGGAGCTAAGAAAGAATCAGAGTACTGTCCCCCCCATCTACAAGAAATGTGTAGACGCACACCTTTTTAATGTCACCGTGGGATTACATAGTTTCCAAGCTGACTGGCTGGGTGTTGGCATGTCTTTTGTCAACATGATTACTCCACACCCAGAGTTGTATCGGAGTTACAGGTGCGCTGACAGCAGGGTTGGGAGCAGACCGGAAAAGACTGAGACTGAGCTGCATAGCAAGAATCAGGCCGGATGACATACCTGTGGAGGTACTCAGACGCCTCACAGCGAACTCGCTCGTACAAGCCAGCATAATAGGCTGCTTGTCAAATCAAAGGTGAAGTTTGTGCTGTCCCCAGAGCTTACCCGCTCTTCATTCAGCCATATGTAGCTCTCACCCGCCGATAGCACAAATTTATATGAACCACTTTCCAGTCCAGTCTTCTAAAATATTTTAAGATGTAGTGGCGAATCTGCGGATATGCTTCAATAACTATAAACTTTGGAAGAGGATCTTTAAATGCTATAATTGTTATTTCACTATGATTCACATTTCTATTTTAAAATGATTATTTATTTAATTGTTTTAGCCATAGAAAGGCAGGAAGTAGAGATTCCAGGAGGATACGATGACATTGTAAAATGTCCCCTTTTGTCCCACTGAACCTCAAAACCTACCAGTATTCAGTTTATCATGACAGAGGACCATGAGGAGCTCTCTCTGAATCACCGCTGTATGTTACTTGTAGTCATCGAGGTAAATATTGAAGCATCCTGTTGTGGTGCAGCAGCTAGTCAGACTGTGGTGCCTTCATGTGTCGGAGCTGTAACCACTTTTAGCAACTGTCGCCTCGCCCCTCACAGGACACCGGCCCCTGAAGGCGACTCAGCGTTTTGGCTCCACTTTGTCCACTCGCCCTGGGTGAATTCCTCTGCAGGGATTTACCTCTGCAGGGTTCAGCCGCCTGCAGTGAAACAATGTTTGATTTTCTTTCAGTTAACTGTAGATTCACTTGGTTTTGAAGCTTCCCTTGCTCCTCGCCACCCCCCTCCTTCCCCGACTGTCATGTCAGTTTACTCAGACGATTGATGTGTCTCGCTCTTCCTCCACCCTTCCACCCAGAAACCTCTCTTTCTCTCTGTCTTCCCCTTGATTTGCTGTGTCTCTCAATTAGGCCATCCCGGCATAGCCTCAGCCGGATTCGGCCTGCATGCCGCTTGCGTGCCACTACCACTCTTGCTATACGCGCGAGTGGGTGCGCATGAAGTGTGTGATATCTTGACACAGAATCACATCAGTGTCATCATCCACCAGAACTGGAGGTCATCCTCTCAGAAAAAAAGTGGGGCTCAACTTTTGCTTCTTCTCGTGTTGTCTCCTCACCCAGTGCCAGTGGTGCCATGACCAGGCCAACGGGGCGCGGTGCCAACGATGTCACCCGCTTCCTGTCGTCAGGCGGAGGATCCGTGTCCCCGAACTCCGGCTCTTCCATGTTCTCCGCCGCCAGCCAGGCCGACTGGGCCGCTAAGAGGCTGGTGTGGGTGCCGTCAGAGAAGCATGGCTTTGAGGTGAGTTTTGCAGGAAAGCCGTTTTTATTTTAACATTCTGTTATCACTTTCTGAACAGTGACACTTAAGTTCTGATGTGTTGCATCAGGTCTTAGTTGATTAAAACATGCAAAGAAGTCTGGAGAGTGAAGACTTTTTAGGAATTAAAAAGAGCTTTTACAGCCTGTCCTCATGTTTTTGTTTCCTCTGAGTGTTTCTCATCTTGTAAATAATTAGCCCCAAGTGTGTTCCCCGCAGCTAAAGGTGTGTCAGTCAGGGAACATAAAGCAGCACAGGGTGTGTGTTTATGTGATGATGAAGGTGCTCCACTTCTTTAGCTTTTCTTCATCTTGTCAGATTCCCCCACTGGCACATAGCTATCACAAGACCCTTGTTATCATTTTGATTTGTTCAAGTGCCTCAGTAATACTCAGGATGCATATTTAAGGATGTGACACATGAATTTGATGTCCCGTCTCTGAGTGTCCCTCTCTCGGCTGGACTGGTTTCATAAAGAGCTCTATGAATAGAACAATACGCTCCTTCAGCCTCCCAATGTTAAGGAGGCCGTAACAGAGACACTGACTTCATTTTACACTCGTGTTCTGAGAACGGAGCTGTCGGGCAAATACACACACACACACACACACACAGATTACACACAGAAAGATTCCCATCATCATACAGTTTCATATTCTGAGCATGTACTTCTGTCTGTGACTAACAGGCACCCACACATATGCAGCCACAGAAACATACATTTGTTTGCGCTTGTTGTTCATGCCAAGTAGCAGAGAGAATAAAGTGTAGTGGAGCAGGCGACTGTGACATGGACAGAGTCATAGGTCACTATTAGGGCTGGGCAATATATCAAGATTTTCATATATATCGAGACTGTCACCTGAGATAGAGAATAAGCAAACATTGTGTACGGCTTGTTTTGAGTTAAAACTATCATTTTGCTCAACTGTGTTCTTGTTATGGTAATTGACATTTACTTTAATTTCAGGCAAACATTTTAATAAATATGTGCTTCTGATGCTTACTAAATGTACATTTAGCACTAAGGGCTGTAAATTTGAACCCTCTCCTTGGTTACTTGACCCAAGAAAATTCTGTTGAGATATGTATCGCATATCTGGATTAAGAAAAGAAGTGTTGAGATATGAAAGTTGGTTGATATCGCCCAGCCCTACTCCTTGTGTAGCAAAAACAAGAAGACAAATCAGTCCTCCCTGCTCTTCTCTCTCACCATCTATTTTTGCCTGCTTTAAAATGAGGTGATACTCATTTTCTGAGGCTCAATCAGAGATATTCTACTAAACATTTGAACAAACATACCGTGTAGGTCATTAAGTGCACTATTATATTTATACAGCATCTTATACTGGGGTCTTCTATCTCTTTTACACGCTTGTAGTATTCATTTTGGTCAGTTACTTGTATGAGAAGCAGTAAACACAAAAGGCTATTATGACACATTATCTATCCTTTACAGGAAACTTGACATGATAGTCATGAAGAATCTTCAAGTATCAGAAATGTAGAGAAAATTCCTCCCTCTCTATAACTTCTTTGTTTAATCTCTTTGTCTCAGTCTGCCAGCATTCGGGAAGAGCGTGGTGATGAGGTGGAGGTGGAGCTCACAGACACCCAGCGAAAGCTGACTCTGTCCAGGGAGGAGGTGCAACGGATGAATCCTCCACGCTTCAGTAAAGTGGAGGACATGGCCGACCTCACCTGTCTCAACGAGGCCTCGGTGCTGCACAACCTGAGGGAGAGATACTACTCTGGCCTAATCTATGTAAGACATGAAGGGATGGCTGCGGTCACAGCGCAGAGCTGGATATGAGTCTAGTACATCCCTGTTGTTATGTGTTGCGCATGCATATGGCATCTCCTGTGTAAATGATATGCTGTGGTAAGAGATGTGAGGAGTCGGTTTACAAACTGGTTAGCATATATGTGGTGGCAGTGGGACGTCTCCAGTTTCTGCTGCAGAAAAACGGGAGACAAAAGTGTAAAGACCCAATAGGATAAGGATAAAAGAAACAGACTGAAATGGATGGGATAATGTAAAGGAAGTAAAATTTATTAAATGATTAACTTCCTTCTAATGGAACAATTAATGGGAGGGTTAGAGGCATAATATAATATATGATCATATTGTATCGTTTCTGACTGTCATCACAGTTGCAGTGGACCGTGAGAGCTGTAATAGTGTTAATCAGAGTAGGAAGTGAAATCAGTTGCTACAATAATGACTGATTATTTGCTTAAATTGAAACCAATTCTCAAACAAAAAGTAGTTTTGTCCTAAATATTTAATAAAGATGTACAGTATGAAGTGGAATCAGAGAAATTATGGGTTTTCATGGTTATAGTCATTGTCTGCATTGTACTTCATACTTGGAGCTGAGGTCAAACTGGGGATCCACCCTATAGTGGGCTAAAAAGCAGTTATATTGGTAACAGAGTAGTTTTGTTGTAGGCATCTTGTCTTTCAGCAGTAATGACTGAATGAATAAAGAGCAAACATGCATTTTCATATCTCTTGACTCTTGCCAGGACAGATCATGTTTAGTTAACTTCTTTACTTGGAAGCCCTGCAGGCATATGACACTTTTCACTTGTTAATATTTTCTTTAACGCCTGAGTACTTTTTAAAGCTTCACAAGAGACACTAGTAAAGCAACACATGAATGCAGTGTTACTGATCCAGTTACCAAACAGCATGTTGAGACAGAAATCAGTGCTAACTTCTCTGTCCGGTGTCTTTTTGCAGACATATTCAGGGCTTTTCTGTGTGGTGGTAAACCCTTACAAGAACCTGGCAATCTACACAGAGTCCATTGTTGAGATGTACCGGGGCAAAAAACGCCACGAGATGCCACCGCACATCTATGCCATATCGGAAGCGGCTTATCGCAGCATGCTTCAAGGTAATCATCACTGTCAGTCACTTGTGACGAACTCTGCAGCTAATCTAGCGATCTGATATCAGCTCAGAATGATGCTTGCATTGTCTGTAACTGGGTCTTCTTGACTTTTGGCTTTTATCAGAAGCCTTAAACGGGTACAAAACCTAGGCAAGATGGTATTTTTCACAACTGAGATTTCCTAGCAGACCACTCCTTTCTTTAAACCTCACAGCCAATTTTGCAACTCTACATCTTGTGCCAAGAATTGATGTCATTAATATAATGGGCAATTTATCTGTCATGACGCCATGAAATGAGAGTGTATTCCCAGCAAGCATTTAAAAGCGGTTAAATCCTGATTGTGTAATATCTCTACCTCTTCATGTCTACCTGAAATAATAGCACGGGACAGATGCTGATCTGTGTCTGTAGTAGTCTTTGCCACCCTTGAGCGCTTCAGGGTAGGCTGCAGGTGTGTACTACAGTGATTGAACTCGTAGAACGAGTATTATTCAAAAGTCAACATGTTGGAAACTGAAAGGCAAATACCGTGAGATTTAGAAACAATGTCCACCTCTTGACTCCTGGAATTGTGTGGTTTGGCAGCCTGGAGAGACCAGTTCAACTGGTGACCAGCTTCTTGTTACTGTACTAATTGTTGAATGGACAACAATGATCAGACAACAATAAGAGCAATAAACACAAGGTAGTGAACTTCTGTTTACTCACATGATATGTATTACCCCTCAAGATTTAAGGTGTGAGTCCTTTATGGGGCATCCCACAGCAGCTCGTAGTGAGGGAAGAGGTTTAGTGTTATATGAGCCAATACAAGAGACAGCAGTACTGCACCTTACAGTGTATGATGTCAAGGAATGAAATGTCATCTGGATGAAAAGACCTTGGTAAAGTTGGATTGTGATGATTTGTAGTATTGTGCTAAAGATCCTTAAAATGTGTTATTGTCCATCTAATTTTGTGATGTTTCTCCCTTTCACAGACAGAGAAGATCAGTCAATCCTCTGCACGTGAGTTGCTCAAAGTTTACTCTGGTGTTTCTACGTGGAAGCTTTGTTATTAACACGAGGAATATTTCTAGTTTGTTCACGCTGACATCATTGGAGTGTGTGTCAAAGAGTTCTCTTCATGAGCTCATACCATCCATCATATCATGTCATATGGCTTTGTTCGATTCTCTCAAGTGCAAGTTTAAGATATTTTGGTCCATGTTGCACAGAGCATGTGCTTTATTTTTAGCACTGCCACTTTTATCTGTTCTGAGGGTTTTGCATATTCGTTACAATATCTCACTTACGCATGCCGTTTCTGTAGAGATAGTTATACAAATCTGTCTAGGACATATTGTATTGTTACCTCAGCCAAGGTGCAGAGGTTATTTTTTCAACGGCTGACGTTTGTCTCTTTCTGCCTGTCTGATCGTTTGTCCCTTCGCAACATAGGTCAAAACGTTATAGATATATTTTGATCAAATGTTCAGGAAATATCTGAAATGAAATAAAGGAATAAGTGATTACATTTTGAGGGTGATCCGGATCAACGTCCAGGAATTATTTTAATGGTTCAATGGTTTAAGGGATCATTTTGCCATTACAGCATCTAACTCAACAAATAGTAACCAATATGACTGGCAAAAACCCATATGAATAAAAAATACAAGATGACATCTTGATAGATGTTATGATCCAAAACGGTTTGCCCCAGATCATGTTGATACTCTGGATCTGGTGATTCAGAAGTTTCAAAATATAGGGGTTACTCGGTTGACCGTTTTACCTTTTGGGGTTTTTCTTAGGTGACTGTCTTCGCAGAGGTCTAAACTCACTTAGTGCTTCTAGCCATCATTTGTCTGCTTTTATCCTTGCCTGTGGGCCTGCCATTCATGCTTCCTGCCATAATCTTCCTGTCATTGTCAAGGATCCCTCTTTAGATCCATCTTACATCAGTCTGGAGTTGTATTTGGAACCAGCAGTCGGCTTCTTTTAGATCTTTTACAGCTGCTATTTTTGCCCCTTTCTTCTTTATTCCTCTCCAAAAGAAACAATAGTGACACAGACTATATCCTCCACATCTGCTTTCTGTTTAGACCTGTGGCTTTGTATGCACCACATGGGCTCCATGCTTATTGTTGTGATGATTGTGTGTTTGGGCATTTGCTCCCATGTGTTCTCTCCCCTTGAAATTATATACAACTTCTATACCCGAGACCATATGTTTTAAAATCAAGCATTTAGATCTACAATGGTATTTACTGTGTACCTTTGTGTATTCCAGAGGCGAGTCCGGAGCTGGCAAAACCGAGAACACAAAGAAAGTTATCCAGTATTTGGCTCATGTTGCCTCCTCCCATAAAGGTGGGACTTTGGGTAGAAACAAGGAAGCTGTACAGGTAAGATGCTGCAGAAATGAGAGTGGGAGAGCAGAGGCTGGAAAAACAGTGCAGAAGGAGCCCAGATATTTTACTGACTTACTAAGGGGCTCTTTAGTATTCGTGTGGTGTGATGTTTCAGAGTTAGAATCAGGGAAAGCATAGTTTAGCATAAAGACTGGGAACAAGGAGGAAACTTTCAGTCTTAGTCGAAAGTTAAAACATGATCTGAAACTCTTGCCTGACTATTACTTGCTTTTGTTTTAGGGTTTTATTGATGACTTGAGGGGATCCAGGTTAGACAAGGGCTAGTATTTTTTGTAGTAATTTTTTCCTAATAAAAAAACAGGTCAGGTCAACTCCATAAGAAACAAATATGCTTTCCATGTCCTTCAGATCTGATTGCTTGTGTGTTTCCCTCCTGATGGATCTCTGAATTTCTCGCAGTCTTTTTATACTTTTCTTTTCTATTTCTGCGCTTCTTATGGAAAGGTTAGCTGGAATAAAATGAAACAGTTTCTACTGCTCCACAAGGAATATTCATTTTACAGTCTCATACATAATCACTTTCCAGTTTATTTTATTTTCACTAATACTCAAATATCATGCATTTTTCTGTAGTATACTTCAGGATGGGGTTTCTCTGTTTTTCTCTTATTCTACATTTCTCTAATTTTTCTTACTATCCTTCCTTCCTGCACTCGTTTCCTGTCATTCTCTTCTTTCCCTGTTGCCCTCCTGTCTCTGCATGCTCAGATGGATGGCTCTAGGTCCTTAACAAGAGGCAGCACTCTGGCGAACAGGGTGAGTTAACTCTGTCCTGCTGCCCTGTCTTTCCCTTTGCTTTTTCCTGTCCTATTTTCAGCCTAATGAACCCTACAGTGACTCTGATTAACTCAGCAGAGTAACCTAAAACATCCTGACTGCCACTACTGATGTTGTTCCTCATTGATGCTCAAACCTTGTGTTGTATATTTGTTTTATCTGTTTGTATCTTTTTTTGTTTTTGTTGTTGCTGTTATTGTTGTCTTATTTGTCTTCTTTTTGTTTTCTTTTTGTTTCATCCATATGATCACCCATCCACCAAATATTCTCCCTCCCCCCTATGCCTCATTTTTTCCCCCCACAATTCGCCAGAGTATGCAATATGTGAGTATGAAAGTATTTAGAAGTCTTGGGGTTTACTAATTTAGAATGAAAATGTTCCCTGTAGACACAATGACAACCATATCCTCCATATTTCAGGCTTTTGTCTGAAAGCCTTGGGTTTTCTGGGTTTCTTGTTTGTCAAGTTTTGTTGGATTCTTTTGGTTAATTGGGTTTAGGGTTTGTTTCCTTTTCCTGGTGATTTTTTAGAGCCACATGTGATTGTTGAACTGGGAGGAATTCTGTTGAAAAGGTGTTTTTAATGACTGCAAACAAACTGTTTACAGTTTTGTGACTGCAGACTTGGGTGTGCGAGTGGGTGCGGGTGAAATTGATATAGTTTTAATATTTGGCTTTGTCAGTGCGTGCGTGTGCACACATTGTTTGCTTTGTGTTTTGTTGGCCTCTTGCTCTGTATATGTGTGTGTCAGTCTGCCTTCTGTGTTGATTGGTCGCCATATCTTTACAGTTTTCACAGTAAAGGCTCCTTTCATGCCCATCACTGGCTGCTGCTGCTGCATCGACAGCTGCTGCACAGGCAATGCGATGACTGCAGTAATGCATTGCAGCATGTTAGAATGAGCCAGTATGCAGCTTGTATGCCCAAGCTGCAGCTTAACAGTGGTTCTCAACAAAGTCTTTGTGCATGCCTTTGTTTAAATAATTCTTTGATAATTCTTTAATATTTTGATTTAAAAAACTCTAGAGTAACAGATTGTAGAATATAGCTGAATATTGAGTGAAATACTTTCCATTGTTTCATAATTAAGTGCTTAATGAATAAGACATTTCTTCTTATTTATGTTGAGAATCATTGGCTCTTCAGTCTGGGAATGGTGTGATTGTGCTGGGTGCTATTTTGAGCTCTAAAATGCATCAGTTCATGCCATCACTCTTCAGTGATGAGTCATGCATTTTTGCTGTGTTTTACGTAACAAATCAATAGTTAAAAGGTTGCATTTTGTTGGACACTCCTTACGGTTTATTACTGTTTTTATCTCTGTGATGTTGTGAATATGATTGTATGTTTCCTGTGTGTCTCAGGGCGAGCTGGAAAGACAGTTGCTGCAGGCCAACCCGATACTGGAGGCCTTTGGCAATGCAAAGACTGTCAAGAACGATAACTCCTCAAGATTTGTAAGATCTCTCACTGGTCAAAGACATCACGACTATTTTTTAAGGAATGGTTTTATCAAAAATGTCAACTCTAAATGTCGTGAAATATAAGCGGCTTCTCCTTTATCAGGGTAAATTCATCCGCATTAATTTTGATGTGGCGGGATACATTGTTGGTGCCAACATTGAGACCTGTATCCTTTTTTGTACATTACTAAAATGATTTTAGAAGAATTATGAACATTTATTCTCTCTCTCTCTTTTTTTGCTTATACAGCATCTGTAGTTTTCTTAAAAGATTTATATTCCAACAGTAATTTGATTTTCTGTTGATTAGTTCAGTGCTTTCTCAATGTTAACGTCTGAGTATAACCACTTGCATGTAAATTGCCAAAGCTTGTATGCAGAAGGATCCAAATGCAAGTTTAAAGAATGGTTTAGATTATCTGCATGCTTGTGTTACGTATTACTTTAAATTACAATGTAAGTCAAATCAAAACTAAAATATAAATATAAGGGTATTTTCCAAGTGGAATGCCATTTTCAGCTGTTATATCCATAACCATTAAAATCCAGACCTCCTTGAAAAGTCCCGGGCCACCCGTCAGGCCAAGGATGAGCGGACCTTTCATATCTTTTACCAGTTGTTATGTGGAGCTTCAGATGAAACTCGGGGTGAGGAGATACAGAAGAATATATTGTACTGAAGATTTGTATTAGTTTTCTGTAAATTCATATCTTTTGTCTCTAAATCTGCTTTGTCTTCTCTAGCGGACTTGCTCCTTGGAAGCGCTGATCAGTATCGTTTCCTCAGTGGAGGCTCCATCCCTGTTCCTGGTCAGAGCGATTCAGAAAACTTCACTCAGACCATGGACTCCATGGCTATAATGGGCTTTACCCCTGAGGAGTTGCTATGTAAGAGGGAGATTAAAAAACAGTGAAAAAGAACAAAAATGATTATCAAATTTCTTACTTCTTACTTCTGGTCTCCCTGTCTTACCTCACCTCAGCCATGCTGAAGGTGATCTCCGCTGTGCTCCAGTTTGGAAACATATCCTTCATGAAGGAGAAGAACCACGACCAGGCCTCCATGCCTGACAACACAGCTGCTCAGAAACTGTGCCATCTGCTGGGCATCAACGTGCTGGAGTTCACCCGCGCCATCCTCACACCCAGGATAAAAGTGGGCCGAGAATATGTGCAGAAGGCCCAGACGAAAGAACAAGTATGATCTTCAGCTGCCGAGCCATTCATGCCTGTACTGGTAAAGGGAGATACAGCCATGTTAACTGTGCATTTTTACTCACATAGGCTGACTTTGCCATCGAGGCCTTGGCCAAAGCAACATATGAGCGTCTGTTCAGATGGCTGGTCCACAGAATCAACAGAGCTCTCGACCGCAGACAGAGACAGGGAGCCTCCTTCATTGGCATCCTTGACATTGCTGGATTCGAGATATTCCAGGTAAAGTCATGTGATTATGGTTAGTTTGGGAAATATATCATAAATAATAATGGATTCTGACTAACTCAAGCATTTATGATAGAATGATGTGATTAGTGGAATTTCCAGAGTCCATTTTTCTTTTTAGATTTATTTATCTGTTTATTACTTTCTGTTCAGGCTGCAGATCGTACCATAAATGCAAGCATGTGCATGTAGTTATATTCTAATTATTCAATCTTTGTTTGCTCTTTTAACTTCCTCGTTTACAGCTGAACTCCTTCGAGCAGCTATGCATCAACTACACTAACGAGAAACTGCAGCAGCTCTTCAACCACACCATGTTCATTTTGGAGCAGGAGGAGTACCAGAGGGAGGGCATCGAATGGAACTTTATCGACTTTGGCCTGGATCTTCAGCCCTGCATTGACCTCATTGAGAGACCAGTACATATTACACACAGAAAAAAACACCTGTCAGCCAATGAGAATGTAGATACTAATATGTGTACGCTCCATGTAGAGTTATGTGATTCACTGAAGTAATGCAAACAGAGATGAACGTTCTTTGTTTGCCGTTTTTTAATGATAAAGCCAAGATTTCCCAGTAATTCCTTCCCTTTTCTTGTCAGGCTCACCCACCTGGTGTTCTGGCCCTGCTGGATGAAGAGTGCTGGTTTCCCCGGGCTACAGACCGCTCATTTGTGGAGAAACTGTCTGCTGAGCAAGGCAGCCATCCAAAATTCTTCAAATCAAAGCAGCCACGTGGAGAAGCTGACTTCTCCATTATTCACTATGCTGGAAAGGTAACCCTTACTTTCTCCCTTCCTCCACCTTTTTGCTGTTAAAACAAACCATGTTGTGTCAGTAAAGTTGCATCTCACCCTGGCCTCCTCTACCTCAGGTGGACTACAAGTCAGATGAGTGGTTAGTGAAGAACATGGATCCTCTGAATGACAACGTGGCGTCTCTTCTCCATCAGTCATCTGATCACTTTGTGTCTGAGCTGTGGAAGGAGGGTGAGATGAATTGCTCAGACTTTCAGTCACTGCTTTCTACATTAAGTTTTCAATTTATGTGTTACTTTGGTTTGCAATGAATAAGATTTAATTTATCTTTAATTTAACAGAAAAGTATTTCCATGTTTAGTCTAATATGATGAATAGGTTTTTTCCTGGTGTAATTGTATTAACTTTGCATTTTTCTTTCTCCTTTATCACGCTGCTCTCTCTTTCTGCTATCACTTTCCTCTGTTCTTCCTCCTTTTGTCTTCTTCCTGTTGTGATGTTTTCCCATGTTCTCCTCTGCCTTTCTCTTCCCTCTGCACTAATTTGGTGCCCATTTGGTTTTCTTCTTTCCTTCTGCTTCCTGCATCAGATATTCAAACTCTTCCTCGTGTCTACTTCTTTGACTCCTATGCCACACTACAGACTAATGGCTCCGACAGTAGGTTTTTCTCCTTGCCACCCTTGCATTCCTCATTTGCACCTCGGCTTATGTTGCTTTATTGTTTTTTCCCTCCCCAGTTTGTGATTGCGGTGTAACTTTTCTGTCATTTTTGTGTCTGTTTTTGTTTATATTTGTGTTTTTGTGTCACAGGTTTTGTATTATCCTGTTGGTGTGCTGCTCTCTACTCACTCTTTCAGCAAGATTTTACTGTTATTAACATTGACGTGATTGTGTGATGCTTTTCTGTTCATACAGCTGTTAACTCCCTCATTTTCTAGCAGCAGGATAGTGTCAAAGTAGCAGCATGCTCTCACTAAAGGTACATTCAGGATCACATAAAAGCTGTGCATGCACTAGCACTACAAACTACAACTGGAGATTCTATAGAGATGATTTAACATCTGGCTAAGGACAAAAGTAAGAAGAGATGTCATCTGGCTCACAGACTGGCATTACCCCTGGAAAAATGAATGAGCAAAGCAAACCACACAGCCAGCAATGTAATCCTGAATTACAGTAGCTCTATTTATAGACAATTTCTAGTTCTAAACTTGTGCTCCTTTAGATGCCCATAGCATTCACCTTCTGACTTTTTTTGTAAATATTTGGTTGATTAAGAAATAGAAGTCATTTCAAATAGTGAAAATTAGTAAGAAGGATAATTCCATCTAATGCTGAAGAGTATATCTGTTGTGCAGAATCAGCACTTAGACCAGTATTCTCAAGACTTTTTTGTCTTCTGCTACCTTAAATTAAACAAAATATGTAAACAAGTTATTTCAAGACAGTATTACTTGCTTTATAGTTCCATACTGTTTGATGCAGCAATCTCAACATAGGTCAAGTCAGGATAAATAAAAATCCTGTTATATCATTTTCAGGCAAGCTTCTTGTCATGCCTGTCTGAACATGCCCAAAACTAACAGGTTGAGCTTGAAAGTGCAAACAACAAAGCTTGTGTGTGTATTTTACTGGATCCTCAAAAAAAAGTTGAGTCAGCTCAGCTTTTAAAACCATTAAAGTTTCAAATCCATTAATATCATTCTTTGTCCACAGTCTTAATTGCAGATTTGTCAGTATGTAATTCACTCAGACATAAAATGCTCAAACATGGCTCTTCAACTTCAATTTACTGATAATTGCTGATTAACTTAGTCCTGCTTTTCTGCTTTAATCCAGTGGATCGGATCGTCGGTCTGGACCAGGTGTCATCAGGAGAGAATAGTGGGCCGGTCACTTTTGGAGCAGCAGGGCTGAAAACAAAGAAGGGGATGTTTCGGACTGTTGGTCAACTCTACAAAGAGTCTCTCACCAAGCTGATGGCCACACTGAGGAACACTAACCCCAACTTCCTGCGCTGCATCATCCCCAACCATGAAAAGAGGGTGAGAAAGCTGAAATAGAAGAAATCTAAAGTAAAGTTTAATAAATATCTGACTGTTTTGTTTTTTGCTGATTTATTTTCTCTTTTATCCTTTTTCTGTATTCCTCAGGCTGGAAAGCTGGCCCCCCACTTGGTTCTAGACCAGCTGAGGTGTAATGGTGTTTTGGAGGGGATTCGTATCTGCAGACAAGGCTTCCCGAACCGCATCGCATTCCAGGAGTTCAGACAGAGGTGTGTGTTTTGATTCCCTCTTTTACAAGTTTCTGTTCACTAAATTAGTTGGTCTCTCTTCTGATCTTTCTTTTTCTCACATATGATACAACACTAAAAAACACTCTCTGGCATCTTCATATAATCCTTTTTTATATATCCTCAATCAAACAAACACTTCATTTTTAAAATGTGTCTTTCAGATATGAGATTCTCACTCCTAATGCTATTCCACGCACCTTCATGGATGGCAAACAGGCTTCAGAGCTCATGGTAGGTAACATGGACTCTAAACTTGTGATAGGCCGTGCAATCATAGAAATGACCGATATGAACTCTCCCCATTCAGATCAATGCTCTTGAGCTGGATCACAACCTGTTCAGGGTGGGTCAGAGTAAAGTCTTCTTCAGAGCTGGAGTTCTGGCTCACCTGGAGGAGGAAAGAGACCTGAAGATCACAGACACCATCATACGCTTCCAGAGTGCTTCCAGAGGCTTTCTCGCACGCAAGTACGACCTTTGCTGAGAGCAAACCTTAACAGATACCTCAACTCATGACTTTATAGACCCATCTATATATTAGCCAGTCTATCTGGCTGATTTTCTCATTTTATTTTTTTTCTATAATTAATATCAGGCAGTTTTATTCTCAAGGTTTTCTAAACAAAACAGCAAGACACAAGCAGCCTTGTTAGCATGACAGCTATGAAATTATGTTTATATTTTTTCAGATCATTAACTTCCTTATAAAAAATGTTTGCGCCAACGATATGATGCCACCAGGACAACTTTACTTAAGTAAACAGAAAAGGATTGACATAAGGATGCTAGATATTAAGTCATTTGATGTATGTTGTTTTTGTGCTGAAAATGTTGCATTCCCTTAAAAAAAACTAATTGTGTGGCTTTGACACCATAAATCTTTGATCAAATACTTACTTCTACTGTATAAAATGTCACTACTGGCATTAGAAGAAATCCACACTCAATGACCATTAGCGCAGAGGCTAACATGAATTCAGCATTATTTGATATGCAGTAATTTTCTGCATAATTAGTGGCCCATCATGGCTTTCTGTCATCTGATATTTACATTGAATGTTACTATAACAGAAAACAAAAATTTAAATGAATGCTCATTGCCTGAATGATTGTTCAGTAAACAATATATTTTTTCTAAATCTGGTGAAGGGACAGACTTAAGCCTACAGGCAGCACAGCACAGGTGGATTTTGTCTGAAAGGAGTGCTGGCTTGTTGCTGTAAAATGTGGAGTTGAGGATTTTGCTCTTTAAGGAATATTAATAGTTAATCTTTCATCAAACACATGTTAGAGCCAGAATAGCACCTTTTAATGCTTTTGTATACATGTGAAATAAAAGCGATTCAAGTGACACATCTATATTAAAAATATTTTTTTCTGTAATCATGTTTTTTTAAAACAAATTTAATTTCTTTCTCTGCACTTTGAAATGTGTTTGAGGTTACGTTGATGTGGCCCTGTGTGCTTGCTGATGTTTTTATTTTGTCTCAGGGCCTTCATGAAGAAGCAGCAACAACTGAGTGCCCTGAGGGTGATGCAGAGAAACTGTGCTGCTTACCTCAAACTCAGGAACTGGCAGTGGTGGCGGCTGTTTACCAAGGTACGCACAACCACATCACAAGACTGAAATGAAATATGTAATTAGTTTAGCAGATTTCTAAAAGTACTATGTTTAGAAATATTCAGAAATTATGGAGATGTATCTTCCTTGGACATTGTTTTTTTCTAGTTTCAAAAACATAATTTGGAGCTGAGATCTGACTGCAAGAATATCCACAGAACATCATGAGTAGTAGGCTTAGTGGAAATCCCAAATAGGACTTAAGATCTGGCCTTTATTTTGTGCCAATCAGGTGAAGCCCTTACTGCAGGTGACCCGGCAGGATGAGGAGATCCAGGCCAGAGAAGCCGAGCTCCAGAAGGCCAAGGATAAACTCACTCGAGCCGAACAGGACTACACCGAGCTGGACAGGAAGCACGTCCAGGTAAACAACCGCAGCCTTTCCTCCTCTGGACTTCATCCCATTGCTGCGCTCTCTTTACCTGAGAATAAGCGTCTCGCTGCTTACTCCTCTTCACACACTCTCACATTCTAGCTTTTGGAGGAAAAAGCCGTGCTGGCTGACCAGCTGCAGGCCGAGGCAGAGCTGTTTGCAGAGGCAGAGGAGATGAGAGCCAGGCTGGCCAGTCGGAAGCAGGAGCTGGAGGAAGTTCTGGGGGAGTTGGAGAGTCGGCTGGAGGAGGAGGAGGAGAGGGGCACACAGCTAACCAATGAAAAAAAGAGAATGCAGCAGAATATACAGGTTAGGAGGAGGGATATGGAATTTAATGGTTTGTTTTGGGCTGAATGTACATTTGGTGTCTAATATGCTACTTTGGTTTTTTCCAGGACCTGGAGGAGCAGCTGGAGGAAGAGGAAAGTGCCAGACAGCGCCTCCTGCTGGAGAAAGTTACCTTGGAGACCAAAGTGAAGAGTCTGGAGACAGACTTGCTGACTGCAGTGGAACAGAGAGACCGGCTCAGCAAGGTGGACATCACATAGAAATTCTGATATTGTTTGTTGCCTATATGGTGCTGTGTACATATACTGTACATATAACTTAAACACACATGCTACATCTTCTAAGTAAAACACTCTTTCAGCACTGCCTACAGATTTATATGGAGTAAAGGTGTTGCACATCATTGCATGCTTTTTGAATGTGTGTTGCATGCTTTTCTGTGAGCAGGAGAAGAAATTGTTGGAGGAGCATCTGAGTGAGGTGACCGACCAGCTCACTGAGGAAGAAGAGAAGACAAAAAGCCTCACTAAACTTAAGAACAAACAGGAGGCTGTGATTGCGGACCTTGAGGGTGAGTGTCCTCCCTGACTTTAGGGAAGCATCTTTAAATATTTTTTATTTTTGCTCTTAAGATTTTATTGAAGATTTTAAATTCCATATTTAAACCAAACAAAACATATTTCATTAAAGATTAAAAAAATGACCCTACTCCTTATTTAATTCATGACAGTAAACACCTTCCCTAATGAGCTTATCTTAGTTTCTAGTGTAAAATTTATTTAGTTAATTAAGAGAAAAATAAAAGGGATTTTTTTATTTTTTAAATAAGAAGTTAATATCAGTTTCTCTCCTTCATTGTTTGCAGAGCGTCTGAAACGTGAGGAGCAGGGCCGCCTAGAACAAGAAAAGTGGAAAAGGAGGATGGAGAATGAGTCGCTGGAGGCTCAGGAGCAACTGTCCGACCTGGGCATGCTGGTTGCTGAGCTGAGGGGAACTCTGGCTCAAAAGGAGAAGGAAATCACCACCTTGCAGGGCCGGTGAGACTCAGCAGAAAGTAGAGTCTGTGATGGCCTGCAAACACTCCTGTTTCATTCTTTTGTGTTTTCTCTTGTCAGGTTGGAGGAAGAAGGCGCACGGCGCGCTGAAGCTCAGAAGGCACTGAGGGAGGCTTTATCCCAAGTGTCTGAGCTCAAGGAGGAAGTGGAGAACGAACGAGGGATGAGGGAAAGAGCAGAGAAACAGAGACGAGACCTGGGAGAGGAGTTGGAAGCTCTGAGAACCGAACTAGAAGACACGCTGGACACCACTGCTGCACAGCAGGAGCTAAGGTAGCATGGGCTGAAATTCTGAAATAGAAAAGCTGGCACCCTAAATATCAGGACGGAAAGGTTTGCTGAAGCATAAGTATACCTTTCAACAGGTCTCGCCGTGAGGCAGAGTTAAGTGAACTTCAGAGATGCGTTGAAGACGAGACACGTCGCCATGAGGCCCAGCTATCAGAGCTCCGCGTCAAACACAGTGGTGCCATAGACAACCTTCAGGAGCAGCTGGACAACAGCAAAAGAGTAGGAGAAACATGCATCCACATTTAGGTGAAAAATGCATCTGCAAATACGAACCATCATCAACCACATGTCTCTTTCAGGCACGCCAGTCTCTTGAGAAATCCAAAGTCTTGCTGGAGGAGGAGAGGCAGAATTTGACTGCTGAGCTTAAAAGCCTTCAAGCGGGCCGCACGGAGAGCGAGAGAGGTCGTAAGAGGGCTGAGGGTCAGCTGCAGGAGCTCAACGCCCGGCTGGCTCAGGCCGACAGAGAGAGGGAGGACAGAGAGGAGAGGCTGCAGAAGCTGCAGGTGCAAATGAACACAAGTTTACTGACATTAAACATTACATTTAGATTCCTTTACGTTGTTTCTATTTCTATGTTTTTGAAGGTTAAAAAAGCTCCTTACATTGCAGTGAGGTAAAGATGGACCCTTGTCCTTTTCTGCAGAGGAATTAACCCTTAGATTTTACTCTATTTCAGTCTGAGATTGAGTCTCTCTCCAGCAATTTGTCTTCATCTGACCACAAATCCCTTCGTCTTGCTAAAGAGGTCAGCAGCCTGGAGAGTCAGGTGCATGATGCAAAGGTAAGAGAAACACACAGGCACCCAAGTTAACTCAACACCAGCTACTTTTTGACAACTTCTACTGTGAGAGTGGCACAATTGTATAAATTCTCAAGGAAAATCCCTTTAAGAAATTCCATGTAGTTGAAGGTTTTTGCTTCTGAGTCAAAAACACCCACGCATGGTCAGTCTGTCACAGAGGCCTTTGTCCTTATTGTCTGGTTTAGGAGCTGCTGCAAGATGAAACTCGTCAGAAGATGTCTCTGGCCTCAAGGGTGCGAGCTCTGGAGGAGGAGAAGAACGGGCTGATGGAAAGACTTGAGGAGGAGGAGGAAAGAGCCAAAGAGCTCACCAGGCAGATTCAAACACACACCCAGCAGGTAAATCAAAACCCAACTCAGGCTTTATTTAACACTTTAAATGTTACATTTTGCTTTTTTTTACATGTCCTTTAACATAATTCCATACGAAACTAAACAATGGCCTTTGAAATTTACACACGTGCTCAACTTGTCCAGCTCGCAGAGCTGCGTAAGCAGTCCGAGGAGGTGAGCACGGCAGTGGAAGTTGGAGAGGAGACACGCAGGAAGCTCCAGAGGGAGCTGGACAGCACCGTCCAAAGAGAGCGACAGAAGGAGGAAGAGAAGGAAAGAGTGGAGAGGCAGAGGGAGCGACTGAGGGAGGAGATAGAGGACATGACAATCGCCCTGCAAAGAGAGAGGCAGAACTGCACGGCGCTTGAAAAGCGGCAGAAGAAATTTGACCAGGTGAGAGCCACAGCTTTCATCTCTTACGCTCAGGATGCAGAATTCATCCAGAGCCGGTGTCTGAGGAGCATTTCCCCACGCCTGTATATTCCTCTCTGTCACCCTCTCAGTGTCTGGCAGAGGAGAAGGCAGTGAGTGCTCGTCTGGCAGAGGAGAGGGACAGAGCAGAGGCAGACAACAGAGAGAAAGAAACAAGATATCTTGCACTCTCCCGATCCCTCCAGGTAAACTTTTTGTGAGAACATATTTATGTTTGTCATGCACCTGTCATTTTGGTCACTAACCCCCTGTAAAACCATATGTAGGAGGTCCAGGACCAAAGAGACGAGCTAGAGAGGACCAACAAGCAGCTCCGTCTGGAAATGGAGCAGCTGGTAAACCAGCAGGATGACGTCGGCAAAAATGTATGAATCCGACTTTTCTGACTTCTTTTTAATCCCTTTCAGCTTGAAGTGAGTCACTGTTTCCTGTCTTCGTTAGGTCCATGAGCTGGAGCGTACCCGGCGGGGCTTAGAAACAGAAGTGCAGAACCTGAGAGTTCAGACGCAGGAGCTTGAGGAGGAGCTGGCAGAGGCGGAGAACTCAAGGCTGAGGCTGGAGGTCAACCTGCAGGCACTCAAGGCTCAGTTTGAGAGAGAGATTAGCACCAACGAGGAGAAGGGGGAGGAGAAGAGGAGAGCGCTCAGCAAGCAGGTAGAGAGGGAGAAGACCCAGAAGAGCACTCACATGGTTGTTTTATAATATAAAAGATGTTCAGGACATAAAAACATTATTTACACTTTATTGCTCTTTGTTGGTCCGTACATGACTTACTGTACAGAGGTATGGGGTAATGCTTACAAGACAATATATTTCCTATATTCAAATTACAAAAAAGAGCTTTAAGAATTGTACATGAATCAAATTATATGCAACCAAATAATACTTTGTTTATTAATTTAAATACCCTTAAATTTTGTGATTTAGTTGAATTTAAACTGGCACAAATCATGTTTAAAGCACAAAATAATTTACTTTGCTGCTGTACTCAGAAGCTGTTTGAAGTCAGAGAGAGTCAGTATGATATGAGGGGAAA
>JBBDHI010000006.1:11931560-11946328 GCA_037177115.1 Craterocephalus stercusmuscarum | reverse complement strand
TAAATCTTGTGATTTAGTTAAATTTAAACTGGAACAAATCATGTTTAAAGCACAAAATAATTTACTTTGCTGCTGTATTCGGAACCTGTTTAAAATCAGAGCGAGTCAGTAAAGATTGTTTCAAAAGGGGAAAAATTGTTTAAAAAAACAAGATAAGAACAAATATAAAGCAGAGAACAAATATAAAGCAGAGATATGTTTCTGTTAGAGGTGTGAATTTTTGGAATAGTTTTGACAATGACCTCAAGTGATGAAGCTCACTGTCTTCATTTAAAATCATGTTTAAAGCTAAAGTACTAGATAAATATAAAAATTAACTCCGAAAACTGTAATTATGTAAACATTAAACTCTTTAGTTACATTTTCTCAGAAATTGTGATGAAACTTCTTTATGTATCTGTGTCTCTGAGATTTTTGTTGTTTTTTTACTTTAATGTATTTATTTGAAAGCCTTGGCTCCAACAGAATTGTTTGCTGAAGATTTGTGTTTGTGTAAAAAGGGTAGGCGTAATAAGCATTGGCTTCAGCCAACACCTTTTTGATTAGCCATATCCTATGTTTTTCTTTTTTCTTTTCTACTTTTGTGCATTAAAAATTGTTTTAATGCTAATCAGATTAAGTAAGAAAATAAAAAAATAAATAATTATCCAAGTTACTCACACTGCATTTTTTATTTATGTCTAATCCAGGTGAAGGAACTGGAGATCCATTTGGAGGAGGAACGGACTCAGCGGTCTCAAGCTGTGTTGAGTAAGAAGCAGCTGGAAGCAGAGCTGCAGGAATCTGAAGCCCAGATGGAGGCAGCGAGCCGTGGCAAAGAGGAAGCAGTGAAGCAGCTACGAAGGCTGCAGGTAAAACAGAAATCCATTCAAATGAGCTTATTTTCTTTTTGCACCCGTCCACATGCATGAGTTGAAAGTATCTTATTTATTTGTCACAGAGTCAGATGAAAGAAATTCTGCGTGAGCTTGATGAAACCAAGTTGGCTCGGGAGGAGGTGATCACGCAGTCCAAAGACAGCGAGAAGAAAATACAAACACTGGAAGCTGAGGTGCTGCAGCTTACCGAGGTACGTGGGCATTTTTCTAAACGTAATCGTGTATAAAGCTGAAGATGCAGTCCCTGAGGTGCCTGTACATGACCCCCATGTCTGCATCGACTTCTCTGTGCAGGAGCTGTCTGTGTCAGAGAGGCAGAAGAGGCAGGCGCAGCAGGAGAGAGATGAGTTGTCAGATGAGATGGTCAACAGCAGCTCTGGAAAGTTCGTACTTTATGTCTTCTATGCCATGTAGAGTTCTGTCACCTGTGCAAAGTGTTGGTACTTAAAGTTGCGTGTTTGTGTAGGAATGCACTATTTGAGGAAAAGCGGAGGTTGGAGGCACGAGTCAGTCAACTGGAAGAGGAGCTGGAGGAGGAGCAGACTAACTCTGAACTGCTGGCAGAGAGACAGAGAAAGACAGCTCTGCAGGTGCGTCAGCGCCCCGTCGCCTGCGTTTTAACACACATCTGTGCCAGCACACACCCTTACCAGCGCTCTGCTTGTGCTGCAGGTGGAGACTTTGACTGTGCAGCTTCAAGGAGAAAGAACCCTGGCTCAGAAGGCAGAGGGATCAAGAGAACAGCTGGAGAAGCAGAACAAGGAGCTGAAGACCCGACTGGGAGAACTGGAGGGAGCAGTGAGGGGCAAGCACAGGCTCAGTGTCGCCGCCCTGGAGGCTAAGATTGAGTCAATGGAGGAACAGATGGAACAAGAGAGGCAGTAAGGGAAACATGGATTTCTAAATCATTACAATAACCCTTTATTATTGCTTTCTTGCTTTTTTCTTAGTGTGACAGTTTAAGGGATAAGGAGGACAGACCTCCAGAATGTCAAAAGAAATATGACTAAAGGTTAAGATTTTATCTTGAGAGGTATGTTTGGTGCACTTATTAACAGACTCTCTTGTCCAACAGAGAAAGAGCCATTGCCAACAAACTGGTGAGGAAAACGGAGAAAAAGCTGAAGGAGGCGTTGATACAGGCAGAAGATGAGAGGAGGCATGCAGACCAGTATAGAGAGCAGGTAAGATGGTACCAGTCACGTCAGACACATGAGTCTTTCAGGGGAGGGACGATCAATAGAGCATTAAATGATCATTTAATGGGGTTAGCGTGCAGCTCTAATTGTGCATAAAGGCACAATGAGTGTGCTGACAAATCATCCTAAAATTAATGACTTATCCGGCTCAGTCCAAACTAATCCTAATCCTCGCCTGACATCAGTGTTTTTATTGGGGAGTTAGATCGCTTTCCCCTCCCTCCCCCTAAAAAATAAATTCCTCACAGCCACGGCAAAGACGCTAACTCTCCTCCCAAAACATCATCAGTAATAATCTGCAGGGTTTAATCTGATTCCTGATCACTATCAGTCCTCCTGTTCCTAGACTAATCCCACATTTTAAACATGTATCCCTCCTCCTTTGTCTTCTTGTCTTCCTTCTTTTATCATGTCCCCCCTAAACTCCCTGCTTCTCTCTGCTACAGCTGGATAAGTCGATGGTGCGACTGAAGCAGCTGAAGAGGCAGCTGGAGGAGGTAGAGGAGGAGAACTCCCGCTCCAATGCTCAGAAGAGGAAGCTGCAGAGAGAGTTGGAGGAGCTCTCTGATAGCAGTCAAAGTATGACACGAGAGATCACCTCCCTGCGCAGCCAGCTCAGGTAGGCAAGCGCCGCAGTTTTCAATGTGGACAGTATGTGTGTGTGGTTGGGGATTTCGCTTCTACGTGTATTTATTTGATCATCATTCCTTGTTTTGTTTTGTCTTTTAACATCCCATTAACCTGATATGATTTGTTTTCCTTTGCTCCTTTTATCATGTCCATTTGCGTCCATCTAACATTGACACATTACTCATCTGTCTGCGTCACACCAACATCCAGCATCCCTGACTGGAGACCGGAGACGTAGGTTGCTGTATGTGAGACGTTTTTCTTTTATTATCCAAGTATGTCTTTGTGTGGAAAGCTGGGGGCTTTAAAGTAGCAGAGTGTAAAACTTGTCAGAAACTCAACATGATATCCATCACTGTGTTTTATTAGAAGCCCATGTAAATGTTTGTTTTCGCTTAGTTTAGCTTAAGTCATTCATACGTGCAGATGCTATATCTTCCTCCATGTCAGCTATGATGCATTGTCATGCAGTAGCTTACAGTATTTGTAAGGGCTGTAGCAGATTAACCAAAATCCAACAACAGCATAAATATGCCGAGTTTAGCAGGATGCTAATTTCCAAATAAATGTAGATTTTAGCACCCGCTATTGTTTCCTCTGTGTTTAATAAATTGGGGCCATTATGCATAGTTTAGAGAAGAGTTGTTACAGTAAGGAGAATAATTTCATTTGAATGAAGTGTGTTGGAGCAGGGAAATATTTGATTGTATCAGGAAAGAGTATGGGGGAAGCTGGGGATTTTTTCTGGTTTGGAAGTTTAATTGTTAATGTCACTAAATCCTACAAGCTGCTTGTTTATAAGATACGTAGTCAATGCGTATCTGTAGTATTGCTGGACATTTTGCAATAGTTATTATTGCTAGTTAAAGGTTTTTGGGGGAGCAAATTCAGTTTTTTGGGTCTTTTCTATATGTTTGTTTTATTATTTGGTTAGAAAAAAAAGTATCTTTCCGATTTCTTTAATGGGAATATACAGCCCGGATACGCGGCCAGTTAGCTTAGCCTAGGTTAGCTTGGTTTAACCCTGGTTCTGTCCCATGATGACAAAGTATATCTGAAGCCATTTTAACAATACACAACTCCAAAAACACTGAATAGTGTAATTTTTGGAGTCTAGGAACAGATTTCTTTATTTCTTATTATCTTTTTGACAGAATCTAGCTCTTTCCAGAGTGAGAGACCACTGTAATGGGTCACACATTGGAAAATTGTGACAACCCTGTTTTTGCCTTTTACTTAGTTTTTTTTGTACTATATTCAAACATCTTATGAACCACTCGTTAAATTAATTGAAGAATAAAAAGGAAGAAAGAATTAGTGAATAATTAGTAACAGCAGTAACTTCATGACATAAACGTTTTGTCTACAGAAATTCCGCTTGTTATCTCCATGCAGCTGGCTCACACCAGAACATGCTGTAACTCTTCCCCTTGTCTTATCCAGGCGGGCTCCGTTGCCCCTGGCTATGCGTGGACGCAGGGCATTGGTTGATGACCTCTCGCTGGAGAACTCAGATTCAGAAGAGCCCCCTGCTTCTCCCACCCCCTCTTCTGGCCTCCCTGGTACCCAGACTCCTTCTTCAGAACAAAGTCTTGATCCTCCGCCGCCCTACACCGTCAACAACACAGAGTGATGCACACACACTTTCTCAATCACACAGCCTCGACCACTCAGGGGTGATGGAGTGGCACGCTCATGAATACTAATTTTAATCTAAACAAAGTCATAGGATGCATACATCAGGAGCTGTAAGTATGAAGAAACTTCCTGATGCAATATTGTTGGAGATTTGCCTCATTTTTCTCAACAACTACAGGAAACATAAAATTGATTTTACAAAGACTTCTGAATTTATTAAAAATTTTTAATAATTCAAAGACTGGACATTTCTACATACACCTCACTAATGCAGTCTAAGAAACTAAACTACAAATATATACGTTGTTAAGTGGAAGTGATTTATCAGCTTTCATGATGCTATACAGTAGGTAAAGAGCAGAAAATGACTTTAGACAGTCACATATTTTACATTAGGATGTATTTTCAAACTAAGCCATGTTCAACACCTTTCATGATGGTTGAATATCAAAATCTGATACCACAAAGGGCTTTCTGATGTGAAAATAAGCCTGTAAGGTGTTACGACAATCTAATGAATATCCATGTTAGCTGACGTGGCCAACCAGACTGGACAAATAACTTATGGGTCAGAAAACTTTAAACGATATTAAACTTGGAATAGTCTGTAAAAAAGGAGGAAAGCTGTCTGAGAGTACAAACACAGAGCTGCTCATTTTCAATGTTAGCGTTATTTAAATGGCGGTTAGGTACCAAAAATTCAGCTGATCCTGAGATGAAATTCTTGATAAGAAACGGGGTTGTATTGCAATTCTAACTTTCATATCACTTGTTGCAGTTAAGAAAGCAGCCAACCTGCATTAAGGCTGTATTAACAGATAAATCCTTTTTATATGAATAGGTTTGAAACAATGTTAGTAGGCAGCAGGTAGTAAACAATAGTTTCTTTAACTTAAGTCTTAACAAGTCACTTCAGAAATTTGTATTATTTATATCCAATATGAACTTAAGTTATTGATCACTTCTTGTTATTTTGTGTGACTCCGTCTCTTGGGTAAAGTTTGTGAGTCTGGTTATTTCTGCTCCTGCTGGTTCTGGTGTCACATTGAACGGGCAATTCATGGACAGCTCAGGCTTGTTCTGTCAAAGCATCAGGTCTCACATGTGAATTTGCATGGAAGATTTCTCAAGTAAATGTCATAGCCGGCGTCTAAAAAGAAGACATTGCATATCCTCTGTGGCAGCAGCAACATAAGTAGAAAAACCCACTGAGAAATGTATTCATTCATCTTTTTATCCAAAGCTAAACCTTTTTTTATTTTCTCAAACTGATGAAAAGCATCTTATTATATTCCAGCAACCATCTGGTACATTGCAGTTTTGGTTTCTCTCATTTACTGTGTAAATTATTGCTCAAACAAAGCTTTTGTGTTTAACCAAATGGTGGGCGTACGGATGAGAAAAGGGACTTAGATCTGTAGAAAACGTAGAGTAGCTGTAGAACAAAGTAGATGACGTGAGTGGAGGCTTGTTCAATTTTCTATTCTCATCCGATGAGTCCACTGGATGACCTGAGTACAATAAACAGTCTCTGCTCACAGCTATGTAGAAAAACGTAGAATAACCGAGCAACAGGCTCCGAGCATTTTCATATTCTAGTAGTATTTAGATAAATGAAATGACATGAACATGGCGGCACTGATGAAAGAATTTTTATTAAGCTAATGGCAAGTAGAACAAACTTGTTTTTCTTTCTTTTTTACCTTTGCTATGAACTCAAGATTTACATTATCTGTGTGGCATCAACCAAACACAGGCACTTTGACGACCCTGCTGTGAAACCTGGTTTTAAAGATGTTTTTTTCTGACTGTCTCTGTTTTCTTTGGAACATTTTTCTTTCTTTTTTTAACATGAGGGTCTTTGTTGTTTGTTTGTGACCTTCTGCTGCATTTGTATGCCCGTGAGAACTTTTGGCCTGTTCAGATGACTCAGAATGAGTGGAAAACATTGCATGAAGGGATAGTTGACCTTACGGGAAATGGCTTACCTGCTGTATTGCTGAGAGTTGGATGTAAAGGTGGATACCAGTCCCATGCTGCTCACCGAGTATAAGCATTTGGCCCGTAAGCTTAGCTTTGCATAAACGAACGGAGACAGAAACCGCTCTGTAAAATTTGTGTTTGAACACTTGTATTTATCTTTAAACTTAACAAAAGATAAAAAGTTTGATAGGAAGGTTATGTGAAAACCTGTGCACTGTTTGCAGTAACTCCCACTCCTTCCTACGGCTAAAGAATTCTTATGCACATAACTTACCATAAAAACAAGCTTTGCTCTTTTGCACACTTTAAACAGATGAGTCATTATTTTGAAAGCTGCAGAACTGCAGTGGTGACTTATAGATACAACATCAGCTGTTGAAAAGTTGTTCCCTGTCTTTATCCTAAGCTAAGAAAAACTCTGCTGGCTATAGCTCAGAATTAAATTACACAGTGATTCTTACACCCAGCTCTTGGCAAATAGCTGATTTCCCAATTAGAAGAATGTCACTTTAGTTTTAATTGGATCAAACGAAAACTGAAGAATGTGTCGCTGAAATCATAAATGATTTTTCTAAAGTTGTTGTGAATGTTGTTATTTTTACTCTGGATATATGAATATATATATATCTGTACCCAATGGAAAAGGATTAATGCCTACCATTAAAATAACACATGACCCCTGCGGTAGTTCCCGGTAATCAGGGTTGGCATCACTACTCCCCAAGCTTCATTTTGTTTAGATAACAGATGTACGTTGTACTGACTTAACAAGTGTGTGCAGTACACAACTTATCTCATCACATCCATGCTTTTTGCCAGGCCAGGTTCACCATGAAACACAGGGACAGGTAAAGAAAGATCGCACTACCTGGGTCAAGAAAGAATACTGACGACATATATTTAACATCCTAAAGGGTTTTTATTCGTATGTATTTTATGTTTAATTCTTCATTTTAGCAGTATGCTAAGCTGTTTTGTTTTTTACAGAATTGTGTAACAGCTGCACTTTACACACTACCAACTCAGACACAAGCAGACAGACTTTGTCAGTTCATCATATTTGCATTGTCGGGTGGTTCATCACAAAAAGGCTGACAAAGCATTAAGCCAAATGAGCTGAGATCTCAAGTCATAATGGTACAGCGTGTTTCTTTTAACGATTCACTTTGATGTTTTATTCCCAAAAATGTCATATCAGTGTCTGAGACGTTGCAAATTTGTTCAAGTTGACCAAAAACCCGGTGACACAAAGATTGAATCGCTGGAATGAGGACGGACAAGCTCTGTTTCACTGTAGCAAGGAGACGAGGCCGGTGCTTCTCTAAGGGTGTTATTGTTCTCTTGTTTATGGCTACTGTGGAACCTGAAACATTTTCGAGAAGTGTTTGATTGTTTTAGCCTTTTTTTCTTTTTCTTTTTGTTAATTATGCTGTAATTATAAAACATCTGACTGGGGTTAACTTTAATATATGTCGTTGGTTTTGATCTGTGTCTCTGTGTATTTTGTTATTCGCACACATCCATTCACACATATTGCCCATCGGGACACTCCGCTAGCATTTTGCATGCAGAATACCAAACTTAAACCTTTCCATGTCCAAATACCTGACCGTAAAACCATGTCTTATCTTTGTAAAATCACTGTATCCATGCGGACAAAATTATAGTCCCCGTTTGCCGTAAGTACCTTAAGATGATGTGCAGCCATGTTTTTGTTGCCATCATAAAAGAAAAACCAGTAGACACAGACACTTAAAGACTCAGAAAGTCATCAAGAAATGCACACACCTCATCACACACATGGCTATTTGACACCATAGTCAGTGTGAATAATTAATAGTGCAGTTATACACCTCAGTAAAAACACTAATTGACATCCTTACCTGTTTAAAAATGCATTTAAAATAAATGTAAAAACACTGAAATTGAATTGAATGTCTATGACCGCATTTACTAATCAATATGTTTTAACTGAGCAAAATCTTTCAGATATTTGAAATGCAATCCTAGTTCTTAAAATGTTTGGCACTGTGGAATGACAGAAATCTGATTTAAATCAGTTTAATCAGTAGCAAACTTCACTATAATTAAGAGGCATATTTATCTAGAACCCGGGTGACTTTCTGTCCTTCAGGATGTCAGTGAACAGCCAGTCATCCGGACTGGGCGGTGTTGGAATGGGGCGATGCTCGGGGTCATGAAGAGGAGCAGAGAAAGACTGAGCCACGCCTTCAAATGGTGTAAAACCGAGCTTGTTTTCACTGTTCACCAGCATGCATGGGCTCTCCTCCTGAGAGTGTGGGTTTGTCTGCAGCTGTGTGATGTTGCAGTGGTAACTGATGGAGGTGAGAAGCTGGTCCTGGTTTACATTTGTGCTTTGTGATGGCTTTACATGGGTAAACAGCTTTTCTGCTGTGTATTCAATTTGTCTCAGTGGTTGTGAGTTACTCTGGTTATTCTGGATGAAGTTTGTGGCGAGTGCCTGATCTCCATGGCAGTTATATCCATATCCGCATCTATATTCGCCTCCTTCGGAGCGCAGATCCTCCGCCCCAGTAAAGCTGTGTGACATGACTGCAAATGTAGCATCATTGTCAGCACTCACTTCAACCTCATCATAACCTTGACATGCACAAATACTGTCAAAGTAGCGCCCTACATCTTTTTCAAAATCCAAACTGCTTTCTGAGTCCTTATTGGCAGCATTAAAGAGGTCCATTATGTCAGTCAGCTGAGCCTCGGCCGTGTCTTTCTGTGTGCAGGCTGAAAGGTCCGACAGCATCTGAATGGAAAAATCACAGGAGTCAAGAGACAAAGGAGAGAGCTCGGGGGAAAAGGAAGCAAGGATGTCGTCATTTTGTCCGAGCTGAATGAGGGTGGGGTTGTTTAGAGGTGTTTGAATTTCTTTTGAGGGGTTTGTGTTTGGCTTAAGTTGACTTTCATTAAGGTAATATTCAGGATGAAAGAGCTCTGCCTTGTGAACATAGTCTTTATCCTCTAGGGAGCTCATAAATAAGAATTCATCAAGCTTGTGACTTCTCTCCTTTTTCTGTTTTCTTTTACTTTGGTTGCTTGTTCTGGTGGTCGAAGCAGAGGACTGTGAATTGGGGGGACGTTTCCAAGGATTTCTTAAATCAGGCTGCCTCTCACTGTCCTCGGTTTCATATAAGTCAATGGAGCTGTTGCTTCCAGGCTTTGAGATGCCGTCTGTGTCTTTATGGTCTGGATGAGTTGAGATGTCAGGGTCTTGTTGAGTTGCATGACCTGATGTATCAGCCGTCTCTGGCATGTGTGATAAAAGAGACGATGTGGTTTTCTCTCCTTCCTTAATGTAAAGAGCTGATGCCAGTCTGTGGTTTGCTGCTTCTATGTCTGCAAATTTTCTGTTGACAGAGGCAGATGAAGGAAAAGATGAAGTAAAGTAGTTGCTTTAAGAAATCAAAGGCTTCACAAAGTATTCTCAAATGAAAGAGCTCTTTCACGAAATATATTTCTACTTTGTCCCACTGTTCTGTGGGCAAAATACTATATTATGAATAACAACTTCACAAGATTGCAACCGCACCTAGAAAGTAAAACAGCTAACTAAGCTAGTTGTATATTCAGTTTAATTGGAAAATTATCATATGAATCCACATTAGGACTATATGTTTGAAAAAATTTTTTTGACACATTGTGGAAAGAATGGTATTTCATCTGCTTTTTTTGCTGTCCAATCTGCAACAGTGAACAGCCATCTTTATGCTAAGCTAACTGACTGCTAGCATGGGTTGCAAGGCCATATCAGGGATCACTTGAACCTCTGAGTGATGGCAAGTTAACTTTTCTTTTAAGTAAGCAGTTCAAGCTTTCACCAATTCCTTTATTTTATTCATCATTTTGACTGCTTAACGGGCAAAATTCAAAGCTGAACTGATAAATTCACTTAAATATTAATTAAATCTTTGAATTTGAATTGAGATTATAACAGGAAGCAGAATTGCAATTCAAATGCAAATTACCGTAGTAAAATTGAACTTAAATTCAGTAATTCAACATGCAGACAAGTCAGTTCAGATTCATTCAATGAATTGAATTAGTCTTAAATTCTGATTTTTTTGCACAGGACTGTTGATTATTAGGTATAATATAGAAGCCTGAAGAGAAAAAAGGTATTAGTACTGAATGTACAAAACAAAAACAATTAAATAATGTCATGTCACTTGTATCACCCCCCTTTTTGTCTTTGCTACTTACATTACGGTTTATTTTAAAAGTTACAACTCCTGAGATCTGGGCATTAATTCCAAGTTTGGGAAACGCTTCAAGACATTTTCAGAAGTGCATCACATTTTAAAACCAACACACCTCTGTATCATGTTGTGCAAGAAGCGACGGTGGTTGACCTGCCGTTTGGATGGTCGGTTCTTGCGGGGTTTCTGCAGGGTCCTCATCATATGACCTGCTGCTGAAGTCACAAAAGTGTAGAGGTCCCGACCCCAGGGCACGCCTCGGTCCAGGCCAGGCTCAAGACTGACAGAAATGGATGGCCGCATGGCTGAGAAATGCAAGTGGGTGAGTATGTTACAGCACTTTGATGACATCAAGTGCCTCACTGTGAAGAACCAGATCAAATAAAGATGTACACATGTACTTCCTGCAGCATCTGAGGATGTCATGTCACTGGAGCTGCTTACACTGTTCTATATTGTGGTAACTGTTCATCTCTCCAATGAGCTTTCATTAACTTCTGCATTAAACAGCTACGATAGATGGTAAAAAAAAGGCTTTGAAAGACTTTCCAATGGACTTTCACTCCTCAAGCTCCAGGAAGCAGGCTGGGGAAATTATTGTGATATTATACAACGTATTTTTGTTAATTATATATGAAAACAAAATATTTGGATTTTTGAAAGAATAATATTCTTCTTCTGTGCTTCACAAAAGCTTGAGTCATCACCTACATCAGGTCCTTGCACTTGACCCGCTGTAGAAGTTTTTGGCAGCTGAAAGTGTAAACATGAAGCAAGAATACATACAGTAGTCCTGGATTCTCACCTCTCAGTGCAATAAAACATAATACATTTCTATAATGGTATGTTATAATGTTAAACAGACTGCTTTTTCTTATCTCCATTACATCCCAGTCGGTACAGAGCAGTGAGAGCTCTAATGCAGTGGTTCACCTGGGCTTCTTAAGTACCCCAATTGATTTTTTAAGTTAAAATTCTTGTGCACATAGGGACAAATTTAGGTGTATTAGTTAACGTTTTCTTTTTTTTTTTTAATCATTTGGATGATTTGTTCACATTGTACCAGGCTTTTGGGACCCTGAAAACACAAACTTTTGAAACCATGTCCAAAAGTGAAAACAAAGTAGTAAAAATTTGTGGTAGAGGTCATCAAAATCTCAACAATATTGGAAAACATATCTTACTCAAAAATAAGCTACTCAGTTGGCAACAACTTGCGCATTTAATCCGATTTGGTTTATTGATGTTAGTGAGCTGGTAGATCTATGGTAGTGGAGTAATATCCTTAAATTTTCCTGCTTTTCCTCCATCATTAATAAGACATGGCTTTGAATGCAGATGATTTACACAAATAAAAAAAAAGAAATGTAAGGCTATTCTTTGATAAATACCATAAAATAACCCTAACTTTAGTTTTTAGCAAAAAGTTCAGCCATAATGCATCGTTTGTGGCAAGAAGCTAGCTGATGAAAGCATGAAGCCGAGCATGGTTTCAGTGCGAGGTAGGGGGATCCATGGCTGATAGATGCATAAAGGAAAATACTCGAACACTATTAATATTACCAGGACTGAATTTTCAAACAATTTGCAAGTAGTTATTTGTTTCAGATGAAGCGTATATCATCAAGTCTTCTTCACCTCATCAAGACCTCTTCACACTTCAGCATATGAAAAATGTACCTGCACTTTCCTTCTTGTGTGAGGGATTTGATGGAGTTAAAATGCTCATTGGAAAACATTCATATTAAATTACTTAAAATAAACTTTGATCATACTGTCAGTAAAAAAGATAATCCTGTTTTCTGCATTAATATCATTCCATATCAATGTTATCAAATTTGTTTATAGCAGATAAAATATTAATGAAAGAAGACAGGATAGAGAACGAAAATGAAAAGATATAATGGAAAGAAAAGACTAATTCCATGTTTCAGTTCCTAAATTGCATTTGTGTCTAAATATGTCCATGGCATTTATGCTAAACTGTAAACTGTAAACTATAAAATGTTTTAAAAATGTTAAAATTTAAATCAATTTAAAGATATTTCAAAAAATATTTATATCTGGTGTCTGAACTTAATGTCAAATAAGCATCATATCACTGCTGCTCTATTTTCTAATGTGTAAAAGCAATTAGAAAACTTTCTTACCTTTTTGCCCTCTGGCTGCTGTGAGTCTTAGTTTTCTCTTTACAAGCTGCAGTAGAGACTGATGGGTGGGCTACTTCAGAAGGAGGTGTGGCAAGTAGATTTTGTAATTGCGTGTGTGTGCAATTATTGTTGATCTGTGTCTGAAGAGACATCTATGCTCATTGCTAATGCATGAATTCTCTTTTCTCTGGCAGTATGAACGGAATCCACGTTGGTAAATTGATAGTAAGACACCATGAGAGGCATTGAAAAGAAACTAGCAATTATCTGAGAAGTCAACCGTTTGAGGAAGTGTGGGCGCACGTCTCCATTGTGTCCCACGCTTAAAGCAGCTTGTTAAATACTGAGAAACATAAATGCACCAGTTGAAGCTGTTAACAAGCCCTTAATTGGTCCGCTTTAACTCTGGCCCCAATTATCACATTCTCAGAGGGAAGAGCTAAGATGGTTGCTAGAGGCTCTAATTGACCTTTACATTTCAATAGCACACCTTCCAAATGTTGAATTTTACATATCTATAGCAGCAGGTGGGCAAATAGGCTTTGCCTTGTACAAAGATAAGAAACACTAAGGTGGATATTTTCAAATCTTATAGAGAAGTAAACCGTGGCACAGATGTTGCACAACCTAAAACAGATACATAATGTTGTGAGACATCTGTTTTTCTCTTTGTTTGGTTTCTTATTTTTGGTCAAAATATATTTATAAACTCTTAAAAACTTAAAAAAAAAAGATTTTGTTCACTCTTATGTTACCTCCAAGGAGTGAGCCAGTGCTGCAGGAGGGGCATCTAAATATAGTGACACCACATGTGCTTCTGACCAGAGGGCTGCAGAGCTAGATGACTGCTTCGGTCTCGCATTTAACAGCTCCCCAAATTGGAAAAATCTGTGGTAAGTCCAGTCGCACACTGAAAAAAACAACACTTGTAGCATATCACACTGTCAGGTTAACTAATGTATGGGTTTATTTGTATTCATTAGAAGTACTCGACAGTATGAGTTTGCAGTAATCTCTTTTGTGAGCTGTTTCAGATTATTTTTCAGTCATTTCAAAACCTTTCTTCCCATGCGGTTCTTTCCCAGATTCCTCCCAAAGGGCTGATAAAGCTTTATCACATGCTCCCTACAACACTGGCCGGACTTTGACCCGGTGGTGAGAAGACATCTGTGACTTGTAGATTGCCTCTGCGCCTCCTCTGTGTCCAGCTGGACCAATCAGAAAGGAGTGGGTTTCTCTTTAGCCTTGGAAATAGAAGGAAAGGTTGAGAAGAGCCACACTGAAAGGTAGGTTTGACAAAGATTTGGCTTTAAAAGGGAAAAAAAGAAAAACAAAATCCTAGAATGTTATGTAAAACCTCATCATTTCACTTCCATTTTTTCATTTTCAGTAATTTCCGCTTATTTGAACATCTATTTAAAAGTTCCTCCTTCATAGCAACTCTTCTTTCTTCCAGCCAGACTATCCATCATGAACAGGGCCTGGGCGGTGTTCAAGGCTCACCCGTACATCAGTAACATCGTGGGTTACACAACCCTGTTTGCCTCAGCTGACCTCATACAGCAGAGCGTGCTGGGTGGAAAACCCTCCGCGGAGTCAGAGGACTCCGTTGGCATTGACTGGCATCAGACGGCTCGGGTGGCGACTGTCGGTTTCTGTTTCCATGCCAACTTCAACTATCACTGGCTAAGAGGGCTGGAGAGGATGCTGCCAGGAGGTGGAGTGAGGGCAGTAACAGGAAAAGTGGTGGTGGACCAGCTTATTGCAGCTCCTCTCACCATCAGTGCCTTTTATATTGGTAAGCATGTCCCAAAGAGTTATTCAATTGTCCTTATTGCACTCCTACATCTGTGCTGCATCTTCTAAACAAGAGATGATCTAAGTAGTGCTGATTTGCTTACGAATCAAAATTTCTATTTTAATTTAACGTTTATTGAACTCCTCCTTAATGGCTAAAAGTCCGAATGTGCAGGTGAAATGCTGATGTAGTAAGTAGTTATTCTTAAAATGAATGGACAGTATCTTGAAAGCAAATATTTGCTTGTTGCTTAGTTGTTA
>JBBDHI010000006.1:11910717-11927357 GCA_037177115.1 Craterocephalus stercusmuscarum | reverse complement strand
AAAGTAGTCAAGCTAATAATTTTTAGCCTTTTAAAAAATCGATTTTTGGAAATTTTGAATCGATTCTGAATCTTGATTAACAAGAATCTCGATTCCGATTAAGATCGATTTTTTTCACTACCCCAAATAAACAATGCACTAAATGAAGTCGTTTCCAGTAGATTATAAACGCTACCCACTTGGTACATTTGGATTACATTGGATGAGCAGTATGGAGGAATATTACCAAGTTTTTTCGGACTTTTATGGGCCTTATACGAGCTGAGGCGCTGCTCCCACTGCACTCGATGGAGCATCTTCACCGAAATGTTTTGCTAGCAGCTGGCGGATGTACACATCTCATGTCTGGTTTCTTTGGTATCATCGGTACTACCGGTACCATGAAAATACATGTACCGACAGTACGACAGTAGTACTGGTACCGACTTGGTACCGAAGTACTGAGTACGGTGACAACACTACTGCAAGGATGGGTCAGTTATAAAAGTTTTGTCTAAATATTCTCTGAGACGTATTGTGCTCTTGCTTGTGAAAAACTGCTCACTTTTGGCGTGTTAGCTTGTTAATAACGGGCTGAACACTGGAAAGTTGTTATGAAATCTTTATCAGTCAGTAACTTAAGACTTGTACACTGCGTGCTTTGTTTTCATGTGGAGTAAGAACTAAACTTTCTGTATTATTCCTTTTTAAACACAAGAGTACCTAAAGGAGTACTGTTGTGTACTGGTGGGGTGGAAGTTGTTGTGTTGTGAATTTATTCAGATTGCAGTTTTTGTACTGATCTTGGTAAGCAGACATTCAGTATATGTTGGTGTTAAAGCGTTATCTGTGAACCTTCATGTCATTAGCAGGAACATTTATTGCACAAACAGACTGTATAGAATCACATTTTAACATAAGCAAACACATTACTGTTAACTGAAATAAGCATGTTACAACTAGCTCATCGCTTTTTACTTAAACATAGTTGCTTAGATATCTTATTACAACCCTGATACTTCATTGCTGTCGTATCTTGAGGCCGTTCACCACTTTTTAAAGCTTTTTAAATAACAATATTTAACCAGATCCAAGTCATTCTTATTAAAGACTCAAAACTTGAATATTAATGTTGACTAATATCTTTAAGTTTTTGTTTTGTAAAGCATTTTGTGTTTTTATTCATATGAGAAGTAAATTAAGTTTGAATTGACTGAGTGTATATTTGTAAAAGGAGACATTTGCAAATGGGAGATAAAAATGACTTGGATGTTTTCAGAAATGGTACAGATGATGACTTTTTTTTTAATACTTTGTTGTATTTATATACACTTATAAACCTTTGTTTGCATCTCAGGACCCCGCAAGGCCAGAGAGGTGTACAGGCACTTTGGAAAAGCCCCTGGAACCCCTCACAGCCATACCAAGTATGTATACACGAAACAACTTTCAGTATATTTTAATTTTTTGATTTGTTTGTTTTCAGCTTTTATAAAATAGAGACGCTCCGTAGTAATTAAATAATTCCCAGTAGCTCAATGGGTAACAGATTTTTTTTCTTACACTAATGGCTAATATGAATGCTTTGTTTCTTCAAGGATTATGTTCTGCTCAGCAATAACTACACCTCTTATTGTTTGTTGCTGCTGGTCTCAATCTTGCATGTTCCTTAACTTGTGATGTACAACTCCGGTCCTTCAGGGTTGGTATCGAGCAGGTATTTGGAGTTTCTCTGCTGCAACACACCTGACTAAAGAAGCAGACTTGTGCAGAGCTTGATGCCACAGGCTGCACTAATCAGTTTATTACCTATTGATCAGAATCAAGTGTGCTACAGCGGGAAAACTGCTAATACCTGCTGGATGCCAGTACTTTGAAGACCGGAGTTGTCTATCCCTGAGGAAGATCATGCACAATCTCATGAATGATGTTATCCTTGCTTTTATATCCTTTTCTGAGGAGAGTGTGTGTCTGTAGGATAGCTTTATCTTTTTTGTAGCAATAATACATTTAAAAGTCCCTGATTATAAGCGTTATATAAACAAAGGTTTTAGTTTGTGAGATGTTTTGTTAGTCTGGTAATTTTGTATTCAGGTTAGGTCTGAAGAAACTGCCAAACTTATTTAGTGCATTATAAAAAGTATTTTGACACTTTTTTAATTTAAAAACTAAATAAAATCTGTTTGCTGTGAATTTAATCTGCGAAACCATGGGTTTCTGAAGAGTCCAATTAGAAAGGTTATCAAACAGAGTTGTTAATCAACACTGATTGTGCTTTTGCATATGTCTGCAGTAATTGTCTTTTACATGTGGTTTAAAGGCCTTTTTTTCACTGTAGATTAGATCAGATTTTAACATGTAAATTTTTTTAATGGGCTCTAGTCACAGCTCCACTACTTCTGAACTTAAGGGAGCTCATTTGTTTCCTTTCTTTCATTATTGGACAGACTGATTAATCCAGGTGTGCCCAACCTCTTAAATGGCCAGACACACCTTGATTAATCAGTTCGTCCAGTAAGGAAAGACAGGAAACAAAGGAGCAGCCCTGAGTTGAGGAAGAAGTGGAGCTGTTCATAGAGCCCAATATTTAGGAATTGAGTCAAATTTATTTGCTAATTGCACTAATGTAAATAAGTTATTTGAAAGGTTCACTCGAAAAGTTTAGGGTGTTAATTAGACTAATAAATGCTAGAAACCCCCTCTTAAGTTCTTAAAACTTTAACGTTTAAGGTAAAGGTATGTTTTTTCTTAAATATTTTTTTCTTTTTTCACCCCTTTCTTCCAGGCCCTATGTCCGCTCCAAGGGCAGGAAGTTCGAGAGAGCACGTGGTCGCCGGGCCAGCTGTGGCTACAAGAATTAGTCCGTGTTATTGTTTTCAGTGCAGTCTGACAAATAAAGATTGGCTGTACAAAACAGTGGTCTTGTGTTTTCATTGAGCAACAACCTGTGGTTAGCATGATATGTCATAGTGCTAGACAGTAGTACTTTTCTCTCTACTGGCCTTTATGTAAACTTGCATGATAAATCTTTTGATAAGCGTTCGTCAGTTGGCCTGTTAACAAACGACTTAGCCCGGAAGTAGTGGTCTTTCAATGATTGGAGAATGTCGGTGGGTGTTGCAATGTTTTCCTTGTCGTCATTGGATTTCCTCTCTGCCGCTCAGACCCGTTGCTGCTTCGTGTCCAGACACTTCCTACATCGAGCTGCAGTTTTCACAGCCCGCGACTAGCTCGTCGTGAAGGTGGAGACAAGATGAGGTGATATTGGGGATTGTTAGTGCTTCGTTATATTCAATTAGGGTTGTACTAATCTGAACAATTACGTTTTTAAAAGTCCTTAATCGTATTACTCGATAGTCATAACGTCCGTTGGCTAACTCGCATATTACAGTATCTCCTTACAATTATCAATCGAAAATGTAATTTCACTTGTGGGTTTTCAGTATAATGGCTGTGTCTTTTGCGGAGTTCCAGGGTAGTAACATTTTAATGATTTGGTAATTTGTCTTGTAATGAGGCTACATGTCAAGCAGCAAACAGCTAGCCATGGCTAACTGACAGGCAGCAGTTTACAGCAGCTAACGTTAAAACTCAGTCTCTTCATGTGCTAGCATCTTTTTTATTAGATGTGAATTCACTGCTTGTAGCTTTAAACACTTATAGGTTTTCTCAAAGGTCTCAACGTCCACTAAAGTGATTTCTCAGCCTTACTAGAAATGAGAAAACAGTTAATGTGAGTTGACTGGCTGATAGCCTGTCAGGCTGCTAGCTGGTATAGGTGGACAACATCGATCAAAGTTTGCTGTGGAAATAATATTTTACCGCAGACCACCACACTGTTAGCCAAGCTGTTGACTAGTAATTCTGTTACAACCTACTTCTAAGCAAGTTTCCATTATCCTAAGGGGATACATGTCCTCTCGTACAACCTAACAGCAACTTGACCAATATAATGCACAACCGCTTCATTGTGTTGGTGACAAATTTAGCCCGCTTGTGTTATTATTTCTGGGTGTCCCCACCCTGCACTTCAAGGACGTAAGGTGCAACAATGGGCATCAGTGAGGCACTTTTCTGTGTTTATCAGAAGAGCACATTAGCCAAGTATTGATTTGGTGTGTATTACAGCTTGGATAATGTTTCCTGGCTGTTAAAAAAACTTTAAAGATACGACCAGCCTGTTAATTTATGGCATGCCCAAGTCCCTCAGCGGTAGTCCAGTAAGTGCATTCAGACTCCCACGAGTCTTATGATCCGGACTCTACTGACATTGAGCCTTAACAATAATGGGCTATAAGACTTTAACAAAGATAATTTATTAACATTCAGAAAGCATACAACCAATCACATGCAAATATAGCCTTTTGGAGTGTTCTAACACGGTTTCTCATTCAAATACATTTAAATGCTATTTTAAAAATGATCTGACTCATGATGATTAGCCCATTTCTTTGTTGGGATAACTCCAAGACTGTAAATTTCTATTGTTCATTGTCAAACCTAAAAAAGATCCAGTACCATTTAAGTAAGCTGTTCAAAATTCAGATTGGGGATTGTGAAAGGTGCGCTTAGTCTCAAAATCCTGTTACACAAAAACCCTGAACATGAAAGTGGTCATTTCATCCTCTCGACAGAAATAATGTGGTGTCTCAGCAAGACAGTTGAGGATGTGTGACTGTGAGTCAGTTCAGTGCAGGCACACCTTAGGTCAAGGAACGTAATGGATCTTGAATTGCTTCACCCTGTGAGCTTAATCTCTTCCTCTTATCGACCCTTACCTCTGTAGTTTTTGCTCTTTGATTGTGTAAAAAATTTATTTAGCATTAATTTTCTGTGTTGACCTTTATTGACTATTTCAATTTACTTACTTTAGAGTTGTATTATTTTTAAAGAAGATAATAAAATAAATCATAATTTCCTAACCATCTTATCTGAAAATACTTTAGAGTAGGGATGTTGCTGTAGCTGTTTACCAGCTGCACACTGACAGTTGTCCTCTTTTTTTTCACTCCTCTCATTCAGGAACAGAGATCTTTGGGAGGGAACGTGAGACACTAATGAAGGACATTAATATGACATAAACTACGGACTCACCTGGAACTCTCTCTTTGTTTGTCTTTTGTTTTGTTTCTTATTCTTTTTTTTCTTTTGATGTTGTTTCAGTACTCCTTTAAAGAGTATTTCTTTGGAAAATGTGAAGTATATCACACTACTGTCTTGGAGCCTGGCCTTGTCACTCCTGTCTGCCTCTGATATATCACTGAGATTCAAGATAGCAATAGAAGTATCAAAGGTCTTTGATAAACTTGCACTTATCTTCGTGGCATTAATTACACTTCAGGTTGCACTAGCCATGCAACATACTCTCTAAGAAAATCTTGTGCACCCACTTAAATTGTTTTAGCCTCCTTGTGTGAACAAGGTGTGTTGCATTGTCTTATTCATACTTAATTGATCTCTGTTTTAATGCATTTAAGAGGATCAGTTTTGTTCGTTTTTATAATTATTTAAGAGTTGTTAATGTAGCTGCTCTGCTGCCTCGTATTGTTTTCAATAAAGGCAGCTTTAAGTTGTAATTTGAACTTGTTTTTATATGGAGATTCAGTGATGAACAGCTTTTGTTTAAATGTCTGATTTAACATCAAGTTCTGTTGTATTGAAAGTATCGCCTGTCCATTTTTCATCAGGCAGGAAACTGTATAAGCTGACAGCTCTTAGATCAAACTGTGATTGGAGATTCTATCTGTGACACAAATACCCATTTTCACTGGATGTTTACACTATACAATTGACAATACAAACTGGAAGGAGTTCTTTTTGTCCCCTTTTCACATGAAGATCTAACCTGAAATGGAAGTTTATTTTTTGTGAAAATGCCTGAAAGACGAACATCCAGATCCATTTTTATTTTTCCCTGTAAATCTAGAAGTGCTGCCAGTCTTGTAGCTTCTAACTGCTGACAAATCCACTGTTAGGCGTATTGAACTTGTAAATATTGTCCTCTTGAACAGTGAGGATGCGATCTCCAGATCCGTCTTCACCTTCTCCAGCAGAAGCCCTCCTTCATGCTCAGTTTGCAAGCTGGGGATCGGGTGGTAACAGCAACAATAACAGCTGCCCTAACAGCCCTGGTGGTCCAGGAAGGCTCTCCCCCTCTGCCTCCCCAACTCCAGCTCCAGCGTCCAATTATGCCTTGACTCTAACCCACGCCCACATACACATTCAACGGCTGTCTTCACGGCCGGGAAAGGAAGCCCGTCTGCTGCTGCCTTTATCAGAACTGGTTGGGTGCAGCTGCCCTCGTTCTCCTGCGCCTCCTCTGCTGGTGCTGTATTGGTACCCTCCCGGGAAGCGACGGAAGGGGGTGTCACGGCGCCGGCAGGTGAGGGCCTACCTGGCTGAAAGCAGGCCTGAAGCCGAGAGGTGGTCAGCTGCTGTGCAGTGTCTCCTCAGAGGTGTGACCGTCACTGCTGAAACAGGTGAGCATGTGTGATGGTTCATGCATAACTGCATCATACTGATGTTTTAAGAGGCTTACATGTCTGTGTGTTATGAAGTAATTGTAGTGACAGAGGACTTTTTTAGAGCTGTGATATGTATGGATATGAACACGCATAGTGTCCAAATGTAAGGCAAATGTTTTTGCCTGGGTTCTTTTCCCTCCACAGTCAATCTTTTAGTCTATTAAACAGTTGTGAAAACCCTGGCTATAAGCTGATATCATCAAATGTCAAAGAATCACTGTATTGTTATGAAACCAAAAGTAGTCTGGTGTTTTTAGCTTGATTTTGTTTTTTCTCTTCACCAAAAATTCCAGCAGCTTGAACACTGTAAACTCTGTTTCTGATTTTTATCATAGATAAACTGTCCAGTTGAATGGCTTTATCTTTTTTAATAACAATGTTGGTCTGACCTTTATTTGTCTACATGAAACAGTCTTGAACTCATAATTTATCTTTGATTTACACCGCTTTTGTAAATGCTTTCCAAGTATGGCTAAATGCCACAGCGTTCCAAGGTCTTCCTGTATGTTCAGCAGCACTCACATTTAGTCTTTTAAAGAACAAAGCAGTAGCTGAGCATCCACCAAAAAACAATCGGTCATTAATACACACTGAGAAGCGCACATATCCAGGGTAGCTGTTTATTTTCTTTAATTTAAGTGACTAGATCTTTCCTCTGAGTTTATTTTATCTGCTACTCTGCTTCTTTATTCCTTCCCTTATCTGTGCTGCACATACGGTCTGCATCATTCAGTGTCAAATGTAAAGATAGAAAGGGCGGAGCAGCTGTTGCAGCTTGCCACCCCTTCCTTTGCCATATTTGCTAGGCTTAGTGTCAAACAGATCACTTTTTAGTCTGCACTCTCCTTGGCTGTGGTGTTATTTCCTACTGGGTTTTTTTCTTGCTTGTGTATCATAAACATATCTTGCATCTCCTTTCATTTGTCCCATCACCTCTATGGACTTGATGTTTCACCATAAATTCTGTCATTTGTCTAAAGTGATCACTTCACACCTCTTCCTCTAACAGTGGAAGGAGAAAAAAATGGCACAATTAATTTTGATTACATCTCACTTGTTTTTTTTGCCTTGTCTTATCCTGTTTCAGTCACAATTAGATGAACACTCATGTCACTCTAATTCTAAAGAATCATGATGTTGTTTCTTCTGCTGGTTGGTCTCACAGCTGTGCTTCGTTGTTTACTGCTTTGGTCTTGTTTGTTGCATAATCCAGATTTAGCTGCTGCAAATGTAGCCCTTTCATCTCTGTCCCTGCAACACTGGCATCCGTTCTTATCAGACTTAATCTTTTGAGTTTACTGTTGCTTAGAATTGTTTTTTTCTTTTCTTTTTTCTTTTTACATTTTTGTTCATTTTTATGGCCCACTGTATGAATCCAGAGGTTAATCGGCCACTAATACTAAAAAAAATGTTTTATTACCATGTATCTGAAATGAAATGATTAACAGACATACATGAACGTTAATTGTGTGCTGGGTGAAGTAGATCCTGTGAGGTGAAATGAAAGAGGCTCAATTAGTTAAATGCTTTCAAAGTCCAGGGTTGAGCACACTGTAATCAGAGCTCAGCTTATGTCCCAGTTTACCGTCTCTGAAAATCTGTCGAAATGTTGTTTTTCCATCCTGGACAAAGATTGTGCGGATTTAATACTCATACATGCTGCTTTTTTTTGTCCTGCAGAATTTTCAAGAAGTCTGCTACCTCGTCCTCGGCGACTGCTGTTATTGGTCAATCCGTTCAGTGGAAGGGGCCAAGCGATGCAGTGGTGTCAGACCCACATCCTGCCCATGATTAGAGAGGCCAACATCAGTTATAACCTCATCCAGACAGGTAAGACTTAAACAAAAAGCCGTCTCATGGGGCTCATGGTGTACAGAATACAAATGTTTTATTTATTAATCTTTTTGCAGAACGTCAGAACCATGCGAGAGAGCTTATCAGGGAGATATCTCTCCCAGAGTGGGACGGCATCATCATTGTGTCTGGTGATGGTTTGCTGCATGAGGTGAGGTTCTGCTGTTGTAGAACTAAGCGTCATGAGCCTTTCCGCCGATGTGAGCGCCTTAACTTTCGCTGTTATGTTTTTCTAGGTAATAAATGGACTGATGGAGCGCCCAGACTGGGAACAAGCAATAAAAACACCTGTTGGGATTCTGCCCTGTGGCTCTGGGAATGCACTGGCTGGTTCCGTCAACCACCATGCAGGGTGAGTGTTTCTTTCATATATCTCTGCAAAGTGCGGCTGGAAAATACATTTCTGCTCAGCTGAAAGTGTCAGATTTAGAGATACATCTCTCTGTATTTTGTGTTGCTGCATTTTTCTTAAATGCTGCTTTCATGTATGTTAAAGTGAAATCTGAAATCTTAAGTTTTTCAAATGTTATCTGTTGTTGATTTCCAAAATCTTTAGTCGGTGTGTGTTATCCAGTATTGATGTGTTGTGTAATTAAGGGCCACAATGGTTTGCTGATAATGGTCGCTTTGACGCAATTAGGTCATCGTACACCACCAGATAAAATAGTTTATGGACTCAGTGTCTTCAGTCTCTAGATAGTACAGGCATCATGTGTTTAGGCACCATCTTGCGGCAAAATTTAACTCATCTCTACGGAAGATGTCAAACTGATTTCACAACAGATTTTAATTTTTAATCTTAAATTTTAATTCAATATAAGTTTGGTAAAAAGTTTTATTTTTTGTCTGTTAACTTTGTAAAACGTTATCAGGCAACAACTTAATGCAGGTTTAGATAAGTGCAAGGCTAGGATAGTACTAATACTGACGCCACGTTGTTGTTGTCCTCATTTCTATATACCTCCTTCAGGTATGACATGTGCCTTCGGGAGCCCCTCCTGCTGAACTGCTGCTTTCTGCTCTGTCGAGGCGGTATCCGACCTATGGACCTGGTCTCCGTGACAACAAGCCCCTCTCCCTCCAACAACAGCCGAGCCGGAGCACCCAGGAGACTGTTTTCCTTCCTTTCTGTTGCCTGGGGTTTTGTGTCTGATGTGGACATCGAGAGTGAAAGGTGTGTGAATAACTAATCCTTCTAGTCATCACTAGTTACTACAGTAGGAGCAGCGGGCTGCCATTTTTCCACCTCCAAGGAAGGAACAGGAGTGTTTTTTTGAACCTTGTTTTTTTTTTTTTATTTTCCTTTCATACATGTGAGTGATGGAGGTAGGAATTTTCAAGACAGCTCCAGTATTTAGCTGGCCAGACAGCTAGCAGCGATCGCCAGCTAATACATATATTTTTGTTCATTTCTGCTTTCTAGTACGTTGTCAGACACTTGTTGAGACAATCAGAGCACTTCAGTGTGGAAAAAAGCATGTTTTTAGGGCAAACCTACGCGGGGCCAGTTGCCCGATACTTATCATTAGCCGCCTGGGTAATTATTGGAGCTATCTTGAAAATTCCTTTCTCCATCACTCACATGTATGAAAGGAAAGATGAAAACAGAGTCCAGGTTAAAAAACGTGAAATTCTCCTTTAAGGGGCCTATCTCTGTAACCTCTACGCTACCACTCCCCATAAATGATGTGACCTTACTTGCTTGAGTACAAAACAACAAAACTGATCTGTTTTCTTGTTCTAGGTACCGTGGCCTGGGATCGGCTCGCTTCACTCTGGGCACCTTAGTGCGCATAGCTTCACTTCGATCTTACAAAGGTCGTCTGTCCTACCTGCCTCCCTCTGTTGTCACCGCATCTCCAGATGGCACGCCGCCTCCACCAAGGAGACCCCTCTCCCGCAGTATCACAGAAGGCCTGGAGGGCTTCTGCCGAACACCTATCCATCGAACCTGCTCTGATATGGGCATCAGCGAGCAGAGGAGCCTGCGAAAGGGGGAAGGAGAGAGGGAAAAGGAAGAGAGGCAGAGACAGAGGGAGAGGAGAAGGGAGCGGGCCAGGGGAGGAGGCACCGGCGTAGTGAGGGCGAGCAGTCTGGCAGAAGACAGAGAGAGGGAGGGGGAGATGGAGATGGAAGCAGAAGAAGAAAAATCAGGAACATGCTCGGAGAGGTCCGGGACAAGTTCTGAATCCAATGAAAGGGACGAATGCAATATGGGAAAGGAAGAAAGGTTGGAGAGAATCACTGATCACAGGGAAGAAGAGCAAGACTCTGGAGAGATGGAGGAGGAGGATGAAGGGAAAGACGAGGAAGGCAGCGGTGGTTCCGTAGAGGGGGAAGGAGTGCTGCATGCAAGAGAGCTGGGGGAGAACTATGGGGTAGACATGGGGCGGGAGGCAGACGAAGAGCCCGAAGGTTGTGTCAGTTACCAGGACAGCCTTCAGGAAGCCAGAAAGATGGTAAGAAAGAATTCAGCTCCATCGAGTCAGATCGCTGACGCTCTGATCAACCAGCCTCTCAGTCAGGAGGTCGGCACAGATCCTGAAGCATCGTACGGAGTGGAGGACATGGACCTGAATGGAACCTACTTCCAGAAGGAAACATACCCGCTGGATGTGGCTCGCGAGCGCTCTCTCACCATCTCCTCGCCCTTTCGCCACTCTCCTTTCTCGTACAAGCAGAAGGCCCTGGACCAAAACCAAAACGCTTCTCGCCCGAGGCCCCTCTCACTCCTCCAGCACTCCCACACAAACTCCCTCCCCCCTAAACTCCCCTCTCTCTCCCTCTCTCCCACACCCCCCTCTTCTCCTTCTTGTGCCTCCCCACACTCATCGTCCTACCTCGCCCCCCGTCCAAACACCCCCAACTCCAGCTCACCGTCTCCCTCTTTACGCACACCGTCCTCATCTTTTAACTTTGACATTGCCGAACCAGCAGGACCCTTCAAAAACCGTCCGTTTGTCTCGCTGCCTTTAGATTTACCAAGGGATGACTTGCTGCCCCCTCTTGACCAACCCCTTCCCACTAGAGACTGGGTCACTATTGAGGGGGACTTTGTCCTGGTCTTGGCTCTGTATCAGACCCACCTCGGTGCTGACCTCCATGCCGCACCACAGGCCAGGTTTGACGATGGGCTGATCCATCTGACCTTTGTGCGGGCGGGGATCTCCAGAGCCACCCTACTCAGACTGTTCTTCGCCATGGAACGAGGAACGCACCACTCCGTCAGCTCGCCGTATGTGAGCCATGTGACCTGCAAGGCCTTCAGGTTGCAGCCTCTGTCTACACGAGGAACACTCACTGTGGATGGAGAACTTGTGCCCTATGGGCCGCTCCAAGCACAGGTCAGAAAGGAGAATAATAGGTTTTATGAGTCATGTTAATTGTCAGTGAATGCTAGAATTTGTGTAGTAACTGTGTGATCAGATACGCTTTGCTTTGTAGTATTAATGGTGTGATATTGCATCCATTACTAATCATTTTTTGCTGGTCTCTCAATGTTTTACAGGTCCATCCCTCCCTGGGTCGTCTCATTGTTGGTGACTCTGGAGTGCAGATTACCAGATTTTAATCAGGGATTGGTTGAGTTGAATGACATATCAGCACTCTACTGAATTATTTTATCTCTGTTGCCGTCAATACTCTAAGAGAAGGGGGCAGGATCTTAGACACCTAAATTAGCATGGATCATAGGATTGCTTTTATTTTTTTTAGGGATTAACAAAAGGGATAACTTACCGAGCCACGCATCATTGGAGAACGACTACAGGGATTAGTCCTGAATTTAAAAAATGATGAAAAATGCGCTTCATTGCACAGATGGTGAATCACGCTCAGTGTACCCTGAGAGGCATGATAACTGCACAGTTATGGATGAAAAGAGGGAAGGGCAATTGGATGTTTTGGGTTGTCTTTGTGCAGATAGTGCATGTGTTGGATGTATACATACTAGTATGCATGCAAAAAAAAGCACTACCTGACTTTTGCCTTACATAGAGATGATAATAAAACAGATTCATTTCCTAGAAAATTTTTTTAAAACCATGGAAGCTATAAAAAAATACTGAGATTCACGGGGGCCAGCTCCACATGAAAATTACCCTTCATCCCATATCTTCAGCCTCTGCCAACATCTACTTGTTTAAGTTCAGTCCTCAAAGGAATGCCTTATCTGACACTGTACAGTTCAGTTGTACCTTTGCCTGTTCTTTCTTACATAAGGAACCTAAATCCTTATCGATCTCTGTCTACCTATGAGATTACATTAGTTATATGAAAGCAGTGCTTTTCTTGTATATTTAGACAATTCATTGTGCCAACTGGAAACTGTTAATCTTTTAAACAAGTCATTTAAACCACTGTTAAACAGTGGAGGGAGTGGCTTTAAGTACATTTTGATGGAAATAAATCATTGTAGAACAGCAAGAAGAAACTTTTTAGGCTCATTACGTGACGAGGAGAAATGAACATAGAGCAGTAACCAGCATCGGCATGTTTGGATTCTGCCTGTTTTCCTAAATAAATGCACACTGCTAGAGATGTCAGTGATATCAGTCTTTGCAATATATTGAACATAAAAATGTGTGGGGAAACAAATCTAGTTTTTTGTCAATGCCTTTAGCTACTTTGTTTAAAGAAAAACAAACAACACAAAAACAAATCCAGAGCTTTAGTCTTCCGCACTAATTTATGTCTAATATGCCACCATCTCCAAATCATTGTTGGCAGTGTTTAGATGACATCACATGCCTCAGTTTAGTAGGAAGTAGTGTATTTATTTTGCACAGAATCTTAAGTTGCAGAACAAATTTACAACACTAGATGCATTGTAATGTTTACATACTAATCACATAACATAGCCAGATATGTTCTGTTTCAGAAAGTGGATCTGTTAGCTTGAATAGCCCAGTTCAGAAGTTAGGAAATTAATCCCATTAGTTTCATTGTCTGAAAATAATAAATTGCTGCAATTGGAACACTCAAAGTTGTTGAAATGGACTGGGTATTTACAAAAAGCATTTAGAAGAGGCAAAAAAGGACACAACACTAAAGTGTATTGCAGTATTGTCAGAAATGTGTTCATGAGAGAAAGAAGATGGCGGAGAAATCAAATTGCACACTGAGGACTTTTCCCACTGCAGCGAAAGTCTGTCAAAGTAAGTCATAGACTGACAAGGAAAATTAAAATCAGCTAAGAACAAAAGTTCTTACAAATGATAAAGTAAAATCTAAGTGCAGACTTTGGAGCCTGACTTGTCTATTTTAAAATATCCTTTTTATCTTAAGACCTGCTGTCAGACTTGGTCTGGACTAAGAAAAAAAAAAAATTTGCATGTGCAATGTGTCAATCCGTAAAATCATGTGCCAAATGCTTGGATCATTATCAACATACTGTATGTCTTGGTCATACCTGGACAAATCAATGCCTTTGTATAATAAGCCTGTAAATTCTGGCTGTTGATCATGAACTGTTTAAAGATGCAAAAAGATCAGTAAAACATGTTGCTCACCAGGATATTTTTTTCTGCTTTTGCCTTTTTTTCACCTCTCAGATTGCACAGTGCAGCTAGTTGTCTGTGCTTACACAGCTACAGAATGTGAGTACAAGGTTTTCACTTTAGGTTGTATTAGTACCAAATAGGAGAATCTATATACACTTTAAATGAGGAAATTTGCCAAAATGTTTACTCTTGATGCTTAGAAGCCCACTTGTTTACTTTCCTAAACCTGTTGGGACCATGGTGTTATTAACCTATTTGATATGACATTGTTGGGGTGTAACTCCTAAGTTGATAATGCTATTAAAATGTCTGTAGAGGACTATCCGTAATGACATTGTAATTATTACTAAATCAATGAAAATATATGCATAATGTACAGGTAATAGTTACATATGGTTTCAAATAAATGCAAATTCATAAATTTGTCTGGTTTAAATTGATGCTTGTTTTTTATTTTTATTTTTTTTAAGTATTGTCCCTAATGTGTCTAAACAGTATAGGTCTGACCTCTTGTTTTTAAGAAGCAGAACAGTTTTACAGTATTAGTGGTTACCATCTGCATCTCTTATGCTTGCTAATAATAGTAATAAATAATAATAATGATAATAATAGTAGGTTTCCGCCTAACATTTTCAGGAGAAGTTCATCCTTTTAGACACTTGCTTAGATTCCTTTTGGACGTAGATTTTTATTAAAAGGAATTGCATCTTTGGGCTCAGTAACCCCACAGTTGATTAAATCTCTGGCATAAACAGTGTTAATGTTGAGAACCAACTACAAAAGATTTCCTCCCTGAACTTGAAGAAATACAGGTTTTCGATATTTCCCTGCAGGACAGCGGACTGATGTTGGGCACACTTGAAAAGGTACAATATTGGCAGATGTGTCACAAAGCATGGATTTTAGTCCAGTTGAGCTGCATATGATCACCAGATACAATCAGACAAACCAGCATCCATTACAAAGGCTTTATTCTTGTATCAGAGTTTTTAATAAACCAGAGAGACTTTATAAAGATACTTCTTAAAGATATCATATCCAGTGTCTCTGTATCTCACTTTCTTCGACTATGATCAGTTTACATTTTTAAGAGCATAATTAACATTAAAAGCCCTAAAAAGTTACACAATAAGCCCTAAAAAGTAACATAATTTGTGTAACATCTAGTGGTTCTTTTTATTCATTAAATCTGCGCACACTTGAAAAGGTACAATATTGGCAGATGTGTCACAAAGCATGGATTTTAGTCCAGTTGAGCTGCATATGATCACCAGACACAATCAGAAGAACCAGCATCCATTACAAAGGCTTTGTTCTTGTATCGGTGTTTTTAATAAACCAGAGACTTTATAAAGATACTTCTAAAAGTTATCATATCCAGTGTCTCTATATCTCACTTTCTTCAACTATGATCAGTTTACATTTTTAAGAGCATAATTAACATTAAAAGCCCTAGAAAGTTACATAATTTGTGTAACATCTAGTGGTTCTTTTTATTCATTAAATCTGCATTCATGCTAAACATGAAAGTGTTCTTCCATCTTTTCGCCAAACATCCCTACATTGTATTTTGAAAAACAACTGACCGGAAGTAGTAATCTTCATAGCCAGGCACCGCTTCCGGTATCGCCACCTTCTTTGTCTCCGGCCCAACATTTCGACACTAAGGGTTGTCTATATTTCTTTTTGGTTTTAAGGATATATTTACACATATATCCCAAATTTTCTAACGTTTAATGACAGTCGACTCTGATATATTTATGCCTAAAAGTAAAACGCCAAAAATGGATGACCTGGACTACAGTAAGTGAGCTTACTAAGTCGCTGTTTGCATTGGCTATCTTCGCTAACTGTGGCTAGTGCTGTAGCTTGTACCTCAGTTAAATGGCCCATGTTCGATGGATATAATAGAAAATAGCTAACCATACAACCATGTCCGTATATTAACTAGAATTACAAGTTAACGAACAGCTGTATGCGGATGAAAACCATCCACAAGAAGGTTTTAGCTTAGCAAAGTAAATATTGATTTTGTCGTTTATGCTAACTTTACAGCTAATTTTGGCGGACATTTAACAGCCCAGATTATCATTGTGTTACACAAGATCTAGTAAACGTATATATTTCCACGAAAACTCCCACTCAACAGCTGAAATTAATGTGAAGGCTGCTGTTGCGAGACTCAAAACATCATTGATCCAGACTGTGGGCGTGGTTGCTAGTGGTGTAGAGCAGCTGCTTGTTTTTCAGAGTAAACTTGAGAGGTTATGCTAACCAATACTCACTTTCCACAGCCTGTGGAAAGTGAGCTCTGAGTTTTGTGGTATTGATACAATCCATTTGTCTATTTCTTTATTCTTTGTTTGAATAAAAACAACACAAATATCAGGCTTGTCCTCCAAAAATGATCAAACTGCCGAGTCAGTATCTTTCTAAAACAGTTGTAATAAAGTAATAATTATAAACGTGGAATACATTTTTGCATGCTTTACATGAACTTGGGAGTATTATGGATGTAACTAACTCTGTAGTAATGTTAATGAGGAATGGCTGTTCATTTGGAGTTTGTAGTCTTATGCAGATTGTTTACTTAAATTTGCTACCACTTTTCTTGTGAAAATGGTCTTACATCACTTTCTAAAGGACTTACACATTTTACACAATAACTTTTGGATTGGTTTATCAATTTGACTGTTAAACACAACTAGGGCTGTCACGATTAGGAATTTCTGGAGACGATTAATTGTCAGACAAATAATTGCGATTGACGAATATATTGTCT
>JBBDHI010000006.1:11881456-11910617 GCA_037177115.1 Craterocephalus stercusmuscarum | reverse complement strand
GTTGCATCATATCTGACGTTTTAATGCTGGATAAGCGATAATTGCAAATAAGAAAAACTATTCGCGATTATGAAAAAATATTCGCGGTTGGCGAATATTGTAATAATTGTGACAGCCCTAAACACAACTGTTGATACCTTTTAAAAAACATGTCTACGCACTGCTAAAAAAAATAAAGGGAACACATAATCAGTAGCATATAACTTAATGTCTGTTACATCTCTGAGATATCAATCTGTCCAATTAGGAAGTAACACTAATTTTGTATTAATTAAATCTGCTGTTGTGCAAATGGTAAAATAGAGACAGGGTGAGAATGAGGAGGCAATTAGCAAGACAGCCCCTATAAGGGAATAGCCCTGCAGGTGGCCAAAGTTAATTTCCCTATTTCCATCCTTTCTGTTTGATTTGTTTGTTTACGTTTGCATTTTGCCGGTGTCAGCACCACTCGAGGTAACATGAGGTGGTCTCTGCAACCCACAGAGGGTGCTACGCTAGTGCAGCTCATCCAGGATGGTACATCAATGTTCACTGTGGCATGAAGGTTTACTTTGCCTTCCAGCAAAGTGTGGAGAGTAAGAAGGAGGCAGGCCAGTATACCATGAAATGAGGAGGGGGTGTAGGACGAAAACCAGCAGCAGGACCACTGCCTGCTCCTTTGTGCAAGGAGGAACAGGGTGCCACCAGAGTCCTACAAAATGGCCTCCAGCAGGCCAGAAACAGACTCTATGAAGGTCTGACTGAAATGCCTGATTGGCATTTTCCAGAGAACATCAGGATATGCTGAATTGCTACTGGCACCCTGTGCTCTTAACGGATAAGAACAGGTTCACATCGAGTTAATGTGACAGAAATTAGAGTCTGGAGACTCTGTGGAAAACATTCTGTTGGCTGCAACATCCTCCAGCATGACCAGTGGAAGTGGGTCAGTGATGGTCTGGGAAAACATATCCTTGGAAGGCTGCACAGATCTCCATGTGCTAGCCAGAGGTACTGAGATGAGATCCGCAGCCCCTTGTCAGACCATTTTCTGCTGCAGAGGGAGCTGGGTTCCTTCTGATGCATGACAATGCTCGACCTCATGTGGCTGGAGTGTATCAGCAGTTCCCTCATGACGATGCTATGGACTGCCCGGCCTGCTCACCAGAACTGAATCCAATCATGAACATCTGGGACATAATGTCTTGTTCCATCCATCACTGTGGCGTCACCACACAGACTGTCCAGGAGTTGACCGATGCCCTGGTGCATGTCTGGGAGGAGATCCCTGAGGAGAACATCTGTTGTCTCATCAGGAGCAAAGATGCAGGGAGTGAATTCAGTCAAGTGAAGGCCACAACCACTACTGCAGGTCATTTTGAGTTGTCTCGAAATCTTTGTCTCTAAATTGGGTCAGTCTCTGATCTGATCTTTCCACTTTTATTTTGTTTATGATTCTGAATCCAGACCCCCGTGGGTTAATGATTTAGATTTCCATTGAGCATTCTTATGTTATTTTGTCCCTAACATATTCCACTATGTGGTGAATGAAGGTTTTCAGTTTGAGTTTCTCATTCATAAGATGTTTCCTTTAAATATTCCCTTTATTTTTTTCTGCAGTGCATTCGTTGTGTAATTGAATGTTTTAGTGGATGAAGGCAGGCAGGCTCTAATATGTGAAAATTACTTAAAAAAGATTTGTTAGCTGTAACACAATTCAGTAAAATGTAATTTAAAACATGATTGTGTCCGATATTCCAGATGTAGCTGCTGTTGTAAATTAATAATGTAAACTTAAGTTTTAATATGCCGCTTTTCATTTAGTCACAGCATTCAGTGGAAATAATCTAAATGCATGGCACCATTTTGCAAAAGCCAACTACACACTTAAATGATAGTTTTTAACATACATTGAATCCTTGTTGCACTAGCATGATCAAAAATAGTATTTTCTGTGAATATTGAAGCACAGTATACAAACTGTTGTTGATAAAAATGGCCTCTTAAGTTAACTTGGGTATATTTGTAATGCATTAATGTGCATTGTCTGTGTTCAGTGAACTTGAAATTTTCAACCAAAGTCTGCATTTCCCACGGCTTGTTTAAAGACAGCACAAATGGAGCTTAAAAACGGTGAAAATTAGTTTACGTCAAATAGCACAAATCCATCCACTTTACATGAGCATCAGAGATCTGAAGAGAAAGTTAATCATCTGACATTCTTATTGATTAGCAAGAATCATTTATGGCTGACTAAAGCACGCTATTTCAGACTGTTTTACCAGTTGTGAACTGGTGTTGTCTTTTATAATCAAACCCCTGTGGTTTCTCAGCCCCGTTGCTTTTGAATTGGAAGATTGAGTTTTCTAACATTTTAATGTGAAAGCTGTGACTCAAATTCTTTGGAGTGTTTCTCTTATTAAAGTTGTTAAATCACAACTCCTATAAATGGCAGATTTTCAGTCTTTTTTGTTTGTTTTTCACAGTTTGTGCCCACATGCATAAACTGTGAAAAACAAACCAAAAAGACTGAAAATCTGCAATAATCATTGCCCACCAGAGAAAGCCCATTGGGCAAGGAAGACATAAAAATGTGTAGAATAATAATGTTGACTTAAACTTAATTAATATATAAACTCCTTTTATATTTACACAGTTTCATGGCCTGCCCCTTTCCCTTTTTTTATATCATTGCATGTTAGCTCAGCTTTCACTGTTTTCTCCATTTATTTCCCTCCTTTTCATTGTTAGGTATTTGAGTTTGTATAACAATACTTTTCCCCCACCAGTAGAGACTGCCTTTGACCCAGATTGTGTGGGCACAGTTAACCACTTGTCAGATCTACATCTGCAGCAGAACCACACTCATTCTTCTTTTCTTCCCCTGCAGTCCCTGTAGACCTGAGCCCAGAGGAGCGCTCTGAGCTGGAGGACATCCGCAGGAGGAAGGGCGTCCTGCTGCAAGAGATCCAGAGGCTCAGGGAGGAGTTAAGAGAAGCGATTTTAGAAGTAGAGGGCCTGGAGACCAGCACAGAGGGCAGGTAAAAAAAGAAGCAGTTTTTCATTTTTTTTATTTTATAAGCACAGGTGTGTGATTTGGGTTGTGATGTTTGATGTTAACAGCATTTGCTCATTCCACAATTATCCTCTTAAAAGTGTTTGGCATAATCCAGAAAACTCCTTTTATTTTCACCCCCATTTATCCTTTTTAAATGTTAAAGACAATTAATGAATTTTTAAAGCAACATATAAAAACAGTTATGTGTCCTTTTTGTCATACTTGCGCATTACCTCTTCAGGCCTTTAAAAGCATTCTCATTAACTTTGTGTTAAAATTTAATGTATTGACTTTGTAAGTTTTGGTGTGTATTGAAAATGCTAAAAAGGCATCAGGCTTGACGGATAAAGTCATTCAGCTTTCTCCCCAGGAAAAAATAAAACTTAATAATTTCCTGCAGCTACTTTTAATAAGTTAAACGAGGTACATTTTTTAGTAACTATATGATGTTTTACTGATGGAAGATTTAGCTCATAAATTCCCATCTAATGGTCAAAAAATGTCAGAAAGTGTAGATTTTTCTGTTTAGTGTATAGAAAAAACTGACATTTGTTAATCAGATGTGGTGATGGTTCAAGATCCAGTTGAAATCATACCTTTTGCGATGGCGTAATATTGTTGTGTTTGATGTAATGAAAAATATTATCAACAGCAGTGTTGATTAAAATATTTCGTTCGGTCTGATATTTTTCATTTGTCCACTCTGCAGTAAAACTCTACAGAAAAGTAGGCATGTGGCAATGGGAAGGAAAAAATTCAACATGGATCCAAAAAAGGTAATGCAGTCTTGTGAATGTGTAGATGATGCTGGGTTTAGCAGTTGTGTTACGCTTTAGTTACTGACTGTGGTTCTGCAGGGCATTGTGTTCCTGGTGGAGAACGAGCTGCTCAGACACACACCAGAGGACATTGCTCAGTTCTTGTATAAAGGAGAAGGGCTCAACAAGACTGCCATAGGAGATTACCTTGGAGAGAGGTGCGTAATGCTGGAAGGTCTCATGTTCTTTGTGTTTGGTCTCAGGCTTTTGTAATGTGTTGTCTGTATCGCTGCTCTGCAGGGATGACTTCAACATTAAAGTCCTTCAAGCTTTTGTTGACCTCCATGAGTTCACCGATCTCAACCTTGTCCAGGCCCTGAGGTAAACTCTTATGTTTTTAACATTGAGATGAAAAATCTCTTGACTTGTGTCCAGCTTTCCTCGATGAACAGACTTAATAAAACTGAGTGGAGTCTCACTCTCATTACCACTGAAAGTCAGACTTTATGTAAAAGGCAGCCGTGACTGTGGATCTCTGCTTCGATTGCAGAATTTGTTCTCAGATTTGACCCTAAACCTTGGCTTGTTGCGCAGGCAGTTCCTGTGGAGTTTCCGTTTGCCTGGTGAAGCACAGAAGATTGACAGAATGATGGAGGCCTTTGCTCAGAGATACTGCCACTGCAACTCTGGCGTCTTCCAGAGCACAGGTAAACACAAGTGATCATGCTGCGTTTCACTGAGGGTGGGAAGGACTGAATGATGGAACAGCTTTTTATGAGGAACTTATCTATTTTCAAACTTATTTAGTTGTTTATTTTTTGTTTCTCAGCAGCTGTACTTCCTTTTATGGGTAACGGGGAATCCTGATCATATAACTGGGAAGTAACTTTCCATAAGTGTGCCCTCACATAACCAAACCTTAGCAAAATAATGACTTGGCTTACAAGTCCAAGTTGTGTCTCTCTCTCTTTTTTTAAACGCATTGTCTCTCAGTACAGGCAGTTTGTAAGTTTCATTGTGTCCTTGAATTATTTCAAGGTGATCCACATTCTTTTAATATTTCTTTGTTTAGACTGAAGTAGCTGGACGGGTTTAGCATACTAATAGCATAACACGTTTATCTAGGCACACTCTTTGTTTGCTGAGAGGGCAACGGCAGGAAGGGAAGTGCTATTTTTGAGTCAATGTTTGCTTTTAAGAATGAACAAATACTGATACCAGTATCAGGTCGAACCTCTGCTTTTGTGTTAGTACTTGTTACGGTAAAACTTGTCTGTAACAATGCAGTGCATCATTGCAGTGGTATGTTCTCTTCTTGTTGGTTGTGGGGTTTGGAAGATAAGTAGGAAAGTCAGCTGTTTGCGGACACTGTTAGACAAGTTGCAAGTTTGCTGCCTTTTTACCACGTTGGAGTCCAAGTATATTCAGGCACATTAATAGCATGAGAGCGCATGACTTTGTGGAAAAAGTACCTCCACAGCCTGTGAGAGGATGTTTCAATCATCAGAGAGATTTCAAACGCCAGACTGTCTGCCCATTTTATCTGCTTTTGGCACGGACAGTGCAGCAGGAGCAGATAAGGTCTTAGTAATTATTTTCTTTTCATGTTGATCATATTTTTATGATCAGAGGAATGATACAGTTTTACAATTTTTAGTCAAATCCTGTTTTTAGAACAGGAATATAGGGATTCAGTAAAATGTTGAACAATAATACTCAGACCGGCGGCTATGAAGTAGCTGCAGTTTTATCCAAGATGCAGTTGTGTGCATCAGTTTTTTTATTGTCCTACTGTGCTTTTGCATATACTGATACCAGGAACAGTTTGTGTGCTTTTCCACACCTACTTTATTGGCAGTCAGAGTGATTTCTGAAAACCCAATGACCTGCAAGGAGTACTGTGCAAACTGGGCTGCTATCTATTTGTCTAACAACTAGTTACAACTTTAAAGTGACCCAGGCTCTTAAATATGTTGTGTGAAAGCTTCGCTTATGCAGATATGAGTCACAGTCGTCTTTAATCCATGTTCCAGTATGGCATCGTGCCCTGCAGAACTCACCATTTCCACATTCTTTTGTTTGTCTCTCCTGCCCAGACACGTGTTATGTGCTGTCATTTGCCATAATTATGCTGAACACAAGCCTCCATAACCCCAACGTGAGGGACAAACCCGGAGTGGACCGTTTCATCTCGATGAACAGAGGCATCAACGAGGGGGGAGACCTGCCAGAGGAACTGCTCAGAGTACGACTAACTACACTACTGCACTACTTCTCTTTGTAAGCGTGGATACATTTCTGATGCGCTTATTTTTCATTCTCGTCTGTTTTTCCCAGAACCTTTATGAAAGCATTAAAAATGAACCCTTCAAGATCCCAGAGGATGACGGAAATGACTTGACGCACACCTTCTTCAACCCTGACAGAGAGGGTTGGCTTCTGAAACTTGGTGAGATGATGCCAGCGGGGCTTTGCTTTGCTGCATTTAATGCCAACTGTGACACTGTTCCTGTATAATGTGTTATTTTTTTAACTGACAAGCCTAGTATGCGTTACAGACGTCTGATGTGTATTTTATCACGGCAAAAAGAAAGTGCAGCGTTTTGTATTCTTCTAAACTCTGTTCACCCTGAACTTTGTGCTGCGATGACCCTGTCCTCCTGTCTCTGAGGTTTGCTGCCTCTTGCCTCCACTTGAATTATCAGCTCACATTGTTGTGGCATTTTAAGCATTGCCACAGCATGATGGAGAGACTATGATGGCAGCCTATGACATCTAATTGTTTTCTTGCGCATGGCGGGGCCTGTGATCAGTGTTTCACTAATACAGAATTCTTCTCTTCCTCCTCCCTGCCTTTGTCCTCTGCCTTCCTTCAAATCCTTTGTTTCTTTTTGTCTCTGCTTCTTCCCTACGATTCTCATCCTCTACTGCTGCTGCTTGTTTTATCAGGAGGTATGTACTGACGGTGTTTACAAAGTTGTAGCAAAAAACTAGCCATTTAGTTTGCTGTTAGAAGTGGCACTGTAGAGTAGTTTGCCTCGACTATATAATCTTCCTCTCTTTTCACCATTGTCTCTCTTATTTTCCTTCTCCTTTTCCTGCAGGGGGGAGGGTGAAAACTTGGAAACGTCGATGGTTCATACTCACAGATAATTGCCTTTACTACTTTGAATACACCACAGTAAGTCATGCATTGCCTGCATGGAATCAGACACTGCAAACTGTAGAAGAGATTTGATAAAAATATATTTTAAACGAAGCAGAAGTGGGAATGCATTAATATCGGGTTATATTGAATTACCAGCAGGGGGAGACTCTTAAAAAAAGTAGTTTTGTATTGAGGTCGGAGAAAGGATGAGCTTCTAATGTGATTTATGTCAGCTTTTATTTTGGAATTGTTAGCTCCATGTTTTATTGAATTGTGTTCATTTTAGGAATTATGGTCCTGCATGTAAATGCAAAAGTTGATAAAGCCAATTTTGAATTATGGATTGGCCCAATTACATGATTTAATCAGATTATCTGCTCACTCACTGCTTCCAGTTTCAGAGGACCAAAACGTGCAGTTCTAAAAATGACATTTATCTCAAAACAAATTTATCTTCAGTGTACAATGAACTTTCTAAATTTAAATAGGAAAAAAATGGCCGTCTAGAGGACACAGTCAAGCCAGTTTAGTTTAGTGGAGGGTGTTAGAAAATTACTGCTATGAAATTATTTTTTACATTTACTTAGGTTTTTTTTCCATCTATAAAACAAGTGTAGTGAGTGCTGAGGGAGAATAACTCACCATCTAATCAGTTTCACATCTAGAATATTTTAGTTTGGCAAGGTATGCATTTTATACACTCCCAACACATGATCACCAACATGTGCCACTCCACTGGTGAACCTGGTCAAACTGGTAAATTAGTATAAATGTGTATCTTTGTTGACTGAAAGTTAAACACAAGTTGAGGACTCTTGTTTTACTCTGACAGGATAAAGAGCCGCGAGGCATCATTCCCTTGGAAAACCTTAGCATCCGTGAAGTAGAGGATCCCAGAAAGCCTGTGAGTTTGCAATCTGTCTAAATACTATTTGAAGTTATTGTTTGTTGAGTGTATATCGTTACTTTATCAACCTGGTTTTCCTTTTTAAAAACAGAACTGCTTTGAGCTGTACATACCCAACAACCGAGGCCAGCTGATAAAAGCGTGTAAAACAGAGGCTGATGGGAGAGTGGTGGAAGGAAACCACATGGTGTACCGCATCTCTGCACCCACACCGGAGGAGAAGGATGAATGGATCCACAGCATCAAGTAGGCAAATAAAAAAGAGGGAATGCTAGAAAAGGAAAACTGGGGTAACACAGGAATGAGAATTTTTGGTTATCTTCATACAGACATGTTTTTTTTTCTAATGTATTTCTATGTGTTATGGCTTTTGTGATCAGAGTCTATTGCTAGAAAAACTGTGACGCAGACATCCACATTCACTGCCTGAGTGGGTCCTAGAGTGCTGTGTTGTTGTCTTTGTGTGGGCTAAGTACTGTGTTTTCACTTGTTAACTGATGCCTCAGCCGCACTCTTAACCTTTTAATTGAATATCCACTTAAACAATGAACAATCAGTGCTTCTCTGTCGTCCTTTCAGATCTGCCGTCAGCGTTGATCCCTTCTACGAAATGCTCGCGGCCAGGAAGAAACGTATATCACTGAAGAAGAAAGAGGAACAGCCGTAGATTGCTTCCTTTTATTTTCTCGTCTCTCTTCCTTCATCCTTGCCCCTTACTACCTGTTTATGACTTCTGCTAACTTTCCTTCCTCTCCTCCAAATGCCTTCTCTTCCTCTTCCTGTCTGCAAGACTTTGTAAAGCCACATCCAGAGCGAAGAGCTCACCGTCTGTGGCTGCACTGCTGCTGATACACACACCCAGAGCACAAACCCTGTTCTGTCTTCTCACCTTCACTCTCATTTAAGTAGACTGTGAAGTGTGTTGGGCCGTATTTACACAAGTGCAGATAACTTTTCACACTTTTGTTACTGTGTTAGCAGTTCATCCACACTTACTCACATAAAAACATTGTTTTAGACCATTTAAATCTGTGAAAATCAGTTCAGGAGAGATGTTTTGGCTTTGTTTACGCATTTCATGCATGTCCAACAACAGGCATTTAATATTTTATTGGCTGTTTAGCTGTTAAGACTTGCTGAAAAATAAGTGTGGATAAAAAAAAGTCCATGAAACAACTTTTTTGAGATTTATCTGGATTAGTGTGGATATGGTTTTATTCAGGGTAGAAAGCAGCTTCCACTCGGTAAAGTCCTCCTTTATTTTATATATTCTAATTACTGAAGCCGCCTTTTTGAGAAATGGCCTTTCTTGATTGTGCATACCCAAGTAAAAATGTGAATTCAAACACTAATAATATTTAACTCTTGAGAAAATGCAAACAGGTTAGTTTTCAGATTGATATATACTCACAGCTTCCTGTAGTACTGTTAATGGCTTTAAATTCACATCCACTCTGAAGTACTTAGGCTTAATGAGGATATGTTGTTAATATAAATTTACGCAAGCTTTGACAGTGAAGTTTTGACCTCAAGAGTCTCTTTGTGCAGATAGACGTGTGTTTGAGCTCACTGAGGCGCTACATACATACTTTAGCATGTTTCTTAACATGTTTTAGCAATAGCAAAGTAGAAGAAAGTAGTCAGGAGGCTAGGTAACAAAGCCTTCAACTATACTGAGCAGTTATCATCATGTCCTCCCAGGTGTAACATGACAGCATGCCACAAATCATGTCCTCGCTTAACACTACAAGACAACCATTGACATCTCTGTCACCAGTACTAACTTTGATCAAGTTTCATGAAATCACAAAGGCAGCTCATTACAATGTACACTTTTGTGAATAGATGTTAGCATATTTGTTTACAAAACACATAGAAATTATTTAATTTATTCTTTATCACATTATTTTTTGTTAAGATCCAATTTTTTTGTACAAGCTACTGTATTACTGCATGTTTGATAAATGGAGACGTCAGTTTTTAGTATTGATGCATCGCTGACCATGCTAGTGCACTGAGTTGAAAAGTGTTAGTGTTCCCTGTTGACTTGGAAAGATTGCATTTAATGATGGAGTTGATTATTGAATATTAAGTGAATGATCCTGGTTGTTACTTTTGAAGATAAGATGTGCTTGATAGTATGATTGATTCTGTATTTCCATATGTTCTGAAGGAATTGGGCTTATTAAAGCACAAGCAGAGATCAGACCTCACTCTGCTGCTCAGCGTCCAGTTGCAATGCGAGGAAGCCGTTTACAAGCTGAAATTTTCTTTATAGCACAGTAATGGAAATAAAGAAAAGGTCAAACATGAAACACTAATAAATACTCTACACATGTTTTTAATTGTAAAAATAAAATTCAGAAATAACGAGTTAATGAGTTTAGATCTGTTTCCAGTAATAGATTTACTTAACCCCCAGTTCATGAGCTATTATGTTAATGAATTGGCATTTTAGATTGTAAGAAAATTGTCTACTGCACTTTATCAAGTTAAGCATTTTGGAAAATTTACTGTTACTCTGATCCCTCTACTCTATGCTGCCCTCTGCTGGTAAGCACATACCACATTGTACTGAAGGAAGAATTTATGACTCCTCTGCAGATATAGCAGCAACAGTAACTAATCAACATGTGCTGGGTTTATTGATCCTGACATGTTGCAGCTCATGTTGCATCAGACTTAATGCAGTCATCAGTCTGTGATCTACACATCTTGTAGATGCAACGTACCTTTTGCCTCCAAGAGACTGACAAAGGCCCAACCTTTAAGCCACATGTTAATGCGTCTGCATGTCACAGAGGCTGTCCGCAGGCTGTCGGTTTCTGGGCATTTTTTCAGTGCAAAGTTGCCAAAAAATCAAAGATACATATTTCCAAGTAAGGATTTAACAGTGAAATAATGAAAATGAAAGAGGTTCACTGTTTTCGATTTGTTTCAATGCAGTCACCTCTTTTCAGAAAAACTTTGTTTATTTTGTATTTATTTATTTTTGTTTACTGTAAGGTGAAGATGGATACATCATCTGTTCATGTAGCAAAAGGAAAACTACCATGCATTGGTGCCAGTAAACTACTGTGTAACAATAAAAGGTACGTGGAAACAAGACACTGATGGATGCGGGTGTTTATTCTTTGTCTCGTGTGTTTGTTGGAAGAAAGAAACAGTTTCAGTAAAATGTGGTTTTAAAAAGCATTTAAATTTCCTCTTCTGCTGCTAGTCACTGTGGTAAATGGAGTTACGCATGGTTTGTGAAGCTATTTGATTGAAGCTCTGTGTCTCTGAGCAGAATGAACCAGCTATTGAAAGTGATTAAAAGAAAAGCAAAATCTTTATACTTTCACACTTTTATTTATACACTTTTAAAGAAAAAAAGAATTGACACACAGGATTAACCTTGCTAAAAAAACAAGTCTTACAATATTTAATACAATAATAAATACAATCAAGGCCAGATTCACAAATTCAAAAGCCACAATACAATGACTTTATCACACAAAATGCTAGAAGGTAAAAACTAAGTTAAATAAAAAAAACCTGAGAAATGTCTGCTGTGGGAGAATATAAAAGCCGAGAGGGGTGGGGGTTACATTTTTTACATTTTAAAAGCCCCTGACAGTATGGCCCTAAGGCAAGAGTTCACATTATATCCATGTAATATTAAGATAAAACCAACAGAAGCTGCAATCTAAATTCTGACAAGACTTTCAGTATTCCTCTTAAAATCGCTATATGATACAGAGATAAATAAAATTGCAAAAGAGCAACACAAACTTAATTCAACCCTACAGTTTCTTTGGTAAATTAGCTGTATGTTTCATGGAAACCTTAACAAAGAGAATCCAGAGTAGAAAACATTTTTATTATAAATTTAACTCAAACTAACAATTTACTGTTTCTTACTTCACCACAGCTGAACCCATGGAAGGTGTGCGGACATCAGCACAGACCCAGCAATATAAAGTTTTATTAACAATATGACAATATGTCACACTCAGCACCTGTCTGTTCAAAATAAAACACAAAGTCATGGTTATAATAGATGATGGTCGGTGACTCACGAGCCCCACTACGACCCTATACGTTATCTGTAAACAGATTCCTCACACTATCATTTTTTTCTTCTTTTAGTTATGTAGAAAAGTCCGTTTAAAGGAAGGCATACGCTCTGATGTTTGGAAGCTGGAGGATTTTTGCTTCATTTGTCTGCATCTTTAGTCTCTGGACATCTCCAAGCTCTCCTTTAGTGAGACGACCTTCAGTGACAGGGATCAAACGGGTATCTGGAGACGCCTCCGTGAAGCTCCATCTCTGTTTCGGACCAAGCGATTACATCTCCCCTGAGGTGGCTGCCACAGGAGGCCAGGCTGTAGATGTCAGCGGCGCTCAGGACGTGCGACCACATGTGCACGTCTGACATCTCGCCCACATATGACTGAGTGGCATCGAAACGGCCTCCCAGAGTGTCCTGGAGAGAAAGCGGAAGAACGGTCAAAACCTCTGCTTGATGCTGCTTTTCTTTCGTTAGATGATTACATCTGCTCAGAAATTGTGCTGAACCTTTCTCATATATCTATGTCTCTGAGATTCAAGTTTTTTGTTGTTTTTTTCCTTTTAATTTGCTTATTTTGAAAGGTTAGACTCCAACAGAAATGTTTGCTGAAGATTTGTTTTTGTGTAAAAAGGGTTGGCGTAATAAGCACCGGCTTTAACCAACACCTTTTTGATTAGCCACATCTTATGTTTTGCTTTTTTTTCTTTTCTGCTCTTGTGCATCAAATGAGGGTTTGGATGCTAATCAATTAAGTAAATAATAAAGATCGGGATGCAGTGATGTACAGAGAGGGAAGGCTAGTCTGCATCATTCAAAAGATGCAGAAAAATATATAAAACCAGTTTGTAATTTCACCTGCTCCTGCCCCAGGATGAACACCCCTCCAGGTTTGATGGCATGCCAGGGAGAGAGGTTCGTCCCAGATGCCCTCTGCACTCCGTCCTGGTAGGCTTCCCACTGTCCGTCCCTCGTTGTCCACGTCACACACACATGATGCCACTTCCCATCAGTCAGAGACAAGGGCAGGGTCACCGCCTGTGGATTGCAAACATGTTCTAAATTGAGTTTTCTTCTTCACACAGCAGGAGAAAAACATTTAATATGACGTCATTTGCTGCAGGTTATGCAGAGGAGTCACACTCTGTGGGAAAGTTCATATGAGCTTCATGAACGGGGGATAATCAGTCTGTGGTGTCTGGGAATAATTGCCAGATCAAGGTGAAGCTGAGTGTTCTATGTTTTTTGTACTATTTTATATAGTTATTTAACCCTTTCCTTGTCTTCTTTGCCATCTGAACCAACTGAATTGCAGGGTCGGCGTAATTTTCCTCACCTTGTCATCGATCAGCAGCTCTATGGGGTTGTTCCCCCACTCGATGAGCACAAGCTCATTAGCCTGTCCAGGCGCAGAGTAAGAAAACGGCGTTCCCAGTCCAGGGCCCACTCCGGCCTTCATCCAAAGACACAAAGTCAGCGCGAAGATCTCCTGCAGCAAAGTCCTCTTCATCCTGCTGTACATGTAGTTAGTCCTCATGGGGAAGCTGATCTGGAAGGCATCAGGGCCCTTGGATTTCTTCCTGCTGGAACCTGTTCAAGAAACGATTAGAGTCTTCTTTAAAGGCCCAAAGTTTTCCAGTATAAAGATTATCAGTGTTTCTTTATAATTTAAAGCTAGATTTTTAATGTAAATTAGTTTGCTTTGTTCGTGGTTGGTGTTAGGGTTTCTATCCCGGCATTCCTGCAGAACTACAACACTGATTATTCTCAGAAGGTCACACAGATGTTTACCTGTGAGATGCAGCTGATTCAACATTGTCTCCAGTTTATTTGCGGGGAAACTAGGCTGAGGGCCCGGGGCTCTGTACGCTGTGTGTGGAAGGTAACTGTGACCGTCCGCTTCATTACTGTGGGGATCGCCGTCGTCACCATCGTGATGGCCGCCGTCATGTTCACCATCTGCATCCTCGTGGTCATCGCCGTGACCGTCCTCGTGATGGTCTGCGTGGTCGTCGCCGTGATCGCTGTGATGCTCCTCGATGTGGTCGTCTTTGTGGTCGTCGCTGTAGCTGCTGCTTTCGTGATGGCCTCCTTCATCTCTGTGACCGGAGTCATCGCCGTGGTGGTCTGGGCTGTTGAGGGCAGCGGTGTGATGATGCAGCTGCTCCTCCAGAGTGCTGATCTTCCTCTGGAGGAGTTCCTTCAGGGAGCTGGAGTATGTGGAGGATGTGTTCCTCTTCTGCTAGAAAAGAGGAAAATGTTTAGATGAGGTCTTTGTAACGTTTCCTGACACAGACGGCTGCTTAGGTTAAAAAGGGGCCAAATTTGAGACGTGAGGATGCCTGCTTTGGATGTAATCTTGTATTCTCAAAAGGCTGATGAGCTTTAGCTGTGCCCATCGTCATTGTGCCTCGCTTGTGTCTGCTTCTACTTCTCTTCCACTCAGGTAATCCAGGCTTTATCCCGGTGCGTGCCCTGATTACAAGTCTGTCAAGGGAGATCACGATAATTACTGCTGATCTTAGATCACCCCCCTTCATTCTTACACACACCCAGCAGCTCCCGGTGTCTGTCAACAAAAGGACTGAAAAAAGCTAATTACGACTGATTCCAGGAGCTGACATCCTCCAACTCCTGCAGTAAATGTGCAGTCTGGGGCAGAAGTGTCTTCAGCTGTGACGTGCACGTCTGAGCTTGTTGCTGCTCACAGGGGATCACTAAAAGACATCAGATCCACTCTTTTGCCAAGGGAGGGAATGGCTTTGTGAGATTAAGTGCTCTATTGCTCTTTTGTCCAAGTACTCGGTGGATGCACTACACTGGGACTTTAACTAACAGCCTCGTGACAAAAGCATTAATGTGAGGGGACAAGAGACACATGGGTACATCACAAGTTTCTGTCTCCTTAAATCCAACACTTTCTCATCCATTAGCTGCCTTACATTTACTTTAGCACACTTTTTTTTGTAAATGCAAATTTCTAGCTCCTTAGTTGTGTTGATAAAGTTGTTAAAGTTGTCCCTGGATCGCTCTGCCCACCTGAAGGTTGTCCAGTCTCTCCTTCAGCGCCTGCAGCATCCTCTCCATCTGCTCCATTGATGACGTGCTGTCCCCCGGCGCCGCATGCTTCTCCTTTCCATGGTTGCTGCTGCTGCTGCTGTAGCCTCCATCAGACCGCTGGGAGGGATAGTGGGGCGAGTCTGGGATGAGGTTACTGTTTCCATGGTGACCCTGCTGGTTGCCATAGTGCCCATTGTCAGTGTACGGGTGATGACCGGCAGTGCCTGCGTGATGTGAGTGCGAGGCCGGGCCGTGGCGGTCGTCGTGAGGAGGCGCGACTCGTCCGAAACCCTCGCACAGGCTGAGTTTGGCTGTCAACTCTCTGATGGTCTCCCTCTGGTCCAGGATGATCTCTTTCTGCTGGACAAGGCTCTCCCTGAGGTGGAGGATGGTGGCTTTTGCCTCATCGTTGACCCCCCACCAGCTGCTAGGAGGGGCGTTTTGATGGCTGGGTCCGGGCCCTGATGCTCCGCCGTTCGGACCTACTGGAGGGAAGCAGGGGGGGTCTGCGTCTGCAGGAATCGGGGTGCACACGAACCGCGGGTGGGCTCCAAAGTCATACTCTGACCCTGAGGTGGTGGAAGCAAAGTTGACTATGGAAAAAATGATAAGGGGAGGCAACAGCTGTAGAGACAGAGAGTTTCTCATGATCTCCATCCACAGTTCAGCCGGGAAGACCAAAAGAAATCAGCCTCACTTCAGTTTGTACTGGGCCAGCTGAGGTAAAGGTTGCGATGATTTGTTTGTTGCAAAGAAGGCATCAGGAGGCAAAGAAATCAACTTTTCCATCCACAAAATATCCACTCATCAGTCAAAGAGAAGGTAAATGTATTTTGTTTGGGAGAAAATCGGCTCTACTCTGTTTTTATCACTGGCATCGTCCCCTTCACTGAAGTGTGAAAGAAACCTGTAAAACAAAATACAGGATGTTAGAAAAAACCTCCGCTGAAGCTTGGACTCTGTGGTGATTGGCTCCTGATAGATGTAATGATGCAAATCAACCCAAAGCTCAGAGACAAGCTTGAATAATGATTATTGTCTGTTGGGTTGATTTGTGATCATTAGATCTTCCCAATAGACTTAATTAAAAGTCGCTTTTTTTTATTTTTTTGTCCCCCTCGTGTCAGTTTGCCTGTCTTTGAGAAAGGAAAACAGAAAGGATCCTCAATTATCAACGGTGTGTGTTTATGTTGTGATGTCTCTTTCCGTCATCAGTCAGTGTACGTCTCACCACTAATCCTAAATGTCCCAAAACAACTTCCGGAATCCAGATGAGGATTAGTGAGCGAGAAGTGAGACATCCTGACTGCACCAGACAACAGGATTTTTTTTTGTGAGATACCTGGATTGTTTTAACCTCCAGACCAAACATAGAGAAGCAGCTTTTAGCTGTTTTGCTGCAAACAAGTGGAACAAACTGCCAGTAGAGATTAAACTCTCACCAAATGTAGAAACTTTAAGTCCAGGTTAAAAACGTTCCTTTTCTCATGTATCTTTGAATGAAATCTGCACGGTATCTTCTAACTTCTCTTGCTTTTAATCTTTTGAATGATTTTATGTTTAAATGATTTTATTGTCATTCTTTTGCATTTATGCTTTTAATGTTTTATTTAAAGCACTTTGAATTGTCTTGTACCTGAAAATGCCTTGCCTCTTAGAATCTCTAAATTAGATCAAAACACAAGACACTCCCAATGTTTCAAAAGCTACACACAAATTTGATTTAAGGATAAACATGACGGCAGGGGGAAAATGTAGAATTCACGGATAACTACACTGATTAGAGCTCATGTTATGTTTCTGTGTATCTGTATCAAGAAGTGAAGCTGACCTCTCTGCATCATGGCCTTCATTATACAGAGACGGCATTTGGAAATGGCAAACACGTGACGTGGCAGCTAAACCTCACTGACCACCTGTTGCTCTCAGTGACCAGCTTCTCCGATGAGTGTGTGCTGCAGCGAGTGATAGTGTTGACAGTTCATACATGTTTCACTATCTTTTATCAATAATGAAACAGTAATAACACGCTAATAGCCTCTTCCTTGTCCATCCTCATGCAGACTTTCACAAAAGGCCGATGCTGAATATGTTTTTCAAACTGCAGAAAGTTCAGGTGATTAATTTCTGAATTTAAATTGTGGAGAACATTTGCAGTGCGGTTCATTACAGTCCCAAGGGGACTTGACCTTCACATGAGACATGCTCAGCCTCTACTGTACCCATCGTGATTTACAAGGCTTAGAGGAGAGACAGATGGCAGAGGTACAGAATCGTGTCACACCCAATCTCCATCTTTTAGCCCTAAGTTTATTACCACCCACAGGTCTTTCAATTAACCTAATAACAAACAGTTGTTGCACTATCTTAGTCTGAGATAAGTGGGCTTGTGCACACTCCTCCGTGTGCGAGAGTTAATCCGCAGCGAGCAGAGGGGTCGGGCTTCATCCCAGCAACATATGGTCGAGGTGCATGTTAAAGCACTGATTAGTCTCAAGTTAAAAACTGACAAGTGCGGTTAGAGATGTGATTAGAAGTTAATTTATTCTGATAATCAACAACCAAAATGGCCAATTTGCACAAAGAAAAAAACAGTGGGTGGTGTTTAAACTGTCATCATGCATCAGTTTGTTACAGGATCAGTGTCAGCATCATTGTCTCTGGATGGAGTTATGCTGGTTGAGATATTTGAAACATGAGGTAAACACAAGTATTTTCAGGTCTTTCATTCAAGGGTTCATATATCTACCACATCCATTACATATCCACATTTTGTGCATCAAAGTAAACCCTATAAGTAAACTAAAATTAAGTTAATGCCATCTACTTTCTTGCTTACTTATGATTACTCCATAGATATTTTATCAAACAAGCCTCTAATAAATGCTGCAGTACATTCTTTAATAAAGTATTTAAAGGGGCATTTAACACATTTTCTATGCATTTTGTAAAAATACATTTTGTAAAAATAGAAAACCTGTAGTTATCCTAAGAACTTGTGGCTGTCACAGAAAGAAGAAATTTTCCCTCAGACACTTTAAAGTTCCTCAAGCTGTTTCCTTTGTGAAAATATTCTAAGAATGTCTAATTGTGAGATGAGGAGAAAATTAAGAGCAGGTGCAGACGAAAACTGACTAAAGAACATCAAAGGTAAGTTATATTTCTGTTCAACATAAAACCAAAATGAACTTCTGCCTCTGTAGAAACAGGGTAACACGATGCTTCTGCTGAGGAGCAGGCTCTAACTACTCCATTATAACACTTTGTTTTGAACTTTGTCACACTGCTCTGCTTTCCTTCACACACACTTTTGCAGGTGTGAATATATGTCATTGATGAAGATTGAAGTGCTTACCTCAGAGCTTGCGTGTCCACCGTCAGATAGATTGATAGATTGTCCACCTCCCCACACACTGATCAGATTGAGAGAGATTTAGTCCAGAGGAGAGCTCAGCTCCTTCTCTCCCTCCTTCATTGTCTCTTCCTCTTTTTACTCCTCCGCTCTCCTCCCCCTTTCCTTTGTTGTTTTTTTCTAAGGAAGGCCACACCCTGTTTCCTCTCAGACTTTTTCGCATCTCCACTTTTTCAACATCTCTTGTTTTCTAAGTTTAAAAGTACTGAATCAGTTTAATTGCCCTTACAAACTAAACAAATATTTATTTATTCTTTATTTGCAGATCCTATCAAACCGGACATAAACACTGGCCTCAGCTCCCCCAGCACACGTCGCACAGCTCACCTACATCCCAGCATGGGAGTAAGCGGCCTGATTATTTCCTCGTGTGTCTCACGGCCGGAGAATCAGTGGCACGACAGCAGATGGCTGCTTTAGGGTCAAGAAAATCACAAACAACAGTGCCAGCAAATTGATTACAGGAAAGGCATGAGTACTTACATTATAGATAACAGGTTCAGACACAGTAACATATGTCAATCGGCTGCAACGGTGTGTCTGTAAGACTCTCTTTAACTAAGTTGACAAACTTAGATAAACTGGGTTTAAAATGGACATCAACACTTCCATCCAAGAACTATGGTGAAAAAAAACTGCTCAGTAAAAGAGGTTATTTCATATTATTTGATTCAAGAAGCACTTTCCTGAGGTGAATAAGATGATTGGTAAGAGTTTAAGCTCTGGTTCAGGCTCTGTCACATCTGCCTCATCACATTACGTGGACTGAGTTTCCCTCAAATGCATGAACAGGTTGGGGAAGAAGTAACTTTGTAAACAAATTATGAATCTGTAAAAGAAATATGCAACATTCAAGTGTTATATTGTGATGCAAGATTCACATTAAACTTCGAAAGCGAATGAAACTCAAAGAGTTTGATCCAGCATCCACCATGTTATATTCTGCAAAATAGGATCAGTTACGTAGATCGTGCATCAAGAACGGGACTCTAAGAACAAATGTGCTTCTAAAGGGAAAAATCAAATAACAATCCTGCCAAAGTTCCCAAACTATTTTCATTCAGGACCCTCTTCATGCGAATACCAAAAACCCAGGGACCCCTGAACAGAAACCATATAGGTTTCGTGCTTTCAAAAGTGAGATTTTCATACCTTTTTTCTTAAAATAAGTACAATTTTAATTTTACAAAGTACAATTAATCACAATAGCTGAGGATGTTCAAGCCTTGATGACCATCTGTGCTATTCAGGGGACCCCTTTGGGGGGTACCAGACCCCGGTTGGGAGCCACTACTTTAGTAAATGTGAAAAGCCCAGAAGCAAACAAGAGCCGCAGATGAATGAAAACATATAGTTTTATTAAGATTAGACCATTTTTATTGCATTACATTTATTAAGTAGAACTTATAATCCAAAACGAGCAGTGAGGAACACATTTGGCAATGGGGCTCAGGATTTTACCCACTCACACTTTAACATGTGAACTGGGGAATTTGTCCATTGAAACAACAGTATTCCAACTGAACTACAGCCTTCTGCAAATAGACAAATGTCCAGATATAATATTTTGCCTCATTGATTAAATTTTGTCTCTCTATGCACCACTGGGGCGTGTAAAAAAAACTAACATCAGTAACATTCGTGCAGGAACGTTCTGCTCATATGTTGCTGTCAAGCATCTCTTACGCTGATGTCAGCTTTCAAATCCACCGCGTTGTATTCTTGCACATGTGGCACATTTGGACATAGTCCAAGATCGATCAAAGATCAGCTGAGAGATGAACTTTCAGATAATCTAATGTCTTCCTCATGTCTCAGAGAGTCTACTGAAGCAGATTATGATGGCTTGAATAGAGATGATAGAGGTGACATGACTCATGTTTTCATCATTGTTTAATAGGTCAGTATGTGCCGGGTTCTCCTGCCTGTCAATCTCCTTAGCATGTGTGAATTAGGCCCTGAGGAAGTGAGGACACACAAACAGCTTTACAGCTCAGATCCAAAGACACGAAACCACAGATAATGTAGTTTTCCACATGACCCTGAGCCAAGTGACCTGCAGGCCTGCAGAGCAGACAGGTCTACTGCGAGGACACAGTTCTTACAGGACTATAACTCTTCCACCTGGTGTTAGATTGAGCCGAGGTTTGATCAGCTGTACTGGTCAGTGAAAGCACCATGTTAGAAATTATACTGATTTACTTTGAATTTATGAAGTATACTTCATGCATGTTTTGGTCTTTAACACATACAGAAGTCTCCACTTGTTTCAAACACATGCTGTTGGTTCAGTTTCATGGAAAGGCAGTATTACAGGAAGTGATGCTGCAGCGTTGCCACCTCCTGGAAAAACCTAAAACTGCATGAGCGCTCCCTCTATGTTGGTATATACTGTAGATGCAACATATTAGTAGCCATTTCAGCATGACAGAGCTCATTTCTTTTATTTTTCTTTTTTATGTATAGTGGGTTTTAAGTGGTTTATTCTCGACTTTGTACTTACCTACACATAACAGAGTTGTAATGTACATGCAGTGCAATTAAACATTATGTTAAACATTATATTCTTCTTCTTCCACTATATGTTGGAGGCAAGGATTGTATTTTTTACTACAGAGGATTCATTTGCAGTAGTATGAATTTACATATTTAGTTTAAATACATAAGTTTGTACTCTGCAAACTGAACAAAAACAGCAGAAATAAACAACAATCTAATCTCCTCATCATTTAACAACATTCGGTAAACTTCTGGAACTGCTGGGACCAGTTGCTGGATCTTTTAGAGAGACAGACTTTCCCATTGTTTCTTCATTTAAATTCTAACATTTGATTAATCTGCTCAGCGGTCATCGGTACGCTTGTATTTTTAGTTTCATGATGTTTTCAGTTAGTGAAAAGTCCAGAGGCAGGTCAATCAAATACCTGCACACTTCTCATACAGTACGTAATAAATAGTGTCTCATTGAACATTGTGTTGCTGAAATGTGGAAGGACTTCTCCAATAAAAAAAGAAAAACTGACATTTGCTGTAAAACCTCTATGTTTCTGCATTGATGGTGCTTTTCCAGATATGAAAAACTGCACCCCATACCGTTAGAGGTTCAGGTTTTTTAACTGCACCCTGATCATATTTGATTTCAAATTTCACTTTCATCTGATAACAGAACATTTTTCTAGTGTGATTATGTGATTTTGAACTAGCCTTCACCGGGAGGACACATGCGGATTACAGGATCAGGTTCGCATATGAACTGTTTATCATCAGCTTTATCCTGAATTTGTGCCATGGTGAACTGTGTCTCAGACAATGATTCTTTAGCCCATGCGGTGTTATCCAGAACAGAAAATCCCCCTGTTTTTAATTCAGTGCTGTCTGATGGCAGCACTGTAAGCTATCCCAAGTATATTGATCTTTTATCAGGCTCTCATGGGCACAAAGATACCTCAAACTAAGATATAAGATCCAGTGATGCACCACAATTTCTAGTTTTTTTTGCTGGCTTGTTAACCTCTGCACAGGAACAGGTCGAGAAAACTCTTGACGGTGGGTTCATACAGAGGCAGACTGAAAAGGTGGACACGACATGTAAATTATCAGTAATACTTTTCTTTCTTTTAAAGATCTTGACTTTAGGAAATAATTTACTGTTTATTTGATCTAAATTAAATGACTTTTGGAAAAAGCTAAGAAATTCATCATTACAACTAGGACTGTTTAACTTAAGCTTCCTCTTTCTTCTTGCATATGAAAGAATATTACAACTGGAATATTACTCTTGGATTATTTTTTGTAAAGTATAAAAAACTTAGAAATAATACCAGATTTTTTATGAAACATGTAGTGAAGAGAGATAGAACTGTATGAGATGCAAAGATTTGTTTAGGGTTCACTTCTGTCTGGCCTCTAATTATTTATTCAACTGGAATTTTTGGCCATAAAACTAGGCAAGACAAGGCAAGTTTATTTGTATAGCCCATTTCTTCTACAAGACAATTCAAGGTGCTTTATTTAAACATTAGAAGCAATACAGTGGGTCAGGGAGAAGCATAACGAAGCATTGGAAACAAACTTTTAAAATAATTTAAACCAAAGAAAAAAGAAAACTTGTGGTCACATTCAAAACCAAACCATTTGTCTTGAATTTGATCAACTTATCAGTCTGACATTAACAAAAAACAAAACAAAGAATGAACAAATCCTTCAGCATGAAAAATAATTCAGGTCTTTATGTTGGATAATAACATTTGGATGCAAGTGAACAATACACTTCAACGAAACGGGAAAATCCTAGTAATTATGGACAGTTTAAAATCAAATTTTTCTGCCAGCATGAGTGAAAAGTGAACTTGTGAACCCAGCAGAAAACCCTCCTCACAGCACATGCATTCTGCTAAGTTACAAACTCCCTACACTCTGGACCCATTCCACCACATGAAAATCTCGACTGCACCTTCATTTCTTGCATTAGTCTTTAATTTTAGTTTATTGCAGTAAATGAAAGGCCTGGCTGTGTCCATGCAGGCCTCCTCCTCCACCTCCTCCTCCTCTGAGAATGGGGAGCAGGAATGTGTGATGGGCCGGGTATATGTAGGCCAGTGATAGGCCTGCCTGTGCCGCTCTGTCTTTGGCTTAAAATGTTCAAGTCATTATTCTCCTCCTGCTGCTATTCAGACAAAGTCCCGCTGGCTCATTGTTATTCTGGCCGAGTGAGAGAGGGACTGGGAGAATAGGAGGCTGAGAGCGCTTTCCAACGGCAGGGAGCTGGTTGTGCTGCTGGAGGTGCTGCTGGTTCTTCTGGCCGGTTTTTTGCGGGTGTGAAGGCATGTTGGTAATCGGCTCAGTAATGAGGAAAGGTACTGAACGGCACCGGATAGCTGACCCCGATTCCTGGGAGTAAAGAGAGGTAGAGGGAGGGGGGAAAGACAAGAGAGGGCCATGTGAAAAAGGGGGGTAGAGGGGAGGTGATATTTAGTGCTCTGCTGGATGAAGCAACCCCCCACTAACTAACGGAGAGGGAAAGTAGCCTAATAGAAAGAAAAGAAGGGGTGTTTTACTGTTCATCACACAGTCAAAGACGCACAGGAGGCCTTTATCTTTTTTCCACAATGAGCCCTGAAAAGGTAAGTAGCTTTTTTCTTTCTTTAAAAATGTATTTCTGCAAGTGTTGCATAAGTTCACTGAGAGCTGGAGCTCAACAGGTAGCTATGGCTGTTGGCTGGGGACATTTTTTATTAGTCAAGAAAAGCCTTCAATGTGCAATTAATTATCTGATGTGCTAATAATGCTACTAAAAAACAAGTGTGGAGACACTTTACATGTGTTTAAATGAATCAAAAGACTCAACTCAGGGCACCTTTGATGAAAATATAAAATGAGAGATAATGTGGAGGAGAGCATAATTTGTCTTTTGATTTCTTTAGATGAAAACATGTTAAAAGATGCATTTCAGACCACAATGCACCCCAAAAGCCAGCAATGTTACACAGATTTTGTTTTTGATAACTTCCTCAAACTGTCAGAAACAACCATCTGTTTCTCTGAAAGATAATTTAAAGAGGCTACACCACATGAATACACCTTCTGTGTTAGTTCCCAACCACCTGCAGACTTTTCCCGTTGCATCCTGAAACAAGCAGCACTTTATTTCTCAGAATTAACCCTAACTAAGCTAGAATATCCATGCACCATTTATCTGCACCGTTTCCCTGCACCAGCAGACTGCACACAGTTATGAGGCCAAAGATACAAGACAGTTTGAACAAATTAAACCCTTCACCGGGATGGCCTTAATGAGCGAGAGGAAATGTTGTCTTTGTGTCATATAGCATTAGATGATCCGGGTCAACGTTTTCTCTGTAATCTAACTGATAACAAAAGATGGCTGCACAGTGAAAACCGAGCTTTTAGCCATTAAATCCAAACTGGAAATCCTATGACCCCAGAGCGGTTCCCCTCTTGATCAGCCCTTCTTCCGAGGAAATGTTGATGTCGCCTGTTTATTCAGTGCTCTGACACCTGTGACTCAGGGAGGAGAAGCCCATTGTTCTTATCTGAAATTGTGAAACTCGTCTGGCACACGAATCTTGGAGAAATATTTGGGTTGCTGTTATGTTGTGGAGCGATAGTGTAGAAACTAGCGATGGGACCCATGTGAAAATAACACTGCTGCTGCCCTCAGACAGAACCCAAGATGGTCTTCGTCACTTGTTATGATGGTTTATACAGTGGCCTTAAAAGCCCTCCTGTTTAAATCCCACCCTTACAGGCTTTCATGGAAAAACAGCACGACACGGTCAGGTACAGAATAAACATGTGAAAACTATTCTTTCAAAGGAAAGGAGACTCTTCTAGTAAGAGTAAAAGTTATTTTCAGTTTGAGGATATTTGACAAAGAAACTTAGCATCTCTGCCTCTATGTGGGGGTGAAGGTAGAAGCTCTTGGAAATGGGAGTTTTCCTTAAGTCGCTTTCTATCTGCTCTCTTTAAGGAGGGTGGTGACTTCTAAACAGAAGAGGAAGAGGACAACTCAAGCATACAAAGTGGCAGCAAACCTGTGAGATAAAAAAAAATGTCTCGAACTGAAGAGGTCAACAAGATGACAGAAAATGTCTACAAGGTAAAATTTGCCTGATAATTTGTGTGTGCAGCAGGTATAAGAAAAGTGGAAACACCTAATGGATGTATTTTGCACTGTGCAGGGGATTCTGGACCAGTTCAACCCAAGTCTGAAGAACTTTGTTACTATGGGGAAACACTATGAGAAAGCCCTGACAGGTCTGTCAGACCGACTGACATCTCCAATCACATTTTATTTTTATTTTCTAAACGTTTGACTGTCTTCTACAGGAGTGACCGTGGCTGCTAAAGGCTACTTTGATGCTCTGGTAAAGCTAGGAGAGCTGGCGAGTGACAGCCAAGGCTCCAAGGAGCTGGGTGAGTGGGCGGCTGGCAGAGAGACCCAGATCAGGACGTAAACATAATTTGCCTTGAAACCTTGTGAAGTTTATAGAGTGAACGTGACAGCTGGTAAGAAGCGGGATATAGCGTGTGAGAGCGCTGCATATGTTTGTCAGCGAGGAGATGAAGACAAGAGGGGATGAGGAAATGTAGAGGCAGGGAACAGAGGGAAAGGGAGAGAGTAGGGCCATTGTTGGGAGATTAACAACACCACATGATCTCATTGTAATGCTGAAAACGGCGGGGGAGGCAGGCAGGAGTGTCGGAGGGCGAGATGCCAGCCACCACATACTACAGCGCTGTGTGACCGAGGGAGGGACTCGCAGCTGACCGCCACTTTGTAAATCACAAACTGTGTCAAAGCGACAAGTTTGGTTATATATTCATTGGTGCATTTAGTACTAATTTATACATACCGACTCTTTTATTTGTGCACACGTTTAGTAAGTTTTAGGTCATATTTCACATGTTAACAGAGAAGATGAAAACAGGAAACTGCCTGTGGGTCTAAATGATGCGATGCTGCTGCTCTTCGCAGGGGACACGCTGTTTCAGATGGCCGAGGTGCACAGGCAGATCCAAGTGCAGCTGGAAGATGTGGTAGGAACACACACCTGTGCACATTTAGATAATCACAGTTTGATATTTTGGCTGAATGCTTTCTGTTATGCACTATTAGGGTAAATATGAAGTGATATTTAAATCAGGAAAGTTATGATTTAGTAGGCAAGCCTTGGGAAATGGAGTGTTTAAAAGCTCATCATTGGCAGGCAAAGAGTTAATAGTGGTTTAATGGGTTCATTCATCCACAGTTGAAGTTGTTTCACTCTGAGATGCTTGCCCAGTTGGACCAGAAGCTGGAACTGGACATCAAATACCTCACAGTGAGTTCACATGTAGACTGAAAGTTTTACGGAAAGTTAAGATATTTAAATATGTTTTAAAAGAGGAAAAGAGAGGTGTGCAAAAATCTGACCATTATGATAGTCTTTTTGTATTGACAGGTAAGGTGATAAAAAGTTTATCTGTACAAAACACACTTCAATAATACAAAAAGTTATTTTTTTTATGTGGTGAAAATAATTCTGAGTGATTGTATAAAACAATTATATTGAACAACAGCACTGGTCAGTTATTGGCACACAAAAATACACACACCGATTTGAGAATATCATCACAAATAAATTACATCGAAACCATTTTTGTTTAATTTAGTGATGAACAAAAACTGTATAAACTCTATAAACTCTATAAACATTAATAACTGTATGTGTGGAGTTGGACTGTCTCCCAGTTCTCTCCCAGTTCAGCTGGTTGTGGTCAGTGGACATCACGGCTTGTAAAGTAACTTGATAAACAATTAGATGTGAGTTCAGTTGGATGGTCACACTCCACCTTCAGCAGTGAGAAGCTGCTCCAGTTTTCTGTGTTCACTGACATATTTGCTGAAATGGGGGCTGTTTGTTTCAGCGTCCTTCCCTCAATGAGAGCAGGAGACTAAAACAAAGACTGTTGGCAGCCATTAAAAAAGATTCACTGTCATAAAGCTGCCACAGTCCTTCCAGGATGCTGATGCACTAAAGTAACAGTGAGAATAACAGAATAAAAGCTGCTGCATCCTGTGTGAGACAACAGGACTTTTGCTCTTTCAGTCGCACAATGATCTGACAATGATCAGTCCTGGGTTCAATCGTTTGAATAAACAAATAGATAAATTAAACACTTGACAAACTGAAAGCGCTTGAACATATTGTAATGTGGTGGTAGAAGCAGGAAACATGAGAAAGGTTTATAAATGACAAAAAGAAAATCTTAGACTGTGCCTGTTGTGAAAGGTTCTTAAACCAAATTGAACTTTTGGTAGGGTTGCATTTTCTGTCAGGAATTTTTCTAACACCACACAAGAGCTGTTCTGTTACTTTTCAATGATGCTTGAATAATTTATAAAAATAATCTGATCTTACAAAAATGTTAGTTTGCATTTAATTGTTGCACAAATGTATTTCAAATTCAGGGATCTCAGTAGGCCTAATCATCAGATATGAGTGTCAGTCAATCCTGCGTTTGACTCTTGCTTCTGCTTTCCTCTCAGGCCACCCTAAAGAAGTATCAGAGTGAGCGAAGGTCTCAGTCTGAGTCCATTGAGCGCTGCCAGTCGCAGCTAAAGAAACTCCGCAGGAAAAGCCAGGGAAGCCGCCATCCTAACAAATACGGCGACAGAGAGATGCAGGTAATTTAACTTTTCAACCTAACCTGTGTCCGTTACATGGAATACAAAAGCTGGAAACAAAGCACGCTCGCGAGACACTCGCCTCTTTCATTTGACAAATCCTTCAATTACATGGATCTTAATCATCTCACCGGGCATTACAGATGATTATAGAGCACTGTTGTGTGAGGGTTTGCATGAGAAATAGGCCAGTGTGAATAAGATTAAAGAACAATCTGCTTCAGCTGATTCTTTAAGAAACAACAAACTTAGTTTAAACCTTCAGCTGGTATTTATATGAATGACAGAAGGAGAGAGGCTCTGTGATGGACTGGTGGCCTGCTTTCCCCCCCTGAATTATATAAAGCGGTACAGAAAATGAATGAATAAGAGGCTGAGAGGTTTTGGCCTCTTGATGTATGAAGAAAAAAGCATTTGGATGCATGAAACAGAAAGGTCACTGAGCCAAAGCACTGCTTGGATGATTGTGATTTTTGTTATCACCGGGTAGCAGGCAGGAAGCGACGCTGCATATTTTTTCCTGTTTCCACACTATTAAAAGTAAAGATCACATTATGTTTGAGTGCTGTGTTAGTGATTTTAAATGCCTCTGTATAAAATTGTGTTTTTCCCCAGTTTGTTGAGCTGATGAGTCGTCGCCAAGGCGAGCTGGACGCGCTGGTTGCCACAGGTTACAAATCTGCGCTCACTGAGGAGAGGAGACGATACTGCTTCCTGGTGGACAGGCAGTGCTGTGTCACCAAACTGCTCATAAACTACCACACCAAGGTGATTTATTTCATCTTCTGCTTCTTTTCCTGTCAGAGGATACACAGGAACTCTGCGACTAATAATTATTTACCTTTAAGAAGCGTCTCCTGCCATGTTTAAAACTCTTATTTTTCTTAATCTTCTTTTAATTCTAGGGTTTTAGAGACATAAGGGGAAAAATGTATTGTTTTAATATGATAGGAAATAACACAACATAATCCATTGTTTTATTAACCCTTGTTAACCCATCATCAGTAAATGTAAGCACCCCTATGAAAGCAGACGTTTTGTCAGGTTGCTTGTTTGGATCAGTCAGGTGTGCGTTAACTCGGCGCTAAGGCGGAAAGACATCAGCAACAATTCTATCATTTTACAGCAAAAAAGATTATTAACAATTGAAAATTATTCCAGATCATTTCCAGTCTTCCCAGAAGTGGTTGTTGCAGCACGATCGTACAATACGCACAGAATTTAATAACTTTAAGCAGCAGTTTTTCAGCATCTGTCTCGTCTCTGAGCTGGACACCTTGCTGTTATAGAGTCTGACGTTAACGTCTATGTTTCCAAAAGTCTGCAAATCTATGACAGAGAGACTGAAAAAGAAGGAATTAGGTTATTTTCTTACACAAATTGCAGACCTCAGCATTATTTAAATGCTGCTGCAGGACAAAACTGAATTTAAGCAATGCTTATGGAACAACATTTCACTACAACAATGTGAGAAACGGATGACATACAAAAGATATTTTCTGCTGGAGGTGACTACAAGTTGTCGAATTATGGGATGTAGATGTTATTTTAACACCTCTTTGAGCTTCTTGGTGGAGTTTTTGTTAAAAAATAGTAAT
>JBBDHI010000006.1:11854152-11872562 GCA_037177115.1 Craterocephalus stercusmuscarum | reverse complement strand
ACTGCTTGACTGATTGTCAGTGAAGCGCCTTGAGATGACTTTGTTATGATTTGGCGCTATACAAATAAAGTTGAATTCAATTGAACTTATAAGGCTTTAAGTTTTAGAATGAAGTCAGCCCTGTTTGGGAATAAAAAGGTATTCTGAGCCAGCCTTTAGTTGGAATAAAAACCTCAACATCAACTTTTTTTGCCTTTTCTGTGGTGGTTGATCTTAACCATATAGCATATAGTGGACTAGCTTTTAAATGCATTTAACAGCAAAACACAAGTCATAGACTATTCACCGTCTAAGGCTGAGACTTGTGCTTTTGGCTGGGAATTTCTTTCGTTGCAACCTGTAACTACAATTTCTAGGGAAGAAATTTGTGTGAATAAGGATCACGATAAACATTAAGTTATCAGTGAAATTCGATGCATCTATTATCTAGTTTATTGTATAACAAAAAACAAGGCACAGTATTATTTGTGCAATAAACTAGAGAAATATACACTTACAGGGTCTCATAAGAAATAATTGAGGGGGACTGCATGATACATTAAGGATGTCCAAAATTGGTGCTCTTGGGCCCCTGTTGTGCAGGTTTAGTATACATCCAGCAGCAGTACAACTGAGTCAGATTACATGGTGCTTCGGCAGCACATGACAACAAGCTGTTGAGGAGAGTCATTAATTTGAATAAAGTATGTTGGAGCTGGGACAGATATAAAACCTGCAGGACCACGGCCCTCGATAACCAGTCATTCACACCAAATGGTCAGTCCCTTATCTTCTATTCTTAGTTTGACTTAAATTTAATACTAATGTGAGACCTGAGACCAGCTGTAGTAACTGCGTTACACTACGACCACAGCACAAACTCCTACACATTAGTGAAGAGACTGTTTTCTTACCTAGCAGCCCAATTCCACAAGAGGCCACAATAACAGGCTCCTTATTCCAAGCATTTTTTAGGAAAGCTCCGATTCCTGCAGGAAAAACACACCGGCAAGTCAAAACCCACAGTTTACAAGCTACGCTTGGCTAGCTAATGCTAGTTCATGTTAGCAAGACACCCAAGGTCACATTTTTCGTCTATTTTCAAACCAGTATAATAGAAATACGGTCATTCTAAAACACAGATTGTGTAATTTCTAACGTTTAACATGTTCATCTTTACAACCAAGAGGTTACGGAAAGGCTAACGTATTGTATTAAAGGTTCAAAAATGACAAAATACAGATGTACCTGCCATATTGTCTACTGTAGTTTAAGCGAAAAGAGTGCTCATGGGAAATGTAGTATCGATTAATGTGTGACGTATAATTGCTACGCCCGTCGCGCATAAACACAAGTGGGAGCTGCCTAGAGCCATTGCTGTTGTTTTATGTTATTTTCAGTCAGGTTTGATGTTTTCAAACGCTCTTTTATCAATATTCCTGCATAGACGGAAGAGTTATTGACAGTCTATTGAGACGTTTAATGATAAAAAGCAGTTTTGAGTGGAGCTCTGAATAGCTGCAGTTGAGCAGACATCAATGTTTTTGGACTGAAAAAGGTAAGTCTGTCGTGAGGCACTACCTTGATCCGTCATTCAGATATTGGAATATTAGTATAAATATCATGTTATTAGTAGCGGAAACATTTACCGTGTTAAAGCTGGACTCCGTGTGATTCAATTTGCGCTTGCCATTTACACTTGTCGTCGCACCAAATGTAGTTTTAATAAAAGTGTTTGTATTGTGACACAAAATTGAACCTCTCTTCAGATGATGGAGGATTTTTCTGGCTTGGCTTTGCCTCCTCTATTCGGAGGTCATATACTGGAGGCAGAGTTGGAGCCTGGTGGTGTGGAGCTGGGTCCAGGAGAGGTAATATTTTAATTTTGGGTTTGAAATTAATATTTTGAAGGTTTATGTCTGTATTTACTCGACATAAAAGCTGTTGAGGATCCTTGCTGGTGGAGAAGTTGTCTCTGATGTGCAACAGAAACTTTTTCAGAGTATACTATCTTTTTTGGGATGCAAATAAGTTCCTTTTTATGCCACAATCAAAGTATCTATTATTATTTCTTTAGTTGACCTTTATGCAAATGATTTGATATAATTTAATTGTGCAATTTGAGTTGTCTTGATGTAATGGATGAACAAAATTACATGGCCTATCTTCTGGGTAAATTACATATAATGACCCATCTCCTGATATTACATTAATGAACCCATCTCCAGGGTTATCTATCACAAAAAATAATTTCATCATAATTCGCTACCAGGAACTTGTACAAAAAATTACATATCATGATTGGGAACTTGATTATATTACGAGGAAATGATTTATATAAAAGAGAATTAGATTACGTCACAAAACTCACTCACATAACAAAGAACTAATTTGCATAAAACAAACTTCAAACACATAATGAAGAACTTATTGATATAAGAGAACTGAATTTTCTTATAATTTGGTGCCGAGTTATGTTACTTATTTAATTTTTATGCAAATTGAGATTTATTTTATTCTAATAACTTTCTGGGAATCTATTTAAAGAGGAAGGTCTGCACCAACGCCATTGTACAGACACGGTTCTGGTTCAGGCTCTGACTCTGACTCTGTTCTTGTGTCTCAGAACTTTGATGCTTTTTGGGGAAATGGCCAAAGTTAAAACACCAGTATAACCAGCACCAAAGCTTCACTTGTCTTTCTTTCTTTCTTTTGTTGTTCATTCTTTGCTAGCAGCGGGTTTGGATGCCAGAAACACAGTTTTTTTTCTTTACATAAACAATTGTAGATAAATGACCTAAGCTTGTACTCTTGTGTACAGGGCCACATTTAAATTAAGGAGAACTCAATTACATCACAAGAAGCTCAAATATATAACAAGTTTGACATAAAATAGTGCTACAGTTTTATCACCAGGAAGGAACCAGATCACACCAGTTACAAAAGATTTGGGTTCTCTCCTATTACTTTCTTGGAAGGATTGGGATTGCCTTCCTCCTTTGCAAACTGTGTAAAACTCCAAAAGGCCCCACAGCCCACCACTCTCTATATTTTGAACCTTCTGGATCGCCAGATTCTGAATATCAACATGATTGGGGGACAAACAGTGTCAGATTATTAATATCTTATGTCCATGATGTCATTTTGTCTTTTTTTGCCAATGATTCTGGACATTATCTGCTGAGTTAGAAGTTCTAATGGCAAAATTATCCCCATTTCCCAATTCTTTCTTTGGCACTCAGCTGGGGCTCTTATGGATTCTTTGAGGTGCGGGTGGAACGGACAAATGATGTGTGTCTGCAAAACGGAAAAAGTTTCTCCATCTGTTGCTAGTTGGAAAAAAAGGATATGAATTTTTGCTAAATATTGAGCAAATTTGCCGAGTTGACAACAGCATCCGCAGCTTTGGCGGAGTCCAGTGTCTACTTTTGGTATTTCCCTGGATTCGACTCCAGATGCAGCAGAAGTGTGTGTGCCATTTGGAACGTGTGACAAAATAGCAGAGTGAAACATTGCAAAATTATTTTAATAATCCCTTTTTTCAGTGTTTTGAGATTATTTTGAGCCCAAGTCTAAATCAAAATGTACACAGCCCTAAACTACAGTATTATTTTAATTATAATTATCATGCACAAGAAGAATAAACAGATTTTTCATTTTGTTGTTAATTCTTTGTCAAATTAACATTGTGAAGTTGGTAGATAAATTCTTTCAGCCAAATTGATGTTATAATACAAAGATGATTTTTTTCAGTGCAGTGCAGCATGAATAATTTCCTTTTATTTCCCTAATAATAGTTTCACAATACAAAGATGTCTTATACAAAAGGAAAATTGTCTGCACAGTCAAATTCAGTAAAGGATAGTGATGCTGTTTTTGTTTCTTTCCCTTCAGGTGGAGCTGGATACAGGAGGTAATGACCCTCTTGAGAGCACAGCACAAGAAGATGAAGAAAGCAGAGCTCTCGACAAAAGGAAATATCTGGCGCTGAGCAGGAGATGTAAAGAAATTGAACAAGTGCGTGTTAACCTTTTTATTCTGTGTATGGGTCAAAGACTTCCTGAATGTGTTTCCTGTGAAATGTGTATGATGGTTAAGCAGAATTCAAATGCTTACATCTGGAACAATTTCAATTCATAGAGCTCTTTAAATCCATTTCTTACATATATTTTACTACGATAAATCAGTACACCTGTAAATATTTGCACATGTTCACCAGCCTGTTATCAAATACATTATCTGTGTTCAGGTAAACCAAAAGATTTTGGGTCGTCTTCACCAAGTACAAAGAATTACACGACGCTTGAAGAAAGAAAGGCGGTATAGATCTTTATTTCAAAAACTAATTCTTTTGCACTTTTTTTTCCCCCTCTTGACAATTAATCTGAGGGCTGTGTTAATCTTCACAGGTTTCTAATGAAAACTTTAGATGCTCATGGGGATGATTACAGAAATGCCCAGCTCACTATACTGCTCGAGGTAAGGATTAGAGTAAACGGGACATGATGGAATTCCAGGACTATCACTAGTATGGAATCAGCAACGTCAGACAGCACTGTTGTCCATGAGATGAGCAGCTTAGCTTGACTATTGCTGGAATTGACACTTTCAAAACACTTACAGAGAGCTTTGAAGCCATGTTTGTGTGTGTTGATATGTTTGTGATGTATAAGTGAGAGTAATTAAGATCACTGGATGCCACCACTTTCTGGCAAATGTTGCAGGAAGAGTCTGGAGTCCACATAGATCCTACTGCTGGACTTGAGGAGGAAAAACTCAATGGTGTGTCTGGTTCTTTTGCAACGTTGCATCAGGGAGGTGGCCCAAAAAAGAAGAGGCACAGACTTGCTCGGCAGGAAAAGGATAAAGATCAACAGGTAAACAAAAAACTCTTGATGGTTTCTTGTTCATGAATTTGCATATGTTGATGCATCCATGGCTAGTGTCATTACACGAGCCATTAAGTGTTTAAATATCTATAGTGTAGACTAATTGGTGTCTGTTTAACTGTATTTTTGCATCTTTTCTCAGATTGAACCAGACATGTCGGTGTTGGCAGAGACTCAGTTTGGAGAAATGCCCAGCCCAACCTCTATGTCTCACTGATCAGTTCCCTGGAGTTGATGGTGATGATGATGATGATGATGATGACAGCGGTGCCCATTTTCTCCTACAGATCTATAAATGATACTTCCTTTTTTTTCAGTCAGACTTTATACTATTTGTAATTTTGCTTTGAGGAGTGTAAACAGGTTCAATTCACATAAGGTCAGTCAACTTCACTTGAGACATGTATAAAGTTGTTTTGTATATATTTTGTGTTTTGATGTTTTGTAGCCATAGTTTAGGACATCACACAACTTGAGTAAAATATATTGAACATCTGAATTATAAAAGTAATTCTGCTAAAAAATGAACAAAAAACACATGAATTGTAATTAATAATTGTTAAATAATTTGGCTCAAGGGGTAAATGTAGTTATGACTATTAAAACATTACACTCTGCCTTTTGAATACTTTTTATTTTTTTGTATTTTAATGTTACTTTTAAAAACATCTGCATCAACAATGTATACTTACATGCAGCAGATCCCAGCTGGTGCGTTTCTATATTATCTTTCTACTCAACTGCTCAAATAAACACGCTATCTTTCAGTTTTAGGCAAAAATGAAAATTACTTTCTGGACACATTGCAGTTGTCATAATTCTTGCCTGATATATAAATAAAAGCTAATAAATATGGATGCATAAACGCTATAGAGAAAAGAGGCAAGACTATTAATGAAAACGTTAAGACAGGTTTGGCTTTGTGTCGATCATAAATCATCTGACTAGCGAGCCAGTGGTTGGTTATTATTAAAGCGGATGTCTCGCAGTGACAGACATGCCTTTCATCCAATTAGATCGCTTAAAACTAATTTAGGGCGGGGCCTAAACGCGGAGGTGCGATTTTAGCTACCGTCCATCTTCAGCTACAGTAGTGAGCGAGCTTGTCGAAAAGAAATCATATTTTGGAAGTAAAGAAGACTTTCTGGGATAAGTTTTGGCTGTATTTGAAAAAAGATAAACGAAATCCCATATCCTAGGTAAATGTCGTACACAAGTATACATCTAGATTGCTGTGTTGACCCAGTTTCCCTTTTTCCAAAATTTGGCTAGCTGGCTAGCTAAGCTGCTAGCTAGCATTTTATGCATCAGCTAGCCAGGCACTTAGCCCTATTAGCTAGCATATTGACGATTAGAACGAATTCTACTATATTTTTCATTTCACAACGCAAACCCAATTATAACTGGTGTTCGGGGCACCAGAGCAAAGATGCATGAATATTGAATATAAAAACATGGTACGGGGCAGTTGTTTTGAAACGGGCGAGTTTGTAACCGAACGAAGTGGACGAGCTAGGCAGCTGGCTAGTATTCAGGTTAGCTTGTTAGCTGGTCTGTTGTAGCTGGAAACTAAATAAGAAATATCTATAATATTTGAGAGTTTGTTCAAGATAACCACGTATGGTGAAAGATCATGGTGATCATACTCAACCTTTTGATAAAAAGTGCTTGAATTCTGCAGCGGCTTCATTATTTGTGCTGCTAATGTCAACCGGCCAGCTAGAAGGAGTTAACGTCAGTTTCACTCACTGCAAACGGGTGTACTGATACTCCTCTTGGAAGAATTTTGTTTTGTTTGATTTATGAATTGATGCATCTTTATCTTTCTTATATAGATAACTTTGTGACAGACGGAATGTGGACATCGTCGTAGTCAGAGCCATGGCTGACAAAAGAAAACTTCAAGGTAATGCTGTTCTTTACAACTCTTAAGTGATGTACAAGGCCAGTCACGCTGTCCTGCTCGCCATAGCGTACTGAGCTCCACATTTCACTCACCAATGATGTAATTGTTTTTGTCAGAAGTTGTGAGGAAACTTTCAGTGTTGCATTGAATTTGTGAGCAATGCTATTTTGCTGCATTTCTACAGGTGAGATCGATAGATGTTTGAAAAAAGTAGCTGAAGGTGTGGAACAGTTTGAAGATATTTGGCAAAAGGTAAGAGATCCTTGCATCAAGCCTTAATGGCATTTTCTACTACCATAACTGAAGGAGAAAAAGTGCAATATGTTGCTCGTTGTCTGCATTTCAGCTCCACAATGCAGCCAATGCAAACCAGAAGGAAAAATATGAGGCTGACCTCAAGAAAGAGATTAAAAAACTACAAGTAAGATAAGCCAACAGACAGATTTTCACAGCTAAAAAAAAATTCACATATAGTCATTGTATTCCCAATAGACTGTGTTTTAATGTTCAACTTAATGTGTTTTTCCAGCGATTGAGAGATCAAATAAAAACATGGGTGGCTTCAAATGAGATCAAAGACAAAAGGCAGCTAGTTGAGAACCGCAAACTTATAGAAACGGTATGACACATTCATTTTATCCTTTTAAAAAGTTTTGTAGTTGCCTCCATATATGTATTTTTTCTTAACAGTTTGACGCTCCCTTATAAAAATGAAATATTCACCCACTTGAGGGTTGAAACAGTTGATGACAAGGTCATAATGCATGATATTCGCCGGTACCATTTAGTGTTGAGCCCTTCCAACAACTTCTTTTCTGTTATTTTTATGAAAAAATAAATTTTAAATGTAAACAAGGCCCATTTGATCATCTTTCTTCAGCAAATGGAGCGGTTCAAAGTTGTGGAACGTGAAACTAAAACAAAAGCCTACTCTAAAGAAGGCTTGGGGCTCGCTCAGAAGGTCGATCCAGCTCAGAGGGAAAAAGAAGAAACGGGACAGTGGCTAACAGTAAAGCATTTGCTATTTTCTACTTAGTTTATATCACCATTAATTATTGTTTTTTATTGTTATTTTAGTGGAAAGCAAAGAGAAAAAAAGTCAAATTTTAGTACATATGTTGTTTTAGATAGATTTCTTTTGAATATGTTTGTATCCTTTAACACTCTTTTCTCCTGTTCCTCATCTTTAGAATACAATAGACACTCTAAATATGCAGGTGGATCAGTTTGAAAGTGAAGTGGAGTCTCTTTCAGTCCAGACACGAAAAAAGAAGGGTGATAAAGAGGTAAGTCTTTCTGCTTCATCTCTTTATTATTTTTTTAAATAGCCAATTAAGTCTAATCAACATGGCTACGCTTGTATTTTGTTTGTGGTGTAGAAGCAAGATCGCATTGAGGAGCTCAAGCGGTTGATTGAGAGGCATAGATTTCACATTCGTATGCTGGAGACCATTTTACGAATGCTGGACAATGACTCCGTGCCAGTGGATGCAATACAAAAGATCAAAGACGATGTAGAGTACTACATTGATTCCTCCCAAGACCCAGACTTTGAGGAGAACGAGTTCCTATATGACGACCTAGACCTGGAAGACATCCGTGAGTTCAGACGTGTCAGAATGAGCCATTTAATTCCTTACGCTGTACACCACGATGGCGACATCTGACACCTGTCTCTTCTTTTCCTTTGCAGCTGCAGCATTAGTTGCAACTTCTCCTTCGGGTCAAGGCAATGCGGAAGATGACGTATATCTCCACTCCAGCAGCACTCCCACCTCCACCACCTCCTCCTCACCCATCCCTCCATCCCCGGCCACTTGCACTGCTGTAAGTTCTTCTCTTTGCATCATGAGAAGTTGTGACGGAGTGGTGAAATGATTCTGGGTAGAAAACATGCTTCCAGACACAATGTTACACATATCCTACTAATTTTAACTATGCATTTAGTTTAACCCACTTCCAATCCCATTGTGCTATAATCCACTGGCTAATATGCTAATTCAACATTTCAAAAGTGGATTGTCATCAAGGTATCTCCTCCTATAGGAGAACTCAGAGGACGATAAGAAAAGGGGACGGTCGACAGACAGTGAAGTTAGTCAGGTGAGAGGCTCTCATCTGTGCTGTGTCAGTAGCTGAACAGTGTAGTCCAGCACTCTTCACCCTTGGTCCTGGAGAATGAATGTGGCTGAGGGTTTTTAACTTCTCAAGTATTCTGTGTGGGACCTTGGTTGGAGACTTCTGATTTAGCTTGTGCCATTTCTTGCATATATGGGCCTCCATAGGTCAAAGTAAACATCGCTCCTCATACTGTCTGTAGCTTAGTAGCTGCCGCCTGTACAGTTTAAACTGAGATGCTTCTCTCTGATGCTTCCGTTTTCAGTCGCCTGTGAAGAATGGTACCCCATCCTTACTATCTTCCTTTTCTTCTTCCACCACCTCCGGGTCGTCTTCATCCTCCTCCCTCGTGTCCATGGCGAGCGTTGTCTGTGGCATTACCGCAGTTCCCACAAGCAGCAGTCTTATAGGAAGCTTCAGCAGTGCGGTGCAACAGCATCAGCATCAATCTGCACAGCAGCAGCAACAATCTCAACCATCAAACCAGTCGCAGCAACAACAGCAGCAGCCATCTCAGGCGAAACCTTCTGTCCCCTCAAACAACACCCCGAGCCCACCCAGCAACCCTCTTCTCCCGATATCCACTGCCCCCCCTCTCCCTACGTCCAGCACACCTAGTTCATCAGCTCCCAACTCTCAGTCTCAGCCCACATCGGGGCCCTCTTCGGCGTCCAGTTTGGGACTTGGACTGGGGCTGGATTTAAGAAAAGGTGGCATAACAGGGACCAGCACTGCCAGCCAAATGCCAAATCTAGGCTTGGGTAGCCACCCCACTCCTTTAAATACAATGGCAAGCCTCATTTCAGGGTCCACACCTGCCCCTTATGCTCAGGCAGCAGCATCAGGAGGCTTAGGTCTGAGCAGCAGCACTCAGTCCAGCATTTCAGTGGAGAGCAGCACTTCCATCCCCACCTCCGGCTCCAGTGGAGTCACCACCAACGGGGCAGGGACGGGGCTCGGCTTGCTAGGTTCTAGTCCAGCCCACAGTTCTCTAAGTGGGAGTATTTTGGGTCTGGTCCCTGGGCAGAGTGTGGCTCCTGGTACCTCTCAGGTACCTCCAAGTTCTGTAAGCACCACCCCTGGAGTAGTTGGCATGATGGGAAGCAACGGAGGAAGCGTTGGTGTGGTTGGAGCAGGAGTAGTAAACGCTGCTCCTGCAAGACCGCCGAGTGGACTGAAGCAAAACGGAAGCACAAGTAGGTCATAATCTTCTTGCTCCTGTGTGACCGTTTACTCTGGGCTTTCTATATAAAAGCTTCCTCCATCGTCTCCTTTACCTGCTTTCAGGTTACAGTGCTGTAGTGGCAGAGAGCTCCACAGAATCAGCTCTAAGCACACCGAGCCAGTCACAAAGCAGCCAACCTTCATCTCTCAGTTCGTCAACCAGTCAGCCGTAAGTCATCTCTACTCCGAGTCATATGAGTCCTGAAAGTAGGAAAAACAAACATCTTTTTCATGCATGATCTTTGTGTCTCTGGTTTGCATTGAACTTGGAACAGGATGGACAATGGTCCCAGCTTAATCAGCTCCATCACCCTACCCCCCAGCTCTCCGTCCCCCTCGTTTTCAGACGGCACACCTGGTGGAGGGAGTCTTCTCAACGGACCCCATTCCTACACACAGGCCTCTGAAGGCCTCAAGGTGAGCTAAACCACATGCTCAACTTAAATTTAACATCTGACATGAGCCAAAACTGGTTCAGTGTGTGAATAAGAAGTTTTTCCCAGTAATCATACAGCAATATGACATTTGCTTCAGACTGCGCCCACTCCTCTCATTTAATGTCTAAAACTTTATGTTAAAGCTCTGCCAGTACTCAGAACATGTTCAGTGAAAGGATCAAACTGTCAGTCGTTGGTCTGGTTGATTTTACGATTCAGTGATTTTCAGGAAAGGCTAAATTCAAACAAGCAACATTTTTCCACTGCAAACTTTTTGACTTGTTGCAAAAGAAAAATCACAGGTGATCCAGATTTCATTAACGAAGGCTGAGTCCCTGCAGGTCATGACAGTGAGCAAGACTGAGCAATAAAAATAAAAGTATTTTCCTTGCTATCAAAATGGAAGCAATCAGTTTTAAATCTGAGTAAAACCAGTTCTTTTACTGTTTTTTGGGGTTTTTTTTTTAAATTGCTGATCTCTGGCGTGGGTTGTTTAACCTGCACTTTTCTGTGACACATTACTTCAGTGTTTTGATATGCTCCACTGTAAGCAGTTGTATCAAAATATCCCAAACTGCCCACAGACCTCTGCTCTGACTGCATTTATACCTTGTACAGTGAAAGACTGTTGCATAAGTGTACGGCCTGCTCTTACACAACAGAGCACTAAGATAGAAATTTGGTCATACCAGGATGTTTTTGAATGAACCATAAAACAAGTCTTGTTTTCCTCCCTGCAAATGCAAAAACATTATAGGATGGTGTAAAAATATGAATCCAAAGTAAATTTAAGATACATTAACAAGTAAGGAAATATTTGAATCCATTGAGCTCCTGATAATTGATTATTCGGACCCTATTATGGGTGTTTTGAGTATAGGTCATTAATCGCTGACTGACTGTAGCTTTATATTTAAAGGAGGTAAAGATTTGACATGCAACTTTAGCACATAAATGTTTTCAAATGGTTTCAGATTTCATGAACTTTGTTTTTTTTTTTCGTTCTCTGGTATTATCTCATCCGTCATCCTTCCTCATAAATGCTGATAATTGTAGGTTTGTTTGTCTTTCTGTTTTACTTTTCTTCATTAACCAAAGTGTGTTCTCAACAACTCCTTGTACCCTCCTCAGGCTCCTGAGCCTCTCAGTTCTCTGAAGGCGATGGCTGAGAGAGCAGCGCTGGGATCAGGCCTAGATGGAGAGATTTCTAGCCTCCATCTGACCGACAGGCCACGGAACGGTTAGACATTATTATAAATATTATTATTATTATTGTTATTGCTGTTATTATCATTATGAGGAGTTTTGCTGCTGCCGCTGTTGTTGGTGTGATCTCAGTTTCACACACAACCGTCTGTTATTAGTACACGTTTATGTGTGAGGAGGAGACTTCCTTTCATTTAGAATACATAGGTCCTGTTTTTGTTATTGTTTTTTAATTCAGAATAAAATGAGCTTCTATTATACCAAAAATATTAGTGTTGGGTAGCCAGCAGTAAATTACTCACACATTTCTAATCATCTGTGTGATTTTTGTCTTTCAATTTAGTAAATATTAACTAGTCACTACCACTTTTGGGAAACTTTCTCCAATATTTATAGCATTACCTTTTTGTTTCTGTTGACCTGTGATGTATATTTACGTTTTTTCCTTTTTGATAAACAAAAAGATTAAATGGGACCATTCTCAGAGGTATATAATTGGATGTTAAATGTTCAGGGGATGAAATGGTGACATAAAATCAGATGCTAACATGTGAGTCGAGCAGTGCGGTGATGATTTAGTATCTCTCTATATCATCCACACTATTTTCTTCTTCCAGTAGATCTCTTCCCTAATTCATCAGCAACACCTGGCACACCCGCCGCCCCTCAGCCGTCTGTTTCGGAAGTCAGCATCCCCCCCTCACTCGGGGTGTGTCCACTGGGCCCAACCCCTCTCCCCAAAGACCAGCTCTACCAGCAGGCCATGCAAGAGTCTGCATGGACTCACATGCCACATCCTTCTGACTCTGAGAGGATCAGGTGAGGGCATCCCGTTTGTCACAGTTAGCAGCGCTGCACCCTGCATGCTTTTTATGGCTTGACCAAATAGGAAAAAGTGTTTGTTTGGGTTTTCACATTTTTACTTTGATAACAGCAAGTTGTTTCATTCATTTTATTTCATATGTACTCTGTGCCAGCTTGTTTCCTCAAATTTGGATGAGCTAATCTTCAACCATTTAAACTTTTATAAAGCATAGATGTGGTGAAACCTGTTATTGTTTTGTAAACCTGTTGGAGGCACTGAATATATTTGGAGTGTATTCAGATTTTTCAATTTTAAATGCACAGAGTTTAGAGCTAAATTCATAAATCTGTTTGCAAATCCGCTTCCTGTGACCCAATAAAAGGAAGCTGTGGCCAAATGTTTGGAAAGTTAGAAAAATAAAAACCCGGCTGTTGGTACCTGGACGGGATGGAGTGTATGATTCATGGACATAACAGCAAATCTGTTCATAAGCCTTTTTGGATTTCTGCTTTTGAAGTCGAGCAAAGTGCATCTATTTAGTCCAAAATGCAGTTTGCAGTGCCTGAGAATGAGTGGAGGTCTGTGATCCAGCCCAGGGATTTGTTCTGCTTATTTTATTCCTTGGCATTGTGTTTCCATTTCTCCCAGTAAAGTCCATTTTCTCTTTCTCGTCCCATCTATTGTCTTCATCATTTCTGGCCAAGTTATTAGTAAAAATAAGATGATAATTTGATGGTAGCACTAGTAGGTACATGTAATGGGATTATTTTCCTAATAGGAAGATTCTTCAATCGCGGCATTTAATACAACAGACTGGTTTTCATTTTCACTGTCTCACTTATTCCACTGATCTCCAGAGACGTCTTAGTGGTGCATGACATCGCCAGCTCACATGTTCCCCATCATTAACACTTTGTAGTGAATGTATTTTTCTTCTCAATGCCTGATTGTATCTTTCTTAAAGGCAATACCTGATGAGGAATCCATGCCCAACCTTGCCCTACCACCATCAGGTACCACCGCACCACTCTGACTCCATAGAGTTCTACCAGAGACTGTCCACAGAAACTCTCTTCTTCATCTTCTACTACCTGGAGGTAATCAGTCAGTGTAGCTGTTTCTAGTCCATCTTTCTTTCTTTTCTCCTTGTATTACAGCTCAATGATATCTTTGTGTGTGTCTCAGGGCACCAAAGCTCAGTATCTATCTGCCAAGGCTCTGAAGAAACAGTCGTGGAGGTTTCACACCAAGTACATGATGTGGTTCCAGAGGCACGAGGAGCCCAAGACTATCACTGATGAGTTTGAACAGGTGCAGCTTCACCACATTGATTCCCATCAACACTGAAACCGAAACGTCTATGTCGAATGGTGCTTTTGGTGTTCTCTTTTTTTAATGTTTTTTTCCCCCGCTGTCCTTGCAGGGCACTTACATTTACTTTGATTATGAGAAATGGGGCCAGAGGAAGAAGGAGGGGTTCACCTTCGAGTACAGGTACCTCGAAGACCGAGACCTGCAGTGACACACAGAGGGACGCAAAAAGGACAGAAAGACAAAAATGTGCTGCTGTTGACATTCCGAGACTGAACTCCAAACTGTGGATAGAGATTGTGATGTGTAGTAGAAACCCTCCTGTGAAGGAGACTGGTGTCTGTATAGGCTGCATCTCAATGTGAAGCCCTTGCTCCTCGTGTAAAGCTTTGCTTTTGACAAAAACGCCCCGTGGGTCCGATCAAATGCACTGCGTTGCACGAGCTGGGAGGTCTCTCGTTGGAGATCTGCGTTTGTGCCTGTCTGTGTGCACACTCAGTATGTGGCATTAGGAAAGCCTACCCCATGCATGTTTCTCTTTTTTTTTCCATTTAAACTTGATTCTCTGTATCACCTACCCAACATGAGCCTGGACGCCTTTGACTTGACACAAAACAAACCTTGGATTTGGTTGTTAAGCTGCCCATCTTGTATTTACTGTAATCTGGTGGTTTAGAACGGGGACGTACAGTGGACATTTAGTCATGGTGTGTAGGAACGGCTTCTTTTAAGATCCTACGATGCCTGTTTAATATGGTCACTATTGAAGATAGTGAGCGGTTATCAATAGTTTTATTGATATTGTCTTGGTCGATTAAAAACGTGATTGAGAGTGACCACAGGGCCTCTCCCTGTGACAGGGAAAGAATCCTTATTGGACATGGATTAAATTGCTATGCAATTGAACTGGTCTCTGACTCCCTCTCTTTACAAATAAAATGTTTTTAAGTTAACCTGTCAAAGATATTATTGCGCCTTTGTTTGTGACTACTTAATAAACTTTTAAATCTCTATATTAGGATTTGAGAAATGAATCTACTTGGTGTTTTACTCGTCTACCATTAAGGAATTCTCATGATTTCTAAAAAGGCCATTTAGAGTCAACTGAATGTAGCTTTACCCAAGTCACCTTTTAATTATATGGAAAACACAGCTTGCATAATAAATCTGAGTCCTGCCTTTTTTCTGTTACATTTTCCTGAAATTCAGTTTACCAGTCAATATTTAAGTGAAACCCCTTTTCAGTGAATGTTTACCAATGCAGCTGTTAAATTCTGGTGGTAGCTTTTAAGGGGAAGTAGGTTGTGAGGGTTGACCTGGATCTCGAGGGGGTCAGTCTTTCTTGGCAGTCTAAATGGGCAGAATTTTACACTGTAAAGCAACCATGAAAATTTCCAATCTGTACTTGAGTTTACATTGTGTGCAATTAGTCTTCAGGCTTCTTTGGAGGGGAGAGGGGATGATGGGGAAGGGAAAACTGAGAAAACTTGAGATCTGCCTTTTATAGATTATATTTTTGGGGCTTTAAGGTTTTCAGAAAGGGAAGGTCAGCCAAGAAAATGCTAAATGTGAATTTCAAGGTATATTTACAACTTTTTTTCCTCAGTTCTGCATGGGAGATGTCATACACGGGGTTATACAAGGATTGTACAAATTTCAATAAATACTTTTAAGAAATTACTCATCAGTGTGTGGTGTAACGTCCTGTCAATCCAACATGGAATCATTCATTTCCCCCTAATTTTACACTTGTGTTTAGTATTATCAGAAGAAAAAGATCTTAAAGAAAGATACAACACAGCCTCTTTACATTTTATTAAAATGGGAAATAAGTCAAAAGTAAAAATTAACACAGCACATTATGAGAGACATTTCAAATATACCATCACTATGCAACATTGAGCGCTACTGTCCATGTGCAGGATGAGTTTTTACATCTTAGCCTCCTTCTTGACTTTGAGGAACTCTGCCATATTAGAGAAATATTTCTGGTTGGCTTCAGCCACCTTCTTCTCTGCAGCTTGAGGGTTTACGATCTCCAGCCCCTGCAGTCGAGAGCAGAGTGAAGGTGAGCTTAAACAAACTGGTGCTGTAATCAGAAGGAAATGCTGAAACACGACATCCCCGTCTTACCTGCAGGGGAGTGAAAGCTACGCTGGAGCTGGTTCCTGAGGAGCGATCCCTGACTGTGGACTTTCCTCCGTATGTCATGCTCTGCTTCTGCAATGTCCTCTGTTGCACATGAGATGAATGTAGGAAGACATCAGAGACCAATGATATAAATCAGCCAGAGGTGGAGAGAAAAGGAGCTATGAATGAATTTACCTGCAGTGATTTGGAGATTCTAGCCTTGGTGGCTTCATTGACCTGAGCCTGCCTAACTCTGCCACTGCCGCTCTTCCCCAGCTGACCCAGACTGAAACCCAGATCCTCCTGGTAGGCATCGTCTTCAATCTGAAACACATCAGAAAGAAATTCAAAGCTTTGTCGCTTCAGCATCCTATGTGATTCACTTCTTTGGAGCCCTATTCTAAAATAATTACAACAAAGAAAATGAAAATAAGCAGTGTGGGATAAAAAACCTACATTCTAATAAAAGGACACCATCAACTAGACCATGATAATACGGAGAAAAAAAAAGATTTTTAAAGTCCATCAAAATTTACAATTGTTCATTTAGCTGTGACAAGAGGTTATTCCCACCCCTGAAATAAGATAAACATTATAGAAGAAAGTTATTCAGTATAATCGTTATAAAAATAAAAGAAGATTAAAAAAATAATAATAATGATCCACAAACCTCTGCAAACGTCATTCGGTTGGCGTGTTTCCTGATCTCAGTCAGCCCGAGACGTTCCTTCATCTTTCGATACCTACAGGAAAATGCATCAGCACAGGGTCATACTAACACACACACATACATATTATATATATATATATATATATATATATATATACACACATACATTACATAATTTGCTTTATTTCCCTATGTACTGTTCTTGCAGAGGGTTTTTTAAAAAAATATTTTTTTTTTACTGTGGAATAAGTGGTATTATCTAATATTCTCTGTTTGTCAGAGGTTAAGCATTTTCAATGGATTCATTTTGTTAAAGTAATCAGAACCCTGTAGGATTATAGGAGGCCGTTTTAAAATAGTCCTTCGATTTTGACACATTTTTAAACAGCATCGTTGACTTTTGAATGGATTCAAAATGTCCTGTTGGAGAGGACACAGATCCTTTACCTCCTTCCTCCTCTCTTCTTTCTCTGTCCATCCAGTGGCGCCGGCAGTGGTTTCACCTGCTTCACTGGTGGAGGCTCCTGCCATTTATCAAACTTCCTCTCTATTTCTTCTTTTAGATCATAGCCAACCTGCAGGTGTGACAGAAAGGTTTCATCTTAATGAAACAGAAAGTTATTTTTTCAGTTTAGTTACCTTCACATTACTCAAGACAAAAAAACATTTGATTCAACCATTAGTTTGGTAATAAATAGATTAGAAGAGTTAAACTTTAAATAATGACAGTTTAATAAAGGCACCATTATGCACATGTATAGTGTTTTTTTAAGTCACCTTTCCATCTGAACTCTCGTGGAAACTGTCCACTCGGGCAGCCAGAGTGCATTTTGCAGCCACCAATCGAGCCGCCTTCCTCCTGAGGTCCTGCAGGGGGAAAAGAAAAGAAACAGAACAGTTACCGTTAGATAACAGATGTGTGGAAAATGCTCTGGTGTTGTTCATGCACTTATACTGACAGGTGGCAGTGACTGAACAACATCGCAGTGATAGATGAAGCCTGTGTGGGGAAGCAGGGACGTGCTGCTAAAGCCAGACAGCGTTCTCCTCTGGGCTCCCAGCAGCATCAGGTTACAGGCTGGCATCTTCGAGAGGTTAGTGAGGCCACCAGCGATCCCTGCAGCCAGCGAGAGAAAAACAGACACGAGGATAATCAGCCTTAGATAAAACATGCTTCTGTACATGTGTGTGCAGCCATGACTACCGTCTCACCCATGATCTTTGCAGCTGTTGATGCCCCGACAATGATGGACAGGTTCGGTGCTATAAATGACATTCTGGATTCCACATACTCGTATATCTTGTGTTTAGACTGGTTCAGCTCCAAAGCCATGTCACAAGCTTCCTCCAGCTGCTTTAGTTCCTCCTCACTTAGCAATGTTCTGGAGAACAAAAGATGGTGAAAATCAAGTTTAGAACTAATAAGAGCTAAAGCTTTGCCTGGCACAAAACTAGTGTGGATGGTCACCCGTCTAATATACTCCTATACTAATATTAGCATATTATCATAGATTACAAGGACAACTCACCCCTGTGTAGTTGATGCGGTGACACTGACAACCATAATAGTGGCATTGGTTAGAATTTGTTGCAGCGTTTCATTGTTTTTACATTTCTCCAGATTGTTTCCTAGTTCCTTGATAGGGAGCATAAAAATGAGACAAAACTTTATGGTTAAACCAAATGCAAGGAAACACTGAAAAAAACATGCATTTTTAACAAAGTTATTAAAAAC
>JBBDHI010000006.1:11839022-11850750 GCA_037177115.1 Craterocephalus stercusmuscarum | reverse complement strand
AAATAAAGAAACGTTACAGGACATAGTTCCATACAGTACAGATTGGCATATAATAACAAGTTAAATTATACAAAATACTCCTTTTTCTTTTTTTTTTTCTCTTTTCTTTTTTAGCAATTAATATGTTTGGGAAAATATTTTGATTTATTTTTTAATGAATATCTTAAAGAAGGTATAACTTAGAAGCATTCTGTGCCAAATAAATTGTAGCTAAGTTCAAATATGTAAATAGCACAGACGCAAATAAATAAACGAATAAATAAATAAATAGAATAATATAGTCAAAACAGAAATTAATGAAAATCTTTTCAGAACTAATGATGTAAAGAAACTTTTTAATTTTTCGTGCAGTCTAAGAATACATCTAATGTAAAAAGCTCTAAAATGATATCATATACACTTGTGTTATGATATTTGTACAAATGCTAAGGAGAATTCTCAGATACAGGAGTCAAGAAATTTATGTCAAACTTCTGCCTACAAGAACAAATGACTGACTGCAATGAAATCTTTGTCTTTTAATTAAGACTGGACTGGAATCCAAGCGTTTACATAGACAGATGAATGACTAAAGAAAGTGCATTCCCCACACACCTGGGGAATAATACAACAAAACAAGCAGAAAAAGCTCAGATAAGCTGGTACACAGCAAGACTCCCACTGCATAGCTGTCAAATCTGTTTCAGATTTTACAAAGCTCCAGGTTCCTCGTCCTCCAGCATATGCTGCCTTTTCCAAAGACTTTAGTAGCCAAAGTGTATGAATAAACTTTGTAAACACTGGCAGGCAGGAGCTCAGAAACCCCTTTCATACAAAATCCCATTGCTGGTAAAACCCGGAATGTGTCCAGCTTTTTGAACCAGAGTCTCATTCTTCCAGTTGCCTATTCAATAAAAAAATATTCCTCTGGGTGAATGGCTGGTTGTTGGGTAAATTCACTGGCCAGTCCAAGAGGCTTCAGCTCTACAGGTTCCCATTATGACGTATAACTTCACACTAAGTGGGGGTCGTTGGCAGGACTGACAGTGAAGCGAGATGAAGTCACTGGATTGGCTCCCACAGGTGACCTTGGTTTGATTGAGAAATCCTCTTTCCTTTTTGATTCCTTGCTTTTGTTTGGCCCTGATTGAGAAAAACAAAATTAAATAATAGCATCATTACCAGGACCATGGATGGTTACTGAACCCTGGGCAAACAGTCTATGAATTAACTGTTAATGAGGAAACTTCATCCAATGTAAAGCCGCAATAGTACGCAAAGCTGTTAGAAGCTGCATTGTAGGTGGGATGAGAGGTCTTTCTCATGCCTGTTCCCAGGAGAAATGTCCCATAATCCCGCTATGACTTTCACACATGTAGTTGACATGCACAACAATATACACTTGCATCAATCCGTGCGAGGCAGACACTAAACTAAGAATATACAATAATTAACATGCTGGCACTGAAGCAAGACAGTTCTAGCTAAAAATACCTCAAAGGAAACATAGCCTCTTCTCTCACAGCTTTGAAATCTTGACTCAAGGGGCTACAAAAGATCATGAAAGTATCTAATTTTGGTGATTCTCTGCGTGCAAGAGGAAATTCTGAGCACCAGCTTTTATTAGGCTGGGAAATGAGGTGATGAGTGTACGAGACAGAGTGGAAGTCAAGCAAGCGGCAGAAAATGTTTTGGGAAACCCAGCTTAGGGCTTGCATTGTTGAGTGCAGGATTAATGTCCCCGCTCAATTCCACATGCCACAGTGTCGAGCCGGGTGATTATGGGAGATTAATTCTGCCTCTGCGTTAATTTGGAGAGGAGATGTTTGATCTGAAGGTTTTTCCATTTAGGTGGGTGAGGATGACTTGGTGGCTGTCAGACTTTATTATGTTATTAGTGGGAATGGAAACATGTTGTGGTTTATTGATAGTGGTTGTGTAAAGCAGAGTTTTGCATAAAATCAAATCTGTCAGTCTTAACATGCAGGACAATAAAAGAAAAGCCATGCCATTAACATGATTCAAAATGACTTTCTTCATTCTGCATCTTCTTTTGAACATAAGACATTTTTTAACTCACCGTGCAAATCCAATTTGCTGCTTTTGACGGACACTGCAGCTGGACTCGTAGGAGCTGTAGAGCTCAGCTCATTGGTCGGAGTTTCCTGTTGCAATCAAAGAGGTTGTCAGGCATCGTTTTAAATCAAACACACTCTTCCACACGCATACGTTCAATGGCAAATGTAAAATACCTGATCAAAAAGATATATAGTGACATCATCAAAAAAGGACACGTTCCTCCCTCTGTCTCTCTCTCTGTCCAGGGGCTCCTTGGGTGATTTCAGTAGACTCCTCAGCCCGACGCGTTTGTCCACGTCCGTCTCTGTGACAACAATCACCCTGCGGGAGCTTTCGTCCTCCTGGTCATCCTCCTCCTCCTCTTCATCTGGTTCACTTCCTGATGACAGACCCCTCCTTCTTCCTATCCGATTTCCGATGGCTCCATCCCCAAATCCCCCTTTGCCACTTGGAGGAAGGGTCAAAGCAAGAGGAGGGAGGGCGAGAGACAACCGTGCTAGCTTTGCTGGAAAAATTTAAAAGAAAATAAAGACAGAGAAGAGGCATGAGCCAGCTAACAGCGTGGTGTGCTATATTTTTGTTTGTATACCTTAAATGTGATCTAATACTTGCTGTTATGTAAAAGCCATTTAATATCTTTATTACGGAGGCATTCCTCTACTGGGATTGGATTAATTTCTCCCAAGTGTTAATAGATGGTGATTTTTAATGTGATGTGTGTATGTGACAACTGGCAGTAAATATAGGAGCTACATGCAGCCCACCTGAGCATCACAGGTAATGGTGGGAGAGCAGCCATATTTCAAGCCTTAATATGTACATTTTACCGTAAAATAAGATTACATTTCAATATGGTCTCAGTCTGTGGTCTGTTTATATGTCAAATTACTGGATTAATAAAGCATTAACATGCAAGCAGTTTCATTTACTGAACAAAAACTCATTGCGTTTTGTACAATTAATTTATTCTTTTTAAACTCCCAAAATTCTGCAAATAAACTGCAGATAATGCTGGGTAGGAATGGAGGAAAAAGTGAAAAAATTGCATTCTAGGTTATTTCATGATAGGTTATTCAGAAATAATCAGAAAATAGAATGATTTATTATTTTCTAAGAAAAATGAATAAATGGTTGAATAAATAAATAAAGTTTCCTCCTCTGATGGTTTTCACAGGTTGCCGTAATGGGAAACAAACTTATTATGTAACAAAAAAAATTTTTAAAAATGATTTACTGATACCCAACTGACTACTATAAAGTACCAAAGTGTTGATCGATGCTTCAGCGTTATACCTTTCATTGCCTGGTTTGCAGTGGGCTGAGTTGCTGTCATCTCGGGTTGTTCAATCACAGTGAGCGGCTCAGATTTAGTTTTATCAGAGTCCTTGAGCAGCTGGTTGCTGGGGGCATCATCCTGCTCCTCTTCACTAAAACAAACAGAAACAGATATGAAAATACATTTATTAAAGATTATTTGACCAAAATACTGGACCAAATGATCTCTCATGTATAAACATATGACAGCATTGGCATTAGCGACATAACTGGTCGATGCAGATGGCCGCCCTCCCTGAGCCGGGTTCTGCTAGAGGTTTTTCTTTCCTTCCTGTTAAAAGGAAGTTTTTTCTTTCCACTGTCGCCTGTAGCATGCTCAGGATGGGGGATTGGCTCAAAGTCAAGATGCCATCTGTTTGTTGAATGAATTGGCTTGTATAAATACTGACTGATGACAACAGATTTGCTCCAACTGATTGAGATAACATTGACGTGAATTCGCACGAAATGAATAAAGCTGAATGAATTGTTTTCAAATTATTCTATCACTCACACACTCTGGTTTCAAGGCAGCCTTGTAGTTTTTTGTGTTTGTTTTATTGTACAGTTTTATTTGTTTTTTGTGGGTTGTTTCTTAGTTTTTTCAGACATTTGTGCTGGAACCTAGAAAAGCATGGCTGCAACATTAGCTAGGGTAATAAAATGCATCAATTTGGGTTCATTAATTTGACTGATTATTTGATGAAAAAGAAAAGTAACATCCCGGGAGGAGTCTGCAGCAGCAGATAGAGCGGTGTCTCTATAGATCCTTAGCCACCCCAATCTCATGTTAAAGTGTGCTTGGGAGAAACATATTTGAATTCAATTTTAAATTTGCCTTTAAATTGACAATTTAAAGAACATTTTTCATTAATCAGAAACAATTCAAATTTGTTTCGGGCTGCATGACAGATTATTCTGCATCAGGCTTCCATGTTTAGCTTCATACCTCTCATCCTCTGTTTGGTCTTTCACAGGAACCAGTTCACTGCAGCTTTCTTGGATCTGCTCTCCCCAGGGCTGGAGTGTGACGGTCTCCTTCACAGCTGCCCCCCAGAGCACATTTGTTTTCACATTTTCACTGAGGGAGAACTGCAGCCTCTCTTCACACACCTGAACGAACAAAGCAAAGCAACTGAGCAGGTGAATAAGCTTGGGTCACATACGAGGCGCTACCAGAAATAAACAGACTCACCTGCATCATGAGACCATTTTTAGTTGTTATCTTGGAAAAAGATCCCTGCTCTTTGACATCAGACGTTGGGCCTGCTGGTTTCTGCCCATCATTCTCCTCTGCTGGAGGCAAATTGTCTTGGGAAACCAGGATCATGGCTTGCTCCGATTCCACCAACTTATCAGAGTTGTCAGAGATCCAGTCCTCATTCAGATCCATCCTGCTACCCTCAGGAGCAGAGTCACAAATCTCATCACATGCATCACTACCATCTGTGCTACTATCCTTCTGATCAGGGGTTTTCTTCAAAGACTCCAGCAACTCCAAGTTCCCTAAGAAAAGCTCCCCCAAACTTTCCTCTTCATCCCCAGAGATGCAGCAGAGTTGTTCCAGTTTTTCAAAATCCTCCAGCGGCTCCTCATCCAGATCTTTCCACTCAGAAATCAGCAGTTCAGGGATGTTGTTAAGAGGATCTTGGGGTGCAGACGGCACTGCAGACGATGCTTTCGGCGAAAAGTTAGGATCATTCTGACCTTCTATGTCGGACTGAAGGTTATTCTCATCTGTCAGTGTTATTTGTACAGACGGGAAGCTCAGATTGGCCGAGATCCCTTTATTCTGAGTTGTAGCAGGTGGCAATTCCTGCAGAGGTGGCTCTGAGACATCTGTGTTGTTAGTTGGATAAATATATGACTCTGTCTCAGCACTGGCAATAAAGTCTTCTAGATTAATGTGACTAATAAAGTCTTCCGCCTCTATGACAGATGGAGGTGGACTAGGGAAAGAGTCGTCCAAACTCTCCAGTTTATCATCTTGCACATCAAGGTCTATGCTTGGAGGAGGACTTGGAAAATCTACTGAGCTGAAATGATCTACTTCTGGGTATGACTGATCTCGCTCCTCCTGTGCTTTAAAGTCACTGTGATTGGATGGAAGGGGTGCGTCTCTGTAATCCTCCCTTACTTCTGTGGTGCTTATTCGTTCTACTGTGTATTGCCCTGCAAGCCATGGTCTCACCTCAGCTTCTGTGTTGAAGCCCGATTCATCATTTTCCAGGTCTGAGGAGTTAACGTGAGGAACTTCAGCGATACAGGCAGATATATTTGACTTTTTACTCTCTAAACTGTGGCTGAGGTGGTTCTCAAGATTAGAATTTGGGTCTTTGTCAGCAGGTACAGCTGACGCCTGCCCTTCGTTGTGGATGCTGCAGCGTTGATCCTGAGACCATCTGTTAAAATTTTGATTCTCCCCTGTTTCTATGGGACCTTCCTTGTCCCTGACTGCCTCCTTGCACGTAAAAATCTGCCTCTCTCCTCTCACTGAGGACTCTTCTTCAGGAATTTCTATGTTCTCGACTTCAATATCAGCAGCCTCTCTCTCTGCGTCGCGCCTAAAACTCTCGAATTCATTCAGGTTCTCGATGTTTTCCTCTTGTTGTATTTCTTCGGCAGTTTGTTGCCTTTCTGTCACTTTTGAGTCCCACGTTTCCTTCGCAGAATGATTTCCACTGTATCCTTGTGTTTCATTGGTCCAAGGTTCTTCACAGCCCTTCAGGACAGCGGGGTGAGGTTCACTTCCTGCAAGTTCATCGTTTTCTTCAGTTTCCCAGTACTCCCGGCCTACAACAAGCCTCTCCCCCACCTCCCACCCCTTATTAGAGAACCCGGAGAAAAATTCACTTCTTAGCTCGACTTCATGCCTCCTCTTTTCTGGGGAGGCCCACTGGTTATTTTCGTCAGGCCACAAGCGCAAGTCCTCAGACTGTGACAGGCGGTGACAGTCAAGCTCCCCCTTTATGACTCCAGATCCTGGTTTCTCCTCATTTTCCTCCAAAGCACTCCATAAGTCTTCAGTCATCACATCCAGTCTATCACAAGAGTCAGCATCTATGTTTTTAGCCGTGTCATCTTTACTTGCTGCCACGCTCAAGAGAGGCTTTTCCATCGGGGCGTTTCTCGCCTCTACAGAAGCTGGATTTACCTCTGTCTCCATTCTGACCTCTTTATCCTCTCCGCCATCGAAGCAGTGAAGGTTTCTTAGGCCCAGTTCGTTGTGGTCTAGACCCGTCTTCTCCTCACTTCTCTCAAGCTCTTTAACACCCTGCTCGACCCATAGATACGTCACACCACTCACACTACCTCTTTTTGCCAGGGTTTCATCTGCGTGTATGCCATGACTGGTTTGAAAGTCACATTTGTCTGATAATCTGGACTCTTTGTTGTCGCATTGAGATGGAGTGACAGATTCTGTCACCGTAATGCTTGTGTAATCATTGTTGCTTGGGCGAAATGTGAAATCCTTCGGCTGGCTTCCGGGTGAGGACTTGATCAAACTACCTGTCTCAGCGGGGCTCTTGGCATGTAGCTTGGAGTCTTCAGAGTCCTGGTATTTGCTATCTGTTGTCTCATAAATGATGCCATCGGTGTAGTGACTGTCTATTACGTACCCACTGCTGCGTGAGACCCCTGTCAGGGGTTCCTCATCTAATTTGGAAAACAACTCATCAATTAAGTCAACACAGTCCTTGACTTTGGGATCATCACACAGCAGAGTTGAACTTTTACCCTCACAGTGAAAAATGCCTGAATCTTCTCTCTGTACAGACTCTAGCCCTTTGCTTGGAATACCTTTGTTGCTGTCCAAACAAGAGTTGTCATTTTCAGGAGACTTCTGAAACCTTACATCAGTCTTGTCACAATTCTCAGTTATCCCCCCTTCAATAGTGTCTGTTCTGTAATCTGACAAATGGGAACCATTTCGTAACAGGGTCTTTTCTCCCATATCTCCCTCCTCTTCAGTTCTCTCCTCTATCCCGGTCAACATTCCCCGCTCACCTCCTCGGCTGCTGCTTGACCGAGAGGCAATGAGTCCCTCGCTGTTTCTCCTGTTCACACCATCACCCTCCCAGTCGCTGTCTGAGAAGTAGGCGGAGTCTCGATGCGGTGTTTCATTTCCCAGAGCCCGCCACCCGCTGCTTCCCACCCCTCCCCCTGTCCATGAGTCGCTGGGTGTGAGGCAATCTGCAGAGCTGGAAGTCATAGGTGAGAGGACTGAGTCAGTGGGGGTGATGAGCGAGGCATCGGAGGACGGCTCCCACTCTGGAGTTGCAGCAGGAATATGTTCTCCTTGGCTTTGTTGATCGTTTTCCATGTGCTGAAATGTATTTTCTCCATTTGTATCAGCAAACTTCTTCTTACCGTGAGCATTCACATTTTCAGCACTGCCCAAATCAGCTGTTCTCTCAGAGTTAGTCAGTGTGGTATCAGACTTCCCGCATGTTTGGAGCCCTCTCTCCGGGCTGTAGGCCTGACGGTCATCTTTCATTATCTCACCGTTCCCTATTACAGTAATCCTCTCAGTGTCATTTGTTATGGATGATTTGTTCTCACGCAGTATCACAGTGTTGGACTCTGTACCACTATCAGTGGATTCAGAAGTAGAGAGTTCTGACCGATCTGTCTGCTCACCTCTGGCCGGTAAGGCAGGTCCATCTGAACACTCCTCTTCCTTCTGACATTCAAGTGTTTGGTTGTGTAATAAACCATTTTTGGGCATGATTTCTGAAAACACAAACTCACCAGACTGGCAGTGAGGAGCATTGTTTCCTTGGCTGTCTATTTTGAGTGATTGCTTATTTGATCCTATGTGTAGAATTGGGATCTCAGGTCTGATGGAAACCTTTATCTCACTCTTCTTGGCACGCTTGGTCACTTGGGCATAGATGGCCTCAGTTTGTGTGTCATCTTTTCCTTTATTGGATGCTCGTATGGAGCTCTCTGACTGGAAACTGATGGTCTGGGCAGAATTTGGGTCAATGCATATGGACTCATATTCAGGAGAAAGTGGAGTAGGAGAGTAGGATGGATCTGGTTCCTTCCTGTTTGTGGCAGCATTTTGTCTGGATATGATTTCAGTTAGGAAGGTCTCTGCTGACTGGATCTCTTTCAGGAACTCTTCTCTGGTCATTTCAGGTTTCCGTGGCTCCTTCTCAGTCGTACACGCTTCAGACTCTTGCTTTTCAACGGTGATCTCTGACAGGAGAGAGCGGGATCTCCGTATTCCTTTGGAGAAAGCTTCCTCTGCCTCTGTGTATGAGGGAAGCCCTGGAGCGCAGACGTAGGGTTGCAACCTGGATCCTGCAGGATACAGGTACTTTACAGGGTCACTTTCTGATCCTCTTTCCACATCCACGTCCCTTCTCTCTGTGTCAATCTCTGTGAGAAAAAGATCCTTCTGAAATGATTCATTAGCATCTGCATTATCCTCCTCATCTCCTGTCCTGTTGATATGTTTCTCGTGTTCCCATGAGTGTCCCGCTGAGCCCATCTCTGTGATCAACGACTGAGAGCGGCGCATCCCTTTCTTAGGCACCACAAAGTTCCCCCATCTTTCTCCCTCTTTTTTCTCCGTTTTCTCCCTGTCCCAGGATGCCTCTGATTTGGCTTCACTTGACTCTGTCACACTTGATATCTCTGTCAAAAACAGGTGCATGGGGGATTTTTTGGCTGCAGAAACATGTTCTGCCTGAAGTTCGGCATCTTCTTTCCAAATGGCGGGCAGGATAGTGTCGAGGCGTGACTGAGTCCTTTTCATTCCCCTGGAAAAGAGATCCACAGAGGATGGGTCTGCGTCTTCAGATAGGCTAGAGTGAGTGACAGTCGTCCCACCACCGTATCTCTCAGGGGACATGAAAGGAGAGTCGTCCTCATCTGAATAGGTGGGACTTGATGAAGACTGCCTGTCTATCTGGGGGTTTGTGGCCTGGGTGCGGGGTGGATTTCGATAAATGGGGCGCAAAGGGTTTTCTCGACGAATAGGTGAGTCAAAGACTTTTGCATGGGAACGAGAGGTCTCCTTAGAGGTATTCGATGATGCTGTATGCTTGGTGTCGCTCTCTATATCAGATATGTCACAGGATAGCGGGTCTCTGTTGGATCTCTGCATCAGCGGTTTACTGTATCTCAAGTAAGAGTCAGATGTGTTGTAGCCGGGGACACTTCGTTGAGGTTTGGAGTGAGGAGGGAGAGGGGGAGGACACATTTGAGAAGGTTGAGGGTATATTGGATGTCTTGATGGGGGAATGGAGGGGGATAAGGATGGGGAAGGTGGCAGAGTCTGTCTGGCCCGATGGAGACCCAAGTGATCAAAAGTAGAAGGTGGGCAGGAGCTCATGTGATGGGGGTCTGTCTCAATTTTTCCACTGAGGGTATAATGAGGCAGTCCTCTGTATCCAAGTGGAGGGGCAGGGAGGGGCCGTGAGTGAAGATGGTTGGCAGAAGACATGGACATGGAGCGAGGTTTGGGAGGAAGGACCGGAGCGTGAGAAGCGGCGGAGGACTTTTTATCTCCCTCGCTGCTCTTTTTCTTCTCCACCTCATCATCATCACCTAAATCCACAACTGAGAAGTCGGTCACTCTGCTTGAAGTGTCTCTGAACTCAGCCACGCCCGTGTTGGGCATCTGAAGCTGAACCTCACTCGATCGAACAGTTTGGAGCATTTTTCCACCCTTATCAAAAGAATAAGGAACTCGCTCTTTTCCAAGTGTTCCACTGCGAATCTCCACAAGCTCCACGTCTCCGGGGCAAACTGAGTCGGAGCGAGAAGAGGACTGACCCCTCCCTTTAAGAGTTGGCGACTTGTCTTGGGGAGTGTGCTCCTCTAGTCGGATGTAGTATTCACTGGCAAGTGAGGGGCTACGGGCGCTGATCACTGGTACCACAGTGGGAGTGTCCAAGGATTGTCTGTGGTTGTTGTTCACAGTTGGGATTGGCTGAGGAGGAGGAAGAGGTTTGTAGCCTCGTCTGGCATGAGCCTTCTCCCAGAAATACTCAAAGTTCAAGCCTTTGCTAGTTTCTGTGACTGTCAGGATATCATCCAGTTCAGATGAGGACGGGGTGATGCAGTTCCCCACGGGGTCCAGCAGGGGGTAAGAGTTGTCTCTGCTCTCCCTGCTGTACTCTCTATCCCGATGCCGCTCATTTCCTGCAGTCTGAAAGGCAGGTGGACGGAGTAGGTCCCAGCGTCTCTCAAATGACTCCTCGCTCTCCCCTCGCCTTCCCCTGCCCTCCTCAAACTCCTCATCCTCTTCATCCTCTTCCCCAACACTCCCCCTCGCCATTCCTCGCTCAGCAGCCAAGACGGAGGATAGAAGGAGGAATATTTCTGCTACCGAGGGGCGCTGTGATGGCGGTAGCCAACAGGACTGCATGATCTCATACCTGTAGACAAGACAGAAGGACAAAAGGGCTAAATATGGAGATCAGCTTTTATTACTTTTTATTAAAATGGTTTTTTTTTGTACCTGCACAATTCAGTTTGCAGTTAAATACTGACCAGTAATCTGCATGGGAGAGTTTAAGTCTGGGCTGAGCCAGTGTGATCTGTCGCTCCCTAATGACAAAGGTCAGCACCTCCTCATCACTCAGGTGTCTATGGGGCTGAGAGCCAAATTCAAATAGCTCCCATATTACCACCCCCAAGGACCTGAAAAAAAAACACGAAAGAATTGATATGAAAATGCTTCACACACATGTTTCATGTTATGTAATATTTTTGAAAAGATATCTTGAATAAAGAGTCTGACACCTGCCAACTGCTCCTGCATCCCAAAGAGGATACCGATGGAGATAAGCCCAGTGACTCAAGCTAGGCTCAGATGTTTTAGCAACATTATCAACGTACTGCAGCATTTTATATAGATGGTCGTTTTTTTTTGGCAACTGAGTCACATGCAAAGTAGGAGGTAAAGAACAAAAACCCCAATCTGCAATCAATAATTCCTTTATCCTATCAGCTGAGATGAAATCATATAAGGGATGTCACGATTATAGATTTTTTAGGTACGATTACTGTTTGAGAAATAATCACGATTTTACGATTATCACGATTATTAAGTTTTAATTTCGCAACACTGGAAATTTATAAAATACAGTAACATGAAAACTCATTTTCTGTTAAGTTTTCTTTGTGTGCTGATGTAAAGACAACAGAATATGGCAACAAAATAAACAAAAGTACCATTCAAAATTCCCATTGGAATTGAGTAAAAATCCCCTCTGCTCTGGTAACAATGACAAAAAATAAGCTACAGTATTACATGAATGAATATGTGAATATGAAAAGATAAAAATTAATTTGAGCTTTAGGATTTCAGTGATGACAATCAAACAATATTTACATT
>JBBDHI010000006.1:11782331-11793485 GCA_037177115.1 Craterocephalus stercusmuscarum | reverse complement strand
AATTAATGTCATATCAATGTCGTGGCAGTCTGTGGATCTTTTACTTTGACACTTATGAACAATAGTTATTATTTCTTGCTCAAGAGCTGCTGGCAAAAACATAGAGTGGGAATTTGGTTGTATGCAATCACTACATTGAGCTTTGTCTGAAGCCAGATTTTGCGCAGCTAATTCTGGACCAATATTAACATAGAATTTATTAAAGCTGTTGACTATGTTATTTTTATCAAAACTTGGACCATGAGTGCCATTAAAGTACTCTGGATAATCACTTTTAGTGGGACCACTTTTTAATAAAGTTTTTAGAATATTCCATGTTCCCTTTATATTATTTTTTTTTTCAAGTAACATTTTTTTATAATACAATTGCTTACTAGCCCTGATTATATCTGTTAGCTTATTTTTATATGCCTTATATCTTTGTTCAGTTTCACGGGTCTTATATTTCACAAACTTTTTGTACAAGTTATTTTTCTTTTTGCACGCATTATGTATTCCTTTGGTTAACCATGGAACTTTAGCATATTTTTTGTGGTGTTGATATACTTGGACTGGGCAATGTCTGTTGTAAAGAGAAATGAACAATTCAAGGAAATTATTATAAGCATTGTCGACATCGGCTTCACAATAGACTGAGCTCCAATCCTGTAACATTAGACTATTGTTAAAGGAATTGATTGCTTCCTCAGATCTTAATCGTTTAAATTTCACCCTTGTTTTTTCCTCAATTTTTTTAAAGTCACTGTCATAAACAGTAAAAATAGGTAAATGGTCAGTAATGTCACAGATAAGCAACCCACAAAATATTTGGTTAGACATATCATTAGTAAATATATTATCAATTATTGTGGCACTATGAGAGGTTATTCTACTGGGTTTGGTGATGTTTGGGTATAGAGACAAACTGTGCATTGTATCAATAAAAGAGTATGTTGCTTTATGCTTAATTGGATTTAGTAAATCAATGTTGAAATCTCCACAGATGAATACTTCTTTCCCATGCATTGATGAAAACAGTTTTTCCATCCACGAGTTGAAGGCATCTATGTTTGACCCAGGTGTTCGATATATACAACTAACAATAAAATTTTTCTTCTTTTTGTTATTAATTTCCACGGTCAGACATTCCATCAGATCATCTACTGCAAGTGTCATTTTTTCTCTTGTCTTTTTCCCAAAAAGGTCATATTTCATTTTTTTTTTCTGTGGAGAGGACTCAAATCCAATAGAGAAGGCAAAAATCCAGAGAAGGCAAAAGATGCAAAATACACAAGACATTAAATAAGATGATAAGAAATATGAGTAGGTTTGTCAGAGAAAACCAGCTGACAAAGAAAATTAGAGAAGTGCAGATTTAATGCTTGAGGGACTGATTAAGAAATGACAAAGACAAATGCAGGAAGCGAAATAAATCCTGACACGAGGACAGCATATCCTGCATAATAAACCTGAGCTGAAAAGCTGGCTGACATTACTCAGCTCAGCTTTACAACACTTTCTGAGTTCATGTGCAAGACAAAGGTGCTTTACAGGGCAATAACATTATCATTTAAAAATATTATATTTCAAAATCTTCAGTAATTTTCCTGGGAGAAAATCCAAAATACATTTTAAAAAACATAAATAAGACTCAATAACCTACTTCTAAGATATTTTTCTATTTTCTCTCATCAGATAAACAACAAATGTAACTAGACTATTTACTGGGATCATTTTAGGTTTTAGTGGAACTTTTATCATTTCCTTCTCACAGTTAAAGACTCTTTAGGTTTCCCTATGCTTGCAAATAAAAGCCCAGCACATGGTGACTTATACAACTAGCCTCATAAATTAAAAAAAGCTCAATAAGGTCTGCTCATTTTAACCAGGTATGGACGAGTTTACGCCACAGCTGCAGATCCCTATCACCACTCAGTCGGACCAACAACCACATATGGAGTTGGTACAATGGTGAGTCGGACACACACAGTTTCATGGGTTTATTTGCAACATGTCCTGTTCACACCTGAAACTCTGCTTCTGCCAACAGGCCAGTTTGTACAGAGGAGGATACAACCGCTTCACCCCGTACTGAACAGATGGGGAGGCGGGAGGGGGAGTCTCTCTCATGAACTTTGGGACTGACAGGTTATGAGATCTTAAACCTCTCCATCTCCTCCAGAGACTAACCAAATCGAGGTTATAAATCCTGCAGGACCCGTTTGCTGTCCACCCTGCTGAAGCACACTGAGGAAGAGGTTCTGAAATCTTTTAAATGAGTTTTGTGTTGTGAATTTAAAGAGCGTTGAGCTGGTGTTAGCTGGTGACAAATACTGTGAGAATAACTTTTTCTGTGTTTAATATCTGAGAGTTTCAGGGGTCAAACTGTACGAAAAAGACACTTTGTACAAAGTCAAATGACTAATTTTTGATGGCGATTATTTACTAGATCTGTTTTTGAGCGTGTGTTTGTGTGAGTGGGTGAGTATGAGGTGACAGCTGTGACACCGATATAACTGTTTAAACCTCCGAGCTGCTGTTTGTCTGGATGTAGTTGGAAACAAACTGTTTTCTCCTTCTAACAATCTACCTCTCATACATCTGTAGCTTCTCTGACAGCTGTTTGGTTGCAGTACTTCCTTTCAACCCATCCTGCCTAACATCGTCTAGTTTCTGTATCTGTGGCTGTTTTACATTTACACAGTTATGCATCTATTTTACAGTCTGATGGCTCACAGGCACTCAGTCAGTACTTTAATTTTCTGACCATCTTCCTCTGTTCTTTTCATGCTGCCGATACCTTTCACTGTCACTCTTTTCTTGTATTTTTTGCCTCCTCTCCTCTGAAATAACTTCTTGTGTCCATGAATTGTTTTTTTCTGTTGCCCTTTTTCTGCTTTGTTTGACATTTACTTCTCAATAAAACAGTTTTTTCTTGTTTCTTCTTCTGTTTTGATTCTCATTTTCTAGATTTTCTTCTTTCTCATCACTCGCTGTGTTTCTGGGTTGTTTTCTGTTTCTAAAACATTCGCAGGAGGATAGTTTTTTTTTTTTTTGAGGTCAGTTTTGACAAAGTAAGCCCCCACCCCACCAGCATCATTTAGGCTTTTGACTGTATATGTGTTACTCAGTTTATTTAATGTTAAATAACTTTATGGTTAATCTTTCTTAGATTATGACCTTTTTCTTTTAAGTTATGGATGGTAATGAGAAAACTTTTGGTCCTAACATATTGCTGCTGGTTGTCGGTAAATTGCATCACATTATAAAGTACTTACATGGATCATTCCCATCTGTCCTCATACAGAAACTGAAACAACCTCTTCTTTTTGTTAATTCTCTTTCCAACTTTCTGAGATTTCACTGCTTTCTGCTTTGTTGCCTAACCATCTTATTTTTTGTCTGTAGTCTAGATTTTCTCTTTCCTTCTGTTTTGCTCTACTTTTCTTACATGCATGAAACTTCTTTCTGGCCTGGTTTCAAGGCTTTTTCCCCCCTTTGCAATTCCTAAGCTTGTATTTTCTGTTATTAGCCTTAGATGCATGAGTAGCTGTAGACGTCATAGATTAGTTTTTTTCTTATTACAGCATATGTCCAAATCATCTAAGTCACCTTTGCTTCTATCATTTCCTGCCTTTCTATTTCCTTGTGCTGTGTATCATGAAAACTTGTCCTTTTTCTTGTCTTTATATTTGCTCTTTCACTGTCAACTTTTCTTCCTCTTAACCTTTTTTCTTAAATTTTAGTTTTGCAGCTCCTTTCCTGAATTAAGATTTTTGTTTAGTTGTATGACCTTGAAGTTTTTCTTCAGCAACTCTGCTCATAGATCATGAATGACAAGCAGTGTTCAAAGATAGCAATTACCACTCTGAATTTATTTGCCAACTTATGCATCAGTTTGAACCATTAGGGGCATTATGTTACCTGGGTCTAGAACTGCCCAATATGAAACTTTGATTCCTCCATGTCAGGACTTTTAGTGAAGTAATCATATTTTTTAAAAGTTAAAGGTTATGTTACTTGCTATACTTTCAACTTCTAACATACAATCTTATGAAATAAGACACACAAGGATTTTACTTATGCAAGAAGTTCTACAAATCCCCTCCTGTTTGTTCCCATACTGTTAACCCTTCCATCCTGGAAAACGAACTTGTCTGTGTTTTTACAGCTGCTGCGTTCACTGCCTGCCTCACACCCATGCTTGCTTAAGAAATGTCAAGGCCAACATTTGTAAGGAAATTGCTCTTTTGTGCCAAGTAATCAATTTTCATTCAACTGAAGATCTTCCAACAATAAACAGTTCACATGTGACTCAACTCTTGGGCTGTTTTTTCCCCGCTGCATTGAATTAAAAAACACAAGATGCTATTTATTCTTGAATTTTATTAATTCAAAAAAGTATTTACACAATATTTACAAAATGGCAGTTTTCATATCAGATCTGTATAGGAGTGGGAGGAGGGGAGAGGGAATTTCAGATATACCTTCAGCTTCGATGTTAGTGAGCTGCAACGTAAACTATTAAAGCACTGCAGATGTAACAATACTTACTAGTGAGTGACTAGTTGCACACAGCAAATGGTCACAAACATTTGACAAAAGAAAAAAGAATGAGAAGTGAAATACTGGTTAGAGGTTTGAGGGAGAAAGAGCCTCATGCAGGGGAAAAGATGGGGGTAAAGAGAAAGTGAAAACAGAGAAGAGACAAATCCAAACAAAGACTAGTTTAACAGAAATGGCACGGAAAGAACGAGTGGAGGGAGGGAGATGGGAGATCTTCCAGTGTCAAGTATCAAGGAAGGAGTTACAGAGACTAATGGAGGTATACAGCAACATGGGAGCAAATAAAAACAAAAGAAATACAGGAAAAATGATTCTGGCACCAGAGAAAAACAACTAATGAAAATGTGTATTGTTAGTTGTCTAAAAGTGAATTCTCTAGAGGGTAAGAAACAACAAAACAAAAGAAAGAAAAACATCCTGGGGTGTTATAAATCCTGAGGCATCAGATGTATACAATCTAATCCTGCGTAAAAAATCTTAGAAGTCAGGATCATCACATGCATAAGTCATTTCTTAGGATGAACACATAAATCACAATATAGATCTATAGACTGTATGCTTTAAAAAAAAAAAAAAAATAATCCTACAAATTGTTCTGTATGTCCAGACGCACTTTTTTAATGTTAGGGGATGCATCTCAAAAGTAAAGCTCTGAATAAACACTATAAATGAAGAAGTCTGTCAATCTAACAAACATAAAGCAGATTATTCCTATTTAGCAAGAGAAAATAAAAGCAAAAACCCTAAAGAATAAGGATCATTTTGATAAACTGCAAGCTAACTCAAGAAGTGCAAATGCACCTGGACAAACAGAGAACATCAAGCATTGTTTCTAAAACTAAACAGGTGTCATGTTGCACACAAATGCAACTTCAATATTTAAGTTAGCAGCAAATCACAGCTGCAGCAGATCAACACTTTGCCCATTTCATTATGAGGCTCCCATGTATTTAACCAGCTGCATGGCTTCAGCGTGAGTGGGTCAAACCAAGACTTGCTCACGATTCACTCTCCCCGGTAGGCGTCTGGAGGAGGTTCCCCCACTTTTCACTCCGTGTGCTCCTGCAATGCAGCAGTGCTACAAGCTGAAGAACGAGAGGCATGGTGGTGTGTGGGAGGAAAGCTCAGGGAGGGACGAGAGGGAGCAGCAGAGGACAGGGTAAATGAAGGGGGAAAGAAAGGACATGTTGAGATCATTAATACAAAACATCTGCTGAAAGAACAGTGCTGGACAGCTCATCTGGGAATACACAAGTCATCTGCCAACTTGGTGCTAATTTCTCATAGGTGTTAATATTAAATGCAAATGGCAACTGTGGTCCCAAGTGACATGACGCCTACAGGGACGCTTTCAATAACCAGTTCATTCAAATTATGAAGACTGCTCTGGTTTAACAACAATTTGATCTGACAGCCATTTTAATGTTTTCCGGCTGTGCTGACATTTCTCCTCCACTACAGCCAGGCAGACATTACATTCAATCCAAATCTGGATCCCACTGCATTTCAGCTTTATATTCAACATCAATTTCATGAAAGCAACCTCACACTTACCCATGTGTGAATTAAAACAAAAACAAATATATATGTAGATATACTATGTTCTAATTCAAGGAAAATTACAATACAATATTTACAATATATTCAATAAACATGCCGATGGAACTGCAAGTCTGAATCAAAACTTACTCCAAATATACCGGCATGGAATGGTGTGTCTGCAGTTATAGTTAATACTTTTTAATTAAAAAAAGAATCAAAATGATGAGAAACAAACCAAAGAAATCCTAAAGTTTTACTGTCAGCAGAAATGCAATATAAAGATCTCATTTTCAGGATATGGTGACAACAAACACCTAAATGTTGGCTTGGGCTAGATTTCCTGTTTTTTTTTTTATTATTATTCGTCTGATTCAGTCAGTGAAATAAAACCTTTCCAAATTATTATGTGGAGCCTAGAACCAGAATTAACCAGCTTTACTCTAGACCTTGAAAGGAAAAAGACAAAAAAGATAAATGGTCCATTTACAGCTGTGAGAACTTAGCCCAGACAGCTATTATAACCAAAAATGAAATGTCATCTAAGTGAATGTTCTAAGTGAAAACTCTAAATAAATTAGGCTCCAATTGTAGCTTTTATTTGACACATTTCATAGCTATTAGAAAAATAGACATAAAAGCACTAAACTCCACTGAAATGACATATTCCTCTAAATTTAATTACTACCTAAATTTGTTTAAAACCCATGACTTCAAATACTTTTAACTTTCAGACAGCAGCGGGCATCTGTGCAGTAAAAATTCTGGGATTTTTACAACTTCAGTTTTGGCATCTTAGGATATTCCCTAATTTGTTGTGACAATCTGTCCAAAAATCAACTAATAAACTTTCCTTATACCTTGATAGCATTCCCATAATTCTCTTTACATTGTGTCAGGAGAAAGGCCAACACTGATATCCAAAGTAAAAGGAAAAGAACCAAAAAGAAAAAAAAGACACACAACATTTAACACAGAAGAAATGCGAGGCGACATCTGTTGGGCCGTCATCCACCTCCTTCCAGAAGTCCCTCTTTCTTACCAGCCTCGCAGACATCAGAGCCAGGTGTAGCATACAAACCACTTGATACTCCTTCGCGATGAAGCTGTAAGGTCGCCCTCCGACTTGCTGCCGAGCAGGATTTGAAAGCTGAAACCGCAGCTTCACAGCCCACTTCTTCTGAACAGCCGTCAGGGCTGACGGTGCATGGAAGGCAAGGACGGCTGCCGAGCGGGGCTTTGCTGGACTCCGGGTGGCCTCTGGAGCTTCCGAGGCAGGAACTCGACGTGTCTCAGCAAGTGAAGCAACGTGGATTTCATCTGATGAAGCCTTATCCTTCATCACGAACACAGTCCATGCACATCAGATGGAGGCTTCTTCCCAATGCTGAAAAAACTTTTTGGAACTGTGACCAGTGAATTAATACTGCCACACAGGGAACAAGACTGTATGCCTGAGTCCATTGCTTTCATAGGCCACACGGAGAACAAAGACAGGATGAGGAGCCAACTGTAGATACCGTAAGAAAACAGGATGCAGGGCAGGACATACAAACCACCACCTCTTCTTTCAGACAGATTGCTGGCATCTTTTAAGAGTCTTTAAGCAAACAAACTGACTTGATTCTGTGGGCTTGACTCCAGCTGCGAGACTTGTTGACGAGCCGTTTCTCTTTTGACTGACAAGACTTGAATCTTCAGGTCTTTGAGCTGTTGACTTGAGGAGGGAAAAAAAACATAACAGAACACTGTTAGCGCTGAAATCTGACCGGGATAAGTGAAAAGGAACCATGAGGGTGAAGGGCCTTCCTGTTCTGGTTCAATGACTTCTTCGTATCTAAGTGTTGTGTTTACAGCATCCCAAAACTAAACAGTCCCTTCTCTTCCCTAGGCTTGCGGAGTAATGACACTAGGCTAACTTGTCAATCTGTCCAACAGTGTGTGCAGACATGCTCTCCCTCATTTTTAAGAATTGTTCTTTTCTCTTATGTCAGAAAATTAAATCTGGATTTGAAGTCTGACAGCAGCTAGCACCCCTAGCTTTCTGTGTGGGTTTTATTGCTGTTTCCTGCCTCTACTTTATCTGAGCTGGCTGAGATATCTGAAGTGCAGTGCATTCAATTTGTCAGGATCCATGATGGTCCCCTTGCGTGTCCCTTCTCTGAGCTAATCTCAACCCCCCTCCCACCTCAGGAAGCAGCCAAAGGGGCTGTGCTGGCTTTGCAGTCTATCTTTTGGGGATCAGAAGGGGTAAACGTGACACCTAGACCAGTTAAAAAGGCCATACAGGAATCTAAACACGGGAAACCCAGAGTAGTCTGCACATACTGCACGGGCAGGTCAGGTCTGAATCTGTGGACAGAGGAAGCAAAGACACACGTCAGCCTGCATCAAACTAGATTTTGAGATCATTTGTTTTTGGAGTACAACTTACGTTTTAACTATAGCCCGAAGTGCAACCTTTCTCTCTCTCTCTACAAACTTGTCAATGAGATATGAAGCCATGCGCGGGGCTTCCAGGTAGAGCTTAAAGAAACGGCGGTAGTTCCCCAACGCCCAGGCAGCGCGGAGCGCTAGAGCATGAGCCACACATGCATCTGCCCTCAGCACTGGGGTCAAGTATACCAACTCAGTGGTCAGATCTGGAAATGAAGCACCAACATCATTGAATAATGAAAAAGATTTTTTTTTTATCTAATAAGGACTTAAAGTACATTTTAGATAAAAAAAAAAAGATGTGAACTCACCTCCAGAGTTTTTAGTAAAAATGTAATACAACAATCTATAAGCTGTGAACTCTCCAACGTTCTCTGAGGGGTATTCCTTGTACAGGGCTTTCAGCTGAGTCTGACACTGGTTGAACTCCTCGTGGTCTCCCTGAACAAATTTAACAATGAGCTAGTGTTAAAAATATTATCATTTTAAGGCAGTTCAATGGGGCTGCCAAAAGAAAAACCGTAAGGGCTCACCTTTTCCAGGGCAATGCGTGCATGACATTCGTACACTTCCACAGTGAAGTCAGTACGAACTCCTTGGACCTGGCAGGTGAAAGATTAAAATAAATCAAACAGAAAACACAAATGAAGACTGTTTTTATTTTTTTGGATGGGGGTGTTAAACATTAAGAAAACCAACCGTTAGGTCTTGTCGTATGGATTTCATTTGTTCGCAGGCATAAGGGTAGTCCTGGTTGGTTTTCCAGTGAGCTTTCACAGCCTGTAGAGATTTTCTGAGCACCTGTGTCAAAGCAAGTTCAGTTACTAAAGGATGGATCTTGGTGCACTGTCATAAAAGAGAGCTGTGTACATATATAAATTTCATATCTTATCCTGTGTCATACAGCAGAAAAATTTTAAAAAAGACCACTCAAATTATTTCCTAAAGATTCGAATCATCTCAAAAGGTAAAGAAAACTAAAATCTACATAATGGCTACAATGAGAGAAAAACCCACCTGAACAGGGCGCACAGTTGAGGGATCCGGGGCACAAGTGAGCCTCAAGTAGGGCTTGGTAATGTCCTGGCAAGTTCCTACAATGGGGCAGTCCTCCCAGCTAAGGCCCTCCTGTGTCCCATCAGGGAGGTCCAGGGCGGTGACGGACAGAACCAGCGGCTCTGAGCGCAGCTGCTTGTGGAAACGAGCCGCTCTGCTCTGTTTCTTAGCTTCTCTGTCGGGGTCGTGGAAATCCAAACCGGCATTGCCACCTTTCCTCTTCTTCCCCACGGTTGCATTTGAATCATCAGTGTTTCTGGAAGAAAAAAAAGTTTGATTTTTAGACCTAATATTTGGAAGGCGCAGAAAGAAACGATAGCATTTCAAACGTCCTGTGATTTACCGCCTTCCTCGGTTGGCTTTTCCTCCTCTTCCTCGCCCTCTCTCTCCACCTCCACGTCCTCTATCCCTGTCATTGCCACGACCGCGTCCTCCTTTCTGACGTCTTGACAGCTGGGGTCGTAGGTCACTGGAGATGCTGCTGTCTGACTGTGAGCCAGAATCACTGGTAGCACAGACACACGAGACCTTTAGACCCACGTGAATAAGACGACATAAGAAACCAAAGCAAAGAGAAGCCGTTATACCTCCGCCTGTGCCTTTGGTTGCTGCGGTCTCTGTGACGGTTGTGTGACGGGGAAGGCGACCGAGAGGAGGATCGGGATGAACTAGAAGATGGGCTTCTTTGAGAAAAAATATTCCTGTAGTGGCCTAATCTGTGTCCAGCTCCTCTGCCCCTGGAAACAGCACCCAATGTATTCCCGCCACGGTTAACTGAGCCATCCGATGTTCTCTGGGATGAGATGGCTTCCCACCGCGACTGCTTGAATTTCAACCTAAAGAGGAACAAAGACTCGCATTTCAGGCAAAACTGTCAACATCTTGCAAACAAGACCACTCAAACTTCATTCAGCAAGCTTCCAATTGCTGTAATTACAAAATTCACAAAGAACCCCATTGCTGAACGTACTCTGGTAATGGCTCACGAGTCCAGTCGATGGTGTAGGCAGAGCCATCCTTTAACCGCTCCTGCAGGACTTCTTTCAGCACCTTCTCCGTCCGATCCTTGTCTTCCTCAGTTTCACACGCTGTAAAGCAGCGCTGCACATATTCCTTCATGGCTTGGGGCCAATCCTGGGGTCTGATGACAAAAAACATTAATGTCGATACACCATTTACCAATATGAGAGAAAGCAAATGAGGAGAGACAGAGGAGTTCTCACCGTGTCTGAACACCTCCAGGTGCATTCGCACTAGCTGGAGATGAAGGTGTTAGATTCAACCCTGAGGCCTGCTCATTTTGTTGGAAAGCTTGATTGGAAACTTGGGAACACTGGACCTGATAGGGCCTCTTGGGAATATTAAACTTCACAGCAGCTGTCCCTGGTGCCTCTATGAGAACACAAAGGCATAGAATCATCTTCTCATGGAGTTTTTCCTCGACTTGGTTTCAGATAAGTGCATAATTTACGCAAACTTCTTGGATGGGGAAAAATAATAGTTAAAGGGAACATATCATGGAAAATCCACTTTTTTAAGCCCTTACATACCTGTTTTTGCCTTTTCCAAGCGGTCCGG
>JBBDHI010000006.1:11756289-11774045 GCA_037177115.1 Craterocephalus stercusmuscarum | reverse complement strand
ATAATAATGATGATAAATGTGCTGTGTATTAATTATGTAACTACAGAAAATAAGCATAATATATTAAGTTTTGAATTGTTAATTTTCACAGGAGTTTCTTCTTATACAAGGTTATTTAATGTATAACATATCTTATTATATTCTGTTTAATCAATCCTACATGAAAACAGACCTAATCACTTGAGTTTGTATATATATATATATATATAAACCCTGTTCACACCTGGCATTAAGACGCATCCTGTCAATTCAATTAAAAGTGCACATGTGCAAAGTCCAAGACAGGCACAGAAATCTAATTGTTAAGCCTATTCTCCTGGAGCTAGGTCATCTGGGCCTCATTCTTTTGTGGGAGCAAACAGCAGCTTCCTGCTGTGCAGCCTGTCTTTAATGACATGTTGGGTCATGGGACAAATACAATCAAGGTCTGGGTCCAGAACACACTGCAGTAAACAGGTCAGCTCTGACAATTATGTGGACCGAAGAATTGGTCATTTTATTCAGCTGGATGTGTCAGACAGTCTCTCCAAACAGAAATTACGCATGTTTTATGCACATACACAGGAATATTAGATATGTCACATATAGAAACAAATTTATTGCTGGGCAGGAAGTTGCACACACAGAGGGGGTCAAATAGGATGCATATTAATTTCTGCTTTTTCAGTGACTTTTGTCGAAGACTAAAAAATGAGAAGCTGGTTTTAGTATGTTTTATCCAAGTAAAAATGTATGTTCTCTGAAATGACTCATGTTATTGGTGTCAGACAAGGTGGGGAGGATTAGTGTGTGGAAACTAATATCTGACTGATCAAGTGGCATTTGTTAAGAATAATCAAAACTACTCTAAACAGTTTCTGTGGAAACTGAGAAAAGCTGAATCCATCAAACTGTATAAACAAAGAAGAGAAAGGAAAGTCTGTTGATTATCAAAAGCCTAGCTGAGTTTTCAAAAGCATTTGAGGTTGCCATCAATGTTATAAATGCAGCTCTGCATTTTGCTCCCGACCGTTTTGCTTCAAACCACTGCACTACTTCAAAACTCTTAACTCCTTTAGGCAGAGTTGCTACTGTGAGCACGCAGGACAAAGTGTGACTTTTGTGTCTCTAGTGTACAAAATGTGGACATATAAATGAATTAAAACAATGTAATGTCTGGGTTTAATTTAAAATCCTGCTCTCGCTGTGTTTTTGAGTATATGGGGCAGTTAGTGTCCCTGTTATTTGGAGGTGTTTAACTCTATTATGTATAGATCTCTATGATTTGAGGGTTACATTGTGAGAAATAAGAAAATTTTCCTGCTTTATTGAGCGATTCATCTACAGTGAAAACTGCAAACTGCAGCAGTTTTAATAATTTTTAGGTCCCCATTAGCTGCTGACCTTTCACAGCAGGAAGCCTACTCTTCCCGGGGTCACGGTGAGATCATTAACTGAATTACAACATAATCATTAAGACACATAAACACACATTTTCACAACATCACAGACAGCAGACAGAAGAACACTAGAACACCAATACCAGTGCAACCAGCACAGCTGTAACAAAATAATGTAAAGAAAAAATAAATCTAAATCTCACCTATAAACAGTTTTAAGTAATCAGAAATCATTTCTTCTTGTTAAATAATACTTTATAACTTCTGTAACATGCTTTGGTAGAACTTTTCAACAAGCCTTTGCGTGGAGCCTTTTAATTTAAGTGCTGCAGGATTGGGACACTTGGGGACCAACTTTGGGAACCCTCGGTTTATTGTTTTTTTCTCAGACACAAGGTAAAAGCAGGAATCCAGAGAAGGCTGCAGGCAGCTAGATGGAATACTGAAAATGTACAAGCAAGTTTGGCAGGGTTTCAGTGACGCCATTCCTTGGCCAATTAGTGGCTCACAGACTGCAGACATCACATTTTTATCTTCACTCAGTTTGCTTGGAAGTAGGTGCTAAAAAATGACTTTGTGCCAGGAGCCGAATGGAAAACCCTAAAATCCCAGTCAAGCTGAGTGAGGGAAGTAAGTACAAGTGGAAACATGTCATTACCTAATTCTATCTAAGCATATCTGAGAATCTACATCTGGTCAGACATGGGCCCATCAACATTATGAGCCCAGAAAAATATGTCAGTTGACTACCTCAACACTAACTGACCAAGTTTTTCTGTCAATACATTTTTCCCTAGACTTCCCCTTTATAGCAAAGTCATATCTAAAGAAAATTACAGTGGATTAATGAAGCTCAAATTGTTTCAAGGAGTATATACATGATACACAATCTTCCCCCATAGACGGAACCCCACAGAGTCCAAACTTTAACCACATTTTTTTTATTATCAGGGCTAAAAATCAGTGGACAGAAATGAAACTTGGAACTAGGGTTGCATCGATACTGATATCACTCTAAAGCACTCATACTCGTTAAAGTAGATCGATACTAGAAACTGATCCCAATTTATTATGCACAATGTTTCTTTTTTGGTGCGTTCCAGTTGTCATCAGAACTCGTTTTTCAGAGGCAATTTGGCCAGAAGTGACGATGTAAACTCGTTTTTCGGAGCTGCAAGCTTGTAAATTGCAGAGGACCCCACATTTCAAGATGTCTGCGCCCAATTTGCATCCCTTCTTTGCTTTCGCGCTTACATTTTCGGTTTCCTTTACTTTTTTATGTAAATAGCACCATATAGTTGTAGAAGTACTATCTGTTGATGATAACATTTTTGAAAATGTGAAGTGTTGCATAAATATCGTAGTTTATCAAGCGTTGCTAGCAAAATTGACAGGGTAATTTGAATGATTTAACATTTATGATTTTCGCGTTTAAGTGCTTTATAATCGTACAAACACGCATTCATTGTCTTCTACAGGACGGGAAACGTCGTGACTGAAAACATTGTTTTAATGGTAGCTCTTTGTATTCCGAAAGAGCAACAACAAATGCAGCTTTGCTGGAGGATTGAATTTTTTCCGAGTTTGTGCAACTGGAATGTGCCTTACCTTGGAATGATGCCACCGACCCACCTCCGCTCGGAATTCTGAGACAGCTGGAACGCACTGTTGTGCCATCAGCACCATAACACTTGAAATTTTAGATATGTTGTCATTTTTATTTATATTTTAATATTTATTTATTTCACCATCACCTGCATTCAAGTTCATTGCATTTTTTTGTGTGGTAGACGTATTGGTATAGGTAGGCTACTCGGTATTAGCTAGTACTCAGATTCAAGTATCGGTATGGTATCGGTTTGGAAAAATGTCGTAGGCGTATTGTTGCAATCGTACTTGTAACAATTAATAACCTAATTGAAATTATTCCACTGCAAATGTAATGTAATCTAAATGTGAATTTTTTATCTGGCAAGGGAAAGAATAAAACGAGTTCTTATAATGTGCAAGAGAACAATACAGTTACATATTCTATACTTCTACAGCTTCCTCAATATCCTATTTCACACTTAGAAGGAATGAATATACACAAAAATAAAATAATTAATAAAAAAAATCTACACCAATCATAATATTATGGTTTCATAATTTCACCAAGTTTCATAAAGTTTCCTCTTGTTTTAGAACAAACTTCCAAACAAACACACAGACATGAAGTGACGACATCAAAAACTGAAACTCCAGTGAACCAACTCAATGAAAGTCACTTCTTACAACTTTTCTAGCCTGCTCACAGGCAACATGACGGTGTGGTTTATACTTACTGACAGTCTACAGTTTGATCCAGTTTGCCCTCTCAGCCTTCACTTTTAACTGTCGCGTCACTTCCTCAGCTCCTGCCCATCCCTTTGGAAAGGAAAAAAAAAATAGAAAATTCACACACAGGCAAACGACGGCGAGAAAAGCGCGAGGGAAAAGCCGAGAGGGGGAGGCTAAACCGAAAAGCCAGATGAGAAAGCTGGATATTGAAGTGGGAGCCACTCAAACACTAAAGACAACGTTTTAAAGTAAGTTTTCATTACTTTAAATGTTATGGAGACTCTCATTTAGCCCAGTTTATGAGGAAAGTTTTAAATTCATCCAGACGCTCCTATCATTGCCAATACACGGTGTCCTTGTTGGTTCCTACGAGTTAAAGTTACTAAACGACGAGTTTGTGTTTTTATTCACTTTATTTGAATCATTAGTGGAAAGTCGCTGAGGGCTGGGCCTGTAAGCCCCCCTCCCCTGCTGGGTTTACTCACTCATTCACATCCGTGCTTTACATACAGATGTCTGCCAGTGGTTTACAGTGTATTTCATGTTAGAAAGACATTAAACATTACCTAACATCTGCTGATCAAAAGCTCAAACCTGCTGTATTAATTATTAGTTAAAATTCTGTATGTTTGGCCTCAGCAGGAACTCGTTTTCCACCATTAGAAGCTCTGAGATGAAATGTTGATTTTCTTAGAGGTTACAGTCTTGTTTTTGTCTTAATACACCCCTGAGGGCAGAGAAAAGTATGTGCTAACGTTGCATGGTGAGCTTCAAGTACAAGTCTCAGCATGGCCTTCACAGCAACACCGGTGCCAAAATACTCATTGCTTTCCCATAATATTACACAACAGGCTGGATTTTCACACTCTTATCAGGAGGTTTAGCAGGCTCCCTGTATTTTATTTGCTAGGTCTTTTCTAGGGTTTGCCTTTGCTACTTAAAAAGCAGGAGAAATCATCCTCCCTGTTTTGACTTCTGCTCACCTAACATGTGACTCTTTCCAGTCATGCCACTCCACAAATCATCTCGGGCACCTCGCCTGGACCCTACCATGATATCAGCGCCTCTGGGTGACTTCCGCCACACCATGCACATCGGCAGAGGTGGGGATACCTTTGGGGACACCTCCTTCCTGTCTTCCTTAGGCCCGAACTCCTCTGCTTCTGATGGGGGAGATTCAGGCGCCAGCCCAGCTGCAGATCCTGAGTTGGCGATCAACCACAATGATCTTCATACAGATGCCCCAGAAAGCCCTTGGGACAATCAGCTTCAGCACTCCGAGTCAGAGTTTTCGTTCACCCTGGACCTGGATTTGGACCTGGGTCCGTCGATGCTCGGGGATGTGTTGGGGGTGATGGATGGCCTGGCAATTGACTCCAATGAGGAGGATATGTTCAGTCACCAAAGTGGCACCTCTGTAGCGGAAACAAAACAAGGCAAAGGGACTTCAGAGATGTCTGTTCGCATTCAGAACGAGCTCAATGGGAAGAACTTGGATGGGAACCAGGTGGAAGACAGTAGGATATCAGATGGGAACGGAATCAAGCCCAAAGGCTTGCGACCAAAGGTGCCTCCCAGTCCTGCTTCGTCACATAGCTCAGAGTATGAAGGAGTCACCCCGTTGGACAGAAGGAGGGTGGACAGTCTCCACTCAGAGACTGATTCAGAGGAGGAGGAGGAGGATGGGGATGCAGGACGGGGTTACACATTTGAAGATGAGTTTGATGATGAAATCGGTTTATAGGGGACATTTTTTCCTTGCTGTCAGGTAAACGAGGTATACGTCACTACATATACTTCCTTAACTCATCTTCTTACATTACCTGACTGGGGTCTTAAATAGATTTTATGTGAACGCAAACTGGACCTTTTTCAAAAAGAAAAATTTAGTGAAGAAGATTGTGCCGTTAAGACGACGTTGCCCAACTGGAAAATAAATGTTTAGTTTTATCTACAGTGGTAACAGATTTGCAAAAGACTCAACAGAAAAAATATCGTTTTGGTTAAGCAGTGAAAAATTATAGCACTTTGATTCGCTTCATTCAGCTGTAAGGTTTGCTGTCAGAATGAAGCCATGGAAACTTTGGTCAGGCTAAATGAGTGAGGATTACATTCATCTTCTACTATGTCTTATATCTGATGCATAATCTATGCACAGCCAGCGCTGTGTTTAAAACTTTTCTTATAGTGCCTTAAAGGGAGCTGCATGTTTATTGTACCCAATGCTATATCAGTGCCTTATGAGTAATTTCCTGCATTGTGTGAGTAGAACAGCCTCTGTGCCTTTTGTTTCTTACATCACATCTGAAAAGCTTTACAAAGAGCCCTCAGAGACAGTGTTGATAATTAATTACTGTGAATGTCACATTCCAAATCTGGCAATGTGGGGCTTTCTGGTTCAAACCAAACCACATCTGAGCTTTTTTTTTTTATCTTTTTGCATGTCTTTCGCTTTCCAAAGATGCCCTTTGTGCTGTTGGGCTAATACTAAAAGGCAAAGACAATCATGGGATTTAAAGGTCAATCATAAATCAGGACTCTTCGTGTATTTTTGTACATTTCTTATTGCTTACTTCTTTTGTTTCAAAATGCTGTACAAGGGAGATTTTATTCCACTCGTCTGTTTGAAATGCTGGTTAAGACACATTTGTTGTCCTGTCGTTTAACAAGGATTACAGTAAATACAATAAAGTAATTATTGGGATTTCATAATGACCAGCCTCGGCTGAATTTTTCCAACAGGAAGTCTTTCAGATTGTGCCGTGTACTGCATTGCATTGGTAATCTACTTTTTTTATTTCAACATTTCACAGGAAAGACACCAGGTGCCCTGACATAATCCAACGCCGGTACAAAAAGTGGCACTGATGAAAAGTGCACCACACTCCAAAAATGTAATTTACTGCTAGGTAACTGATGTGTTATGTGCACATCTGAGTGCTTATGACCAGTTCAAGTGTGTGGAAGAGTTTCCTTTAAATCGAGTGGCTATGCTCTTCCAGTACAATAAAAATGGAGCAGCCTTTTTTAAAGAATGACTTTATTTTTATTGCATCAAGGAATGCCTAAAATTATTTGCACATCTGTTCGACACACACACAGAAAGTTCCACTGGAGTAACATGCGGCGCCAATGTTACTGAATAACTGTCAAAAGGTAGATTTATTACTTACATGGCCAAGTTCTGTACATTATTACACGCTCTCCATGGCTCACTCCACACATGTATTAAAAATATAACACTGAATCCTCATACATTCACTCACACACACTCGCTACACAGAGATTGTCCTGAACACATTGAACCCTGACAGGGCCGTGGAAATCATGACGCCGGGCATCTGTGGGTGCCAGTGGATCTCTTTGATCTCTGACTGACCCTGGTGGAGGAAGAGTAGCTGAGGGGGAAGGTCCTTGAGTCCCTCCACCCTGGCGCCCACATCGCACGACTCCATGGAAAGATCCCACTGACTCAAGATGTCATCGGCTCCCGAGGCGGCGAACACGCTGGAGTCCACAGGGTTCCACTCCACAGATGTGATGGGAGCGCTGTGCTGCTTGAAGTTCGCCACGGGACGGCCGGTCTGCAGGTAGAGGAGGGACATGTAACAAAAGCGTATGCATCCTGAAAAACAATGTGCTTCAGTAGGGATGTAACAATACTTCCTAAATCGATTTAAAATCCATTCAAAGTGGTGTATATGGCAATCGATGTAGAAAAAAGGAAAACCAATTTGCATACAACGCATCAATGCAACCAATGCAGATGATGTTCAAAACAACTTTCGTTCGTTCATAAAAAGATTTGTGATAATTTCCTTATCTATTATTATTTGTTCAGTGCTAAGTTTTGTTAGTACAAAAGGCAATAACAGTTTTAAACAAGGGAAAAAAGACAAATAGAAGAAAAAGACATTAATTTGGCCCTAAAAATAACTAAAATGTATCTTGTTGGAAATAAATGGTTAAAAAAAAATAATCGAAATCGAGAACTTAAAATTGAGAATCTAATGGAATCATGGCTTGTGCGAATCATTACATCCCTACACTTCAGTCATGAAACCTGCAGCCAAAAGTACTTCAAAGATAGATTCCTGTGCAGGGCAGGAGACAACCACAGTAATTACTGTTAAGCTGTTGTGCGACACTCATAAGATGGAACAAATGTCTGTGGTTAGGTGGAGCAGGTGAACTTAGAAGGTGGCAGATCTCATGTTGTCTTTCGACCTTAAACACCGTTTTCCCTGTTGCAATAATAGCAGGTTACTTTGCAATGGTAACACTGGCAGATAATCGCAGCTCCCAGTGGAGCCATCTTGCATGTAATCAGTAGTGATTTGGGATTAATCGATGTGAGCTCTCACCTTAAACTGCCGCAGGTCCCACACTTTCAAAAAGCCGTCGTCGCCCCCCGACAGGAGGAACGGCTCACTCCTGTTCCAGCTGATCACGTTGATGTCCGACGAATGGGCTTCATTGGCTGAGAGCATCGAATTAGGTGGCGCGCGGATGTCCCAGATGCGAATGGACTGGTCGATGGAACAAGACGCAAACACCTGATGGCAGAAGAGAGCATGCATTTGAACTCTGAGATTTCTATTGTATTTACTACAACACCGGCTTTATTCGGCCTTCCAAGCAATCCTATTTGCTCTCAAGCTTCAACAAGAAAATTCAAGTCAATTCTACTTAAGTTGACAAATCCAAAGAATGTGAGAAAAAGCTGAGGGTACATTCATTACAGCAAAAAGCTAACAGCCAGCATTAGGGAGGATGCTCGCTAACATACCACAAACCAGTTTGGTAAGGAGCGGCCGTACGAGCAGCTATTTCAGGCTGAGATTTTACTTACAGCACCGTGGTAATACACTGTTACCAGGGGTTGCTACTAAAGTCAACACAGCAATAAACTTTACAGTTAGTCATTCTGCACCACACCCTGTTTGTCTAACTAAACACCTGAGCAGCGCAGGTGAGCTGGCGACTTCAGTTTGACATCATTAATGGTGAGTAATTTTTATTAAGGATCAGTCGGGCCACTAAAGCTAAGACCCACAATTTTGTTAAGACAACAGGGACAAGCAACGCTAATTAAAACATGCATGTGTGATATTCATTCAGCTCCAGCAGGAACTGAGTGGAGGTAGAGGAGTGACAGTACTGGCCACTGAAACGCAGTCTGACCCGGGGCATCGCTGCTGTTCTACGTACTGTAGCTTCAGTGGGCGACCACTGCAGATCCTCCACCGACTTGCTGTGGGAGCTGAAAGGCCGTTGGTCAATCTGCCAGGAAGTCCCTCCCTCACGTGGCTCCCACACATGGATGTTCTTTTTGCAATCCCCACTCACAAGACGACCTGTGGATAAAATTCGAAACATTTTAGCTGAGAGGCACAACTATACGTCCTTTATCCCGTTCAGGCCCGATGCAGCAAGTTTCCCCACTTCCATGTGTAGAGGCAGAGGCCAAAAAGAGTTCACATCAGTCTTCAAAGCACTGTAAATATAACTCATGTAGATTAAAGTGTTAGCATCTTTTGGTGTAATTAAAACAGCACGTTTCACTAGTTATTCATGCAATGATTTTTCTTCCACATTTTCCCTCAGCTGAGTTTGTAACTGTGTGTATTTCAGTACCTTGAATGGATGTTTGCTCATATAATCACAGTTTTTTAATCAATGTTTTGACAAGTCTTCTCATGGAGTTTTTTCTGATCCTGTTGGTTTGAAATGTAGTAAAATAATAAAAAGAAATACAAAAATATACTTTACACAGTGTATAAATTATTATCAAAAAGTTACAAAGTCATCCAGCTTTTGTAAGACTGCAAGAAAGTCAGATTCAGTTCTCAGATCTCTGATACAGGGCTTTTGTGTTGTTTTTGAAGGTGATCAGAAGCCTTATCCTGTGGTGTGATGTGTATCTGAATATGTATAACAAAAAAAATAGGAAAAAAAAAGGATTTGGCCCAGAAGTCTGAATGAAGATGTACAGAAAACAATGTTGGAAATTACTGAGTTTGATTAAAAAGTGTCAGAGTAAAATTGTTTTAGGTCAGTTGCAGCTATAAAACAGACTTACCGGGTACTTTGGGTGACCAGTCTATTGCAAAGCCTTCAGTCATGTGACCAGAGAAGCTGAAGAGAGCGGTGGGTTCCTTCTGCTGCTGCATAAAAGCAGCCATTGATGCTGAACTATGGACGGCCTCCAGCGGAGATCGGAGGTCGAATATTTCTACCTGTCCTTTCTCTGACCACACAGCAGCCAGGGACTGCTGCCCGTACGGAGTCACCTGGAAATTCAGAAACAGAACAAGTCAACCAGCAGGAAAACGTGTTTACCACATCCTTTTTTATGTGAAAATAATCGTATAAGAACTTACTCTAACTCTGTTAATCCCTCCATAATGAGGCATCATGGCCAGCTCCATTTGCGGTTTCTTATCTGCATCCTCCTCTTCGTCGCTTTCTTCATCGCTGCTTTCTTCCTCTTCGTTTTCCTTCTCCGTTCCGTGAAGGTTATGCATGCGCATCACCAGAAGTCTGCAAGAAATGCATGTAATTGCATGTAGGTATGGAAGCGAAAGCATAACCTCCCAACAAAATCCAACGTACACTATTATATTTCTACAAGTTCTGACAATGTTTCCATTAACACTAAACCGACAGCTCACCTTTCCTCTGAAATGACATGTACCCATAGTTACAATGAACATGCGGTTGACAGCATAAAAACAGATACTGTTCACCACAAAAAAAAAAAAAAAAGATCTGTGGTTTGAGCTGTAAACTGTATTTGTTTTCACTACAGTCATTCACTGTTTATGTAGATGCCTTTGACAGAAAGCTGAAGGGAAGAGCTCTCCCTTAAAATAACAGGCGGGGCCGGAGTATGAATGCTTGAGCTTACTTCTACTGAATATATAGATTTAAAAATCATTATTCACCCGTTATCTGCATTGTGAACCCTGAACTGGTATGCAGCGTGACAGACGTCTATACGTTTTAAATAATGATTTAACACTGGAAAATGCACGCTGTCGGGATAATGCATGAAACAGCTGGCTGCTTTCGCAACCACAGACTAAAGCTGAGTTCAAAAGATACTCCAAATCCAGATGTTTAAACTTGTCCACTGTACACACATGTCCTTCAAGTATGAACAAACGTGAAGTGTGGGAACAGAGTGAAGCTAACATTTGTGTTAGCACTTACAAAGCAGCTTACTGAACTGAGCTGCTTTTTAAATGTCATGTTTCTGTCTTCTCTTAAAAAGTTCCTCCCACTATTTATCTTGAAAAAGAAAAAAATGTGTTACAAGTCATGTTTAACTCCCCTATTTTAAGTCTGCACCGCTGATTTACACCAGATATGAAGCTCTCAGTTCTGAGTTCAGCTCGACGCTCTGCACTAAATTAACGCAGAGCCAGCAGCAAAGTCTGCAAGCGGCGCCTCTATGAATGTTTATACCTGTGCTTCCAGCATGTCTGCAAAGGCTTTACCACAATGTGACATGCTTTAGGGGGTTTCTGTGTCACGGTTTCTTTGTGGACATCATATAACGGCAAATCAAAACAGCAGTGGTGAGAAGCTGCTCTATTTCTTTGCAGGAGCTGAAGCTAATAAATGTTTAACAGCCAGTTTTACTAAAACGGCAGTAAAGCAGAAGGGATGGAAGACTGAGGAGACATTGTGTGGCGTCTGAAAATAAGAAAACAAAGAGCTGCTTTGGTAGAATTGAGAAATCCAGATAAGATTACAGCCCGTTTCATCTTCTCCTAAATGTTTGCAGTTAAATGAAGGTGAAGCCTTTTCTTCATATCTGAGTAGTGTGGAGCTTAGGATTATGAACTTGCCCACTCTGGGAGCCACTCAGCCCAATCAGTGCAGTTACATTTAACTGGACTATCCTGGTTTCTGTTAGAGATCATGATGGATGTAAAAAGAGCCATTTTCACCACCCAAACATTCTCTGAGTTTTCTAAATTGTGATTTTCTCTGGTGATACTGTTTATTTTAAAAAGTACACATCTGTATAATAATATAGAAAAACATCTGAAAAAAGCTTTATATGACAATGAGTTGCTGGAGCCTTAAAAGACTTTGTTCCAGGCACAATTTCTGATGCATTTAGTGGTCTGACAAAAGAAATATAAATATATGAATCAAACCGTCTCTTTCTGAGTGCAAATATCCCAACAACAACAACTCCCCACTGGTCACTCAGAAATAAAGATTATTTTTTCAGATGAGAGCTGAAGAATTTTCTGGAGCCAAGAAAAAAAGTCCTGTTTTCTGTTCAGCATTTAGGATTGCCACGTCATGGACAAGCGGGGCTCTGCATCAAGCCCGTTATTCTTCACACAACGCAGCACACTGACTGGAGTGATCACAGCTGTGAAGATGCTGGCCAGCCTTATCTGTGTTTGTAGTTAGTAATTCTGGCGAGCAACATGCAAAAGAACATGGCGTGCCAATGGCAAAGTAACAGACCTAAATAAAAACTTTTTATTCCTGTGAAATTGCACAACATAACCGAGTGTCTAAAGACTCCTAATAACCTGCAGACTGACTGACACATCTCTGTGGGGTCTAAACAGATTTTCTCTCTCAGAACAAAAGTATTGCCAGCCAAAGAATAGGACTGACGTTAAGTACTGACCAGAACTAATACTAGGCTAGTTTTAACATCGGATTGAACACTTTCCTTACTGATAAATCTTATGGTAAGAATTTGTTTGGGAGACTCTGATAAAGGATGTTTTGCTGGATCATAAATGATTCATTCATAGTTTCAGAGGCTAAAAAGCAGCTGAAAACAGTTTTTTCTTTATATGAAAGGTTCAAATTGGTTTCAAAATTACATTTCTCTGATCAAATCTGAGCAGTTTAGAAAAACAATGGGATAAAAGGGCTGAAATACTGTAAAACATTGTAAACCTGTCGCTGTAAAGAGAAAACTGGAAAACGAAAAAAGAAATGAAAAATATTGGCCTATATAACCTACTGGCCAAATCATTGTTTTAAAAATAACGTCACATTTGATGCACCCAAGTTGCGGTTTCCATCCTGCCGTCTTGGATTACACTTGAGGCCTCTACTGTATATGTTATTCATTTTTTTGTTTTCCCTTTAATCTAACGCCCCCTCCTCCCAATGAATTGCTTTTTGGCTAAAGGTACAAATTAAATGTTTTTCAATGACTAAAAATATTTTTTTGACCAATATTATTTACAAAAGCAAACTGATTACAATCCCACATGCGCATCTTTGTAACACTGATCATGCGCAGAACCAGTGAAGTTTCTACCTGTTGCCTGGATACCAGGATGGACACTTTCCCCAGAAAAGCAAGGCTGTCATTTATTGAGAAGTACATATAAATGAGAGGTCATATTATCCATGAAGCTTGTGTGTGTACCTGTTCTTCATGGCTGTTTCGGCCTGTGTGCCTGCACAGAGCAGCATGGACAAAGGGAACTGCTCCCTGCCGTCTGCATCTGCATCTTTAATGATGTCAAAGCTGAGGCACGGAGCTCCTGAACATAAATCAACAATAAAAATAAAACATCATTTTAATGTGAATGTCGTATATGATGTCTGTGCTTACAAACATGACGTTGTCAAGTCTCTACTCGCCTGTTTGGCACTCGTGGTACATGCGGTACGCGGAACGGTCCATTTCCAGCTCCTCTCCGGGAGGCAGCGGCTCAATCCCGGGGACGTACACTTTCTTCTCCTCCTCTCCGTCCGCTCCATCTTCATCCATATCTTCTCCATCGTCATCGTCGCTGCCTACCTTGTCCATCTCCTCCATCTCACCTCCATCTTCGCCAAACGTGTTTTCATCGGGAGCAGACATATTGGTAGCTTACTTCCGGTTTGTTGAGAGCACACGTGGTTTGTCCTCCCCTCCTCTCCCTGTCTCTTTCCCACCCCATTTACGGGAATTCAGCTGGCCCCTTTGGCTCTTGGTTCCCCACTGCCAGGAAAAATCAGACTTAAAACTGTTTGTCTTGTAAACCGCCTGAATTGTAGCGCCACAGCACCGACATAAGGCGGATGTTCACTTTCGTGTCTTTAATAAAGAAATCTGGACGATCATATTCAGGGCATGTGGCATGTGCGGTCACCAGGCTGTTGCAAGTATTTACCGGAGCTGAGAGACCCACAGCACAGCTTGGTACTGACACTAAAGCCCCTGTGTCAGATGGGAAACAGGGAGTTGGCTCACTGCTGGACAGACAGTGAGTCAGCTTACATATGAATGCATTTGACTGTGCTATGTACTGGAAAGTGGACACCTTGCATCCGCAATTCTCAAGAAATAGTTTCCCCATCTGACTTAGTCCAAATATGCATCTTGGTTTTTATTACTTCACATAAATTTGACCCATCCTGGAAATATGACGTGAATTCAAACAGAAACCAGGACGAGTCCTTCCGGAGCCGTCTACAGAATATGTTTGCAAGGATGATGAAACCAGAGACAGGCCCCACGAGGACGATGTGTGTGTGTGTGTGTGGGTGTGTACAAGGAAAGGCAAGTGCAAGCATATAGGGTGCATGATAAAGAGTGCATTTTTTATTCCACATCTTAAGTTTCAGACACATGTAAGACCACTTGGAAATACAAACACATTCCTCCTTAATCTGCAACTTATCTTTTAGTCAGTTTTTTTTTAAAAAAGAAAAGTTAAAAAGATATGACTTTTAAAAATAGCCATTGTGGTTCAGCTTGTTGCTGGAATGCAAGATTAAAAAAATATCTGAAGCAGATAGGACCGAAGTTGAGCAATATAAGTGTTGCTGACAAAATCTAGAGGAGGTAATACCAAGATGTTTACTGAAATAAAAGTACCATGTTGTAAAGTTACACATTTATTTATGCAAATACTGTTAGTAAATTGTATGAAAAGCAGAAGTACTTAATGTGGAATAACACTCCCATTGTTTGCCTTGAGTAGTATTGATTATATTCATGCATTTTTCTGATTTAGTATTCAACTGCATCATACCTGTAAAGTAACCGTTTACTGCCAAATGAATGGGGGAAGGTGGAGAGAAGGAACATTTTTGTCCCCTGACATAACAAACATTTCATCTTTGATGACAAAGATTATAATAAATATAGTTTTCTCTAGATAATCTTGCGACTTAAACCAAATACTAACATTTATATATCTAAATGTCTTTAATTTACATTTATGTACAAAAGTTAACACCCAAAGACTGTAACATATCACATTTACACAACATTCATTGTAAACAGTGATGAAACCCACAAAGATAATGGCTTATGTGCATTGGCTAGCTCAGCATATCTCTTGTTAGCATGAAAAGCACAACTAGCTGGAGCTTGTGGCGGCTCAACAGTGTGGCTATAGATTTTTATATATGTGATATTACAGAGCACTGTTAGACAGTAAACTTTGGACATTGAATGCAACCCGTGCATATAACTTCATATTAACAAAGCTTACTCCTTTAACACAAAGAAAACAATCATTCAGTGCCAGGAAATATTTTGCATTTTATGTGCGTCACAAGAAAGCTTTTTAGTTCCTATGGCAGCAACCACCAGTAGAGTCTGAATAGCAAGGGGCTCCAGACAGAGGCAGAATAAGATATGGACAGAGGCGCTCCACTTGAAGATGGACGTATAATGTCTATGATCTTGTCAGGGTTTCCTTCCACATCACTGATGGCTCGCGTGGTCAAGAGTCTAGCCCTTGATGGACCATAGTCCTTCCTCTCGACTGGGGGTGGCAATGTGGGCATTTTGCAACTTTCATTGGAAGACGGGCACTCTTCCTTGAGCCATCGAGCCAAAAGTTCTGATGTTAATTTCAGGAGTTCTTCTGGAGTGGAAGATAACTTGGAGAGCTGATCGAGATCTGTTTCCTCCTGGAAAATCTGCAATGAGAAAACCAAAACACATGAGCTGAATATTCAGGAGAGGAACTCCGAGCCATAAAGTCCCTTTTGAAGAATTTTAATATCATTAGTGTCACTGTGGTGAGCAGTCACATGTCAAATAACCAGATGCATTCTTACTTTATCCAGTTTTTTTATTTAAATGAATTCTATTAAAATAGAAACAGTTTACAACACCAAGGACAACCTACCTGTGCATTTTTGTTATTGTTGATTATCATTTCCAGTGTCTGCTTGATATCGAGGATCAAGGTGTGATTTACATGCTCGTCCCAGAGGTTACTAAGAAGCACAGTCCAGGAGTCCAGAAGGACCACCGCAGCAGGGAACACACAACACTGATGGGGGAGAGAACCCTAAAGTTAGCTTACATTAATCACAAGTGAGGTTCATGACTGCTGGAGTGTTTTCATTTTAGGGCTATGGATTTATCAAGATAAGAATCAGTGTCTTTAAAGGGGTGGAAAGTCAATGTCATAAAAACAGTAGGATCATAAATGTGCAGGCCACAGATACCACTTCCCGCTTTTACTTAATAAGTAACTTACCGATTCACAGAGCATGCTTTTGGTGTAATGGTGAACTACGTAGTAATCTTTTGGAAACACTGTCCGCTATACGAGAAAGAGAGGAAAGACAAATGGTGAGAATTAACCCTTGATGATCAAACAGATTAATATGTATAAAGTATTATACATAATTACAATGAAGTTAAGAGAAAAAAACAAGATCTAATTTTAACTACTTTCAACTTACAAAATGTTCAGTATTGCTACACTGCTACAGCCTTCTTTTACATCAAGTCCTGACCTACAATATTAGTTAATATGTAATAAACCTATGAAGCAAATAGAAAGGGTAAAACCCAGAGTGAATCCCTCAATCAATAAGAAAAGTAAAAAAAAACTCACAAATCCAGCTGGATTAGAGTTGATGGTTGCCATGATGTTTTCCACACCCGTCCGGTCAAAGATGCATCCACCACATTGGACAATCAAAAGTGATAGCAACAGTAGAACTGAAAAAGTAGACATGAGTAAGAAAGCAGCACAGTGCATTCAGATAATTGCTGGAAACTTTCTGTGGTTTGTAGCTTGTTCGAAGTGCATACCTAGTAAGTAAGAAACATTACATCATTTCCTGTGTCTATTGGCCATTTTTGCAGAAAACAGCATGACACTTTCTAAATTATTGTTGCAACATCTCTGACTGAATTAAAAGAACAGGAATTTAATTGTAACAAAATGTGAGACACCCCCCACCCACCCCAAAAAAAGGCTAAAAAAACCAGCTTTAACTCCCCAGTTAAGCCTGACTGTGCAACCAGTTGTACAAGTTCATGGTTTCCTCACTGACTTTAGGAAGAAAGTAAGAGTAAAACACCACTCATTATTATTACTCATTTCTTACCTGGCAGTGACATCCTTTTATCTTTCTAAGAATGGACACTTCTCCATTTCTCTTGTTGACAGCAATCACTCTGCAGATGGTTTTCTAAGTCAGTCTGTGAAAGGCAAAGTTTCCTCCTCTGTGGTTTCTTCAGGTCTTTGACAGAGCCCGCTTCTGCCTCTGCTCCTTCACCGCTTGTTTTTTTTTTCTTTTTTTAGTCTTCTCGCTCACATCCCTTATGCATTCTGTCCTTTTGATTTCCTTTGGTACTTTCCAAAATATGCTTCATCTATCATCTCGCGCCATCATGCTCTCTCACTTTGGATTTTCCCACTAACGCCTGAGTGGCTGCAGCCTTTCCCTTTCAAAGCTTTTTTCTCCTTTCTTTCTCTTTTTTCGCTTTCCCTTTCTTCCCCTCACTACTGACCTAGAATTTTCCTGAATTTGAACCACTCCTCTGTTCCTTGAAACTGCTTAATGGATAAAGCGGTTTTGACGCTGGCCCCCTCCTTCTCCGTATCTCTCCCTCTGGTCAGTCTGTGTATCCTCACTCAGACACAGGCTCCGCTCAAAGTGAAAGTGCTAGGCTGGATTGCTAGTCTGCTCCCTTTAAGTCTCAGCCCCTCCCACCGCCACACGTTTTACCTCTCTATTGACTGACCCATACCAACTGACCCATACCGACCCATACCAACTGACCCATACCGACCCATACCGACCCATACCAACTGA